>CM035804.1:32959382-33449382 GCA_020466265.1 Siphamia tubifer
TTTCTAATTTTACTTGTGGGGCCCTTTATTTATATTTAACCCCCATGGGGACCTGAATTTTGGTCCACATAGTGTTAGAAATGAGAGAAATGGTGAAACTGCGTAATGTCAATGTCCCCCAAAAAGACAGGAATACACACACACACACACACACACACACACACACACACACCCACACACGTTGTTTTCATTCAAACACACCAGTCTAATGTAGGAAGGATGAGAGAGAGAGAGAGAGAGAGGAGAGGAGAGAGGAGAGTGAGAGAGAGGAGGAGAGAGAGAGAGAGTCACTTTTATTACAGTTCCATCCAATCATCCATACTACCAACCTACACTATCATATCAGCACTCTGCAACTAAGTAGAGCACCAGCTGACATAGCCTGGTACTGCCAGTTCTCGACCAGGGAGACCACCAGAGGTATGCGGGGCCCACGGCCAGAGATTACAAAGCAGTTGAAGATTGATCCTAGAAATGAAGATGTTTCCATTCCCAACCCTCTGACCTCTAATCCTTCACATATCAGCCACTATTGTTTCTTTCACTAAAAGGGTGAGGTTTGAGAGGCTGAAGAGGATGAGGATGCTAGTGGAGGGGGTCCCCATAGGTTCCTTAGGTAACCTTATCTTTCATAGGCGTCTGTTGGAGGGAGGTTAAGAACACTATGTCTGCATGCTTTGTTGCAGACCCCTGTTGAGATGAAGTCTCATCTGTGCAACAACAATAACTTTCAATAAGCTCTACATCAGCAGCTTTGCCAGAAATGGGTCCAGTAGCAACACAATAGTCTGAGAGCGCCTACACAAAGGTGAGCACCAAGACAATTGTATAGTCCCTTAAATACAGAGAAGAAACAAACAGCTAAATCACATTGTTCACTTTAGCCAAGTAGGCACAAAGTAACACAAACAGGAACACAATGTAGAGCACTGCAAGCACCTGTACAAACACACTCAGTAAACCTACAAACATACTGTACCTGCAGTGCAGACGCAAACAGACGAAGCCACACACTGAAACACAGACATTAAGTGTGACAGTAAACAAAACCTGAGACAAGTCAATCATGATGTCAGGTCAAACACAGACTAATGGGCCTAATTCTACCCAATACACAAAAGATGGGAAGTTAATTTTAATGAAGTCGTTACCAAATTACAAGAGTTGCCTTTTCAGATAAACCCACAACTTAGTATGTGAGAATAACATTTTTGGGCTAAAATTATGTGTGAAGTTGGGTAGCAAACATTGGGCAACCATCACAAAGATGGGTGGCACCTAGTACACATCCTTGAAACAGGTTTCTCATGCTTATGAGAGGGATCTGCAGGCAAAGTTTTTCAGAGTGTAAGATTCTGCAAAATCTGTGGCCAGCTCAGTATATCATGCCTCTCACACCCTCTATTCTCTTCCCAAACCCTAACCAACACACACCAACCCTCCACCTCCCTCCACTCCAAGCTTCCATCCAGCCAGAGAGAGGAGAGGAGATAGGCCCAGTTGCTAAAGCTGTCTTTTCAGCCCCTGCTCCCGCTCGGTCTATCTGAGATACACAGCAAGCGGAGGTGTCGCTTTTCCGCTGGCATTTCGGACAGTATCTACTTATAGACGGGAGAAAAAGAGAAAAGAAAAACAGAAGGGGTATTATCAGGGAGGGATGAGAGCAGCAAAGGCATTTTGTCTTTTTATTCCCCTCCTAAGCCCTGGGCTTTGCTCCCAATCCGATTGGTCGATACGGCCAGGGATGTAAATGAAATGCAAAGAGGAATAAGGCTGGCTTCCCATCTCCAGTGTGTGCCCCTCTAAGTCCCCCGCCCCTCTTTCTCTGTCTCACTCCGTCTTGCTTTCTGGCTGTTTATGGTGTTGTGTTTCTGTCTCCCCATTCACAGACTTGCTGCTCTCCCTGTTTCCGTCTCACCCTCACTCTGCCTCGTCCTCCCCCACTCCGCTCCTCTTGCTCCATCCCTCCCCTCTCCCTGGCTGGGCTCACAGCTCTTATCTCCTCAGACGCCCCACATTCCAGCGTTGCCGTGGCTCCCTGCCTGCATCCCTGGTCACGGCGATTCCATGGGTTCCCACAATCCTCGGCAGCTTGCTGATTTAGGGTGGGCAACTGACTCTCAGAGACAGGGAAGAGGAGAGAAACAGAGGGGTTAAGGAAAGACAGGGTGAGAGGGGATGAGAGACTGAGAGGGTGGGAGACAAGACAAGACAGGAATAACAAAAGGGGGGGACAGAAAGAAAAGTAAAGTAAAAATAACAAGAAGGCATGAGAGTAAACAGTGAACCAAGAATGGAAACAGATAAATACTAATAGCACAAGGAACTAGATTATCCCATAACACTGAAACATTAACATATAAGTGAAACAAAGTACCAAATACACTAGAAAAAAGGGCTCAAATCTTTTATTAAAAATGTATTAAACAAATATTTTGTTACATTTAATCTGTATAAGGCAGTGAATGTGATTTCTGAGAAACCAAACCATCTGTGTTACACCAGGTTGACTCTCACCATCCAGCTGACAGCCGCTAACAAGGCCTGCGAACAGAGAGTGAGGATTACACCCTGAGGAAAACACTCAGGCAAAGGACAGTCCAAGCAACTGTCCTTTGCTTTCTAGTGGTATGTATAGTTAAAAGTTGATTATGGAGGCTAACAGTCTTACATCTGTGTCCCAGGACATCTGTATGACTGAGTTTATGATGATCAAAGCACCGTGCTAATGTGTTTATTGACTATGTCTGCAC
Source organism: Siphamia tubifer (assembly GCA_020466265.1). Classification (NCBI taxonomy): domain Eukaryota; kingdom Metazoa; phylum Chordata; class Actinopteri; order Kurtiformes; family Apogonidae; genus Siphamia; species Siphamia tubifer. Next base: position 32,962,136 of record CM035804.1, read on the forward strand.
ACAGTTTCATCAGGGCTTGGATAAAACCTATGCACGTTCACACAGATGTAGACATAAAAAGAAAGCATAAACACACCTCTAAAAGGGTCTCTGGCATTGTGACATTTCACATTTCATTCAAATCCACAAGGGATTACAGCCCTCCCATCAGGAAGGAAGAGAGAAAAAAACCCTCATCAAATCCATTAGTTTGAAACATTTAAAAGACTATCTAAGATGGACTGATGGACTGATGATGGGGTGGGTGGGTAGTGTTGGTGATGTGGAGTGAGGACACTGTGGAACAGCGCAAGTCTGTCCTAGATTAAACAGCCACTCTAATCCCCCATTTCTGGCCCCAAATTGGGTTTCCCTCAATCTCAGGCTTGCTGTCCTGATGTGAGAAAAAGAGAACTGGAGCAGTGGCCGAGGCAAAATAATCACTACATTAAAAGCTGTAAGAGAAGAAGAGGAAAGAAAAAAAAAAGGAGATGTCACGATAAAGCAATCTAAAGGCTGCATTTAAGGGTAACAGGCAAGACTTGATTGGGGTCAGTCAAGGCTTCGTTCCTGGTCAACTGTAAACATTAATCCTGTGAAGCATGGTTCAATCTTTTCCACATCATCTTTTGCTGAGAGTTCTGTACAGGACAGTACATCTGAATCAGCATCTTCTGAAGTCCAACTCACATTTCAGAAGTTGATTTGGCCAAGACTTTAAGTTAACATCACTACCTCAGTTTGTGTCCCTTCCTTTAATCCCTGAGAAAAGGCACACTGACTTCAGCGCCAGTTCTTCCTTCTTCAACTCAATTCCCTCTCTCACCATGTCAAGTCCACAAAGGTCTCTCATGGGGTCTGTCTCAGGCCCTGGCGGAGTCTGGCTCTTTCTTTGAGCAGGTGAGTGACGGCAGAACGTATAGCAGGGGCTTGGGGGTCTGTGGGCTCTCTCTTTAAGTAAAGATTGAAGTGTTCTGTGCTGCAGGTCAGCAGGCTGTCTGGACTGTGACCCCGTTGACCTGAGCGGAGCAGCCTCTCACAAGCTAGTGCCAAGTTCTTGTCCCAGTTTGGAGGGTAGTCTGTGTGAGCCTCCACCAACTCCTTATACAGCTGCAGAGAAAACAGATATACATATACAGATACATACAGTCATTTAACAAAATAAACAAAAGAAAAACACTTGGATTTATCCGACACTGCTTTGTGCGGCACTTTAATCTATGTCATTATGATAACTGACATTATTGTTGCATGTTTGTTAAGGTCAGACTCACAGTGTAAGACAGCTCAAAGAGGCGAGCTTTCCCCTCTCCCTGCATCCTTTCTGCCAGGTCAAACAGAAAGAAAGCCGTCTTCATCCTGAAACAAAGCACGCAGGCTCAGGGCTAAGTGCTGGATGGATGAGCCATGCAGATCCACACGCACCACTCCAATGGAGTGATTTATGTAGATGCTGCCACCAAATAGAATGTACATGTAGATGCTCTACCACACAAGACTGGTTTATGGAGATGTTCTAGGAGGCTAGTATGCATTGTGACGCAGCTTTTATCTGCACCCTAAAGTATACAACTGCTCCACAGAGGAAAGGAGTAGCTCCTGGTCAAGTTTACTATACCTGGCTTGCCACATCTCCTCATTAGCGACACGCTCCCACGACGCAGGATGGAAACTGTTCAGATGTTAAAAAAAAAAACAAAAAAACACTGTTATCTACAGAGCTTCAGGCATTAGCTTGTGCAGAGTTCCACTAACTATAAATGATTATTTATGTGAATGCATTGTTCCACTCAACTGTGCAAGTTTCGATACACTAAACATCAATGTTTGCTGCATTAATATTAAATGACTAAGCAACAATACCAGCTAGCACATTAGACATGGAATAAAATCACATCTTCCTTTTTTCACTTTGTTGACTGTAACCACTTGACCTCTTCTTCAAAAGAATATTTTAGCAGGGTTTCCAAGCTAATTTTTGGCTTGTGGGCATCGGTGGACACGCTTGTCGTGAGTGTGCGGGAAATAATGTCACAGTATTCAACCGTGGATATCTGAGTGAATGAAAGGCTGCTGGCAACAGCAAGTGAATATGGAGCTTTGACTAATTCCACTTTTGACACAGTTATTGACAAAATGCAATAAGAAACTCATTATTTTTCATCTTCAGTCTCATTTCATATGGCTGAGGGCCTAATGTCTTGCTCTGGTTGAATTTACAAAGAACTGGATCACAGCAAGAAGAACAGAAGACAACCTCACTGAAAGAAGCTCTGTGGGGACCACAGAGAGTAGAGCAGCCACAGAGATGGTGGTGATAAAAAATGTGGCTCAGTCTCATTAGTTAAGGTATATTTTCTCCAGATTAATCTTGGTTTCAGTAACATGACAAAATAAATAATCTACTATTGTAAAAGAGTCATATTGATATTTTAACTCTTAATTCAACATATATTTTCAGGTTTTTTCTTTTAACAATCTTTAAAAGTCTCACAATATTTCATTTAAATCTAAATGCTAATAATATACACAGCATGTTCTACATCTCCTTGTCTTTTGGTTTTATTGAATCTCCAGCACATGTTTTTACTGAGTGAAATAATGCACCATTTTGTCATTTGAAGCATTCTAGGTATCTTGTGTGTCACTTAATGCAACCTGATACATCTGACTTTTTTAGGTGTCAGGTTATTATAAGGTTTTGCGAGTTTTTACAATATTTAACTGTACTGTTTGAATTCACGATGACTCGTCATTTGTGAATCAGCCAGATTTCTAGAGGTATTAATGTTTCTGTATGTCTGTGTAGTTGTGTGCACCTGTTGTGGGCTTCACTCCAGCTGTAGATGTTGCGGGTACGATGAGCCCACTCTTCAGGATGAAACTGTCTCTGAACAGGCACTATGTAGTCACATACACCTAGAGGCCAGCGGGAGAAGCTGCCCTCCCAGCTTGGATCTCCATTAGATAACCCAATGCAAGCAAACACATCACTCCTGCAGAAAAACAAAAACAATATTCCATAATTATCTCCTTTTTAAGCCATTATCTTTTCCTCTCAAATCGGAAACAGTAAAATTAGACACAAACAGATGGACATCCCAACACCTTTTAGTTTCTCTCCTGCCCTGTGCTGCTCACCAAAGGCTCTGGGCCTGAGGGTTAATCCCACAGGTCAATGTTGCCCCACAGAGTCAAGTACATTGGCCAGGCAAACACTGCCCCCTGGTGGGCTTGGTATTTACAAGTCTCCTGCCAGTTTCCCAGTGTCAGCTCCTTCTGGAGGAGTGAGTGATGAGAGAAGAGAGCAGCAATGAGTCCACCAGAGTGTTTAACCAAATCAAGTAGATTAGTCCATTTCTGTAGTTCATCAAACTCCTTTCATGGCTTCAACAGTTCTATGGGCTTATCTTCTCTCCGCACTCACCGCTGTCAACCATTCTACTGATCTCTGCCTCGTTAGATCACTCATTTGTTCATTTGGACCATTGTGAGCCTCCCACTCTCTTCACTCTCTCTGTTTTACAGCTCTCCATTTATCTCTTTACACCATCCCTTTTTTCTCTCAGGCATTTAATTGTGTCTCAGTGACTCACTCAGTGTTGTGGGACAAAAACTGCTCCAGATTGAAGGTGTCTTTTTCCCTAGTGTCGATTGGATCCCACCAGCGGCCTGGAAAGTAGACCCCAGGGTGATGATGCCCCAACTTGGCCACATACCAAGGGTATGTCATCATCTGCAGATAATGATCATACAGTCAAGCCAGCTCAAGATCTATGTAAGGTTTACAATTAAGGTGCAATCAACTGTGTACTTTGGGTTGACCTTCAGTTACTTTTGTGGAATATTCTTTGAGCAGATAATTGAATACATTTCAGGAACTATGATGATTTTACATTCTCTACAAGTTGATATATGACAAAAGATATATATTAAATTGTTGTGTTAAAAATAAAAAATAGGAGATGGTGCAGATTTGTACTTAGGCTGTGTCCAATAAAAAAAAACAGGGGAGTAAGAGAGACAAGGGTGCGACAAGAAAAGAATCAAACAGGTTCATAAAGGTCTAATTCATTTGATTAACTGCTCCATAAATCTCAGGTAAGGTAGTTTTTTTTTTCTTCCATTTTGATGCGTGCATTCATTTGAACAGTACTTTGCATTTAGTTCTTCAGATCCAACTTTGACGTATTTAATAAAACTATTTCAAATATAATAACTGTATGATTATTCGATATCAAAGTTTTGATGAATCAAACTAAAGACTCATCTAATCAAGGTATTGAGACAAATTAAATGTCTGACCTCCTGGTCGACCAGGCGTACATCAGGCCGGACAGCCTCACAGTAGTGTAGGTAGCGGAGCGAGTTTCCAGGGAGATCTCCTCTGGTCAGGATGATGGAGCCATTTGGGACAGAGGTGAGAAGCTCCCTCCCGAACCTCTCTACCACGCTGTTTCTGCTCTGATCACACTCTCTGGAATCATCAGCAGCACAAACATCATCACATCATATAGTAACATCAAACTACCACTTGTGGTTACTTGAACTTTGAAAGAGGTGAATGCATCCTTATTCTTGCTTAGAAGTGTGTGTGATGTGTATAAGAATGTGTATGCGAGTGTGTTTTTAGGTATGCTTTCAAGGTGCTCTGAGGGTAAGTTGTCAGTGCCCCCGCCCCTCCTACTCAGCAGAGCACTTTGGCTGCCTATCTAACCGTGGAGAGACAGGTGTGATGGGTCTGACAGCACAGGCCATGCTCTCCCCTTGATCAAAGCTGCTCAGTGATGGCTGTCTGGCACTCCCCAGCACTACGCTGGTGTAATCTGTCTTCTCGGACAGCTAACATCTCAGACTGAGCTCCACGAGTGGAATCTATGTGCTAACCGTGCCTCTCTTTAGCCCCTACCATGGGGTGAGCAGAGAAAACCTGACATGTGGAATTCAGACTTGCATTATGAGGAGCAAAAGAGAAACAAATCGGGTTGACTCAGGGAAAACTTATGCATGAGGATTTAGAAGCAACAAGAATAAAAAGCAGGGTTTTTTTTTTTTCAACTTTACTAGAAAAGTAACTTTCTACATATTTGGCTCTATTGCCTACAACTGTATTGCTCTGAAATGAAATGATATAGCAAAAATATAAGGGGAATATGAATTTTGTCAATGAAATGTATATGTCTTTCATTTTCAAATCACAACATATTTTCAATTATCTATTCTTTCCGCAATTATCTTAGATATTCCCATCCACAATAACCTTGTAGTCTGATTTCTATGTAGCCTAGTCCTTGATTCCTGGTTTTGCACTAATTCAGTTCCTCTACCACAGTGGTTCTCAATCTTTTTCTGTCGGACCACCCTTTGGAGGACAAAAAATCTCCAAACCCCCCTCACTCCCAACAACAGTGGTGCAATTATAACTAGTATTGAAAAAAAACATCAATATTGTAACAATAGTATTTGCTTTCCTTGAATAATTTGTTGTGCAGATTAAAAATAACTTACATTTTTGCTTGAACAATATAGATAAACTCAACAAGACTGCTCCCTGAGACAATATTTTTCCAAATCAAAACAGGACATGTACAATTATCAGGGTTCCTACAGATCAGAGCAAGTTAAATTCAAGACTTTTTAAGATTTTTTTTAATGCTGTTTAAAAATAAATTTAAGACCAAGCTGACAATGAACCAACATTGAGAAGGGAAAAAAAAACACTACATGATTTACCTGGGGGCAGTTTTACCCAACTGTTTATTTTAAATAGAACATGAATTTTTGGTCCAGTTGCTGCTACATTCAAGATCTATTTGCATCAAGAAGCAGAACTTTGACATTTTTTGACATTTTTAATATAACACACACACACACACACACACACACTTGTAAATAACTAAGTATAACTAAAGGAATACGACACCCATAGAATGATGTGCCTTATTTTTCTAATATAAACAGCCTAAATATTAGCAAATCCTTTTTTTATTTCAAACTAACATAAATCTTAATAATGTGTCCACATTTTTAAGACTTTTGAAAATTTTACATTTTAATTTTTTAAGACATTTTAATGCCAATTAAGGTCTTATTTTTAAAACAATAAATTCAATGCCTTTTAAGACTTTTCAAGGATCCACGGCCACCCTGATTATCTATATCTATCTATTGTCCCTGATTATCAAGTATGACAATAAGGTTACTTTTTTTAGAACAAAAAACAAATTTTAGTAGCAAAGATGACAATTTTAACAATATTGTTGGCTGTAATGAGCCCAGTTACATTACAGATCTCAGAACATTGAAGTGCAAATTGTACAAACTGGGCAAAAACAGAAATACAGTACTACACTAGTAAAATATTGATCCATTCTCCAAACCTAAAATCTTTGTCTAGTCTAGTGACAGATCACTATGACAGTAGACTTGTTAGTCATACATTAAAATTCACTAAAATTCGTCCAGGATGCTCTAACACTAAAACATTAGTTCCACTTGATACATGTTCTAAACTCAAGAAAATGCCCCCAAGCAAGCCTTCACATCCCTCCTGGGGGGCCCACCTCACAGTTTGAGAAACACTGATCTGCAGTATTTCAAGGAACAGACCAAATTGCTTTGATCAAGCATAAAAAAATGTTGTGCCAAATTTTGACACCAAAGGGGTGAACCTCATCAGTGTCGATGCATGAAGCACCATACATTCTTACCAATAATGACATGTGACTCCTTTTCTTCTAAACCCATTTTGGGTGTATAAAAGTAGAAATAAGTTGGAAAAATAAAAATTTGGATCATAATGTTCATTGTACTTTGCTTTTGCGAAATGGGAAAGTGATCAACTGAAAAAACCTAGTTTATGTAAGTATTGAAACCCTATTGGCGACATTATTTATCATTTATTACAAAATTATGATAATAGAACTGCTCTCTACTCTTTATTAAACTGTATATTTGATTTGAGAGATTTTTGTGTAAATGTATATTGTTTCAGAATATCAATTATACCAGTCCTTGATTAATTTTACATCAGCACTGTACAAATGCATACTTTCAAGAATACATTAATTAGAGATTGTAACTCACCTGTGATTGGTGTGCACTGTATGTGCCAGTAGAACCATGGTGAGGACCCAGCCTGTGGTCTTCCACAACCCCCCATAGCCCAGCCTTCTCTCCAAAGCTTTGTGTGTGTGACTCAAACCGAGGCCTGCCAGTACACACATTGCAGCATCACTCTGTAGCCAGAAACGCTCCACCTACAGGAAATGAGTACAAGACACAGTGGCGTTTCCTGTCATTTTTTTCCTTGGACCGAGTCCAGATCAGCTTCAAGGGGTGCTGCTGATTAGGTGCTTTTATCTCAAACCTACAGTATATATACAATATATAGATTCTCCTATTTAGGTGACTCAGTCCATAACACGGCTTGAAATGAAAGAATGGCAAACACTGCTTTGAATAGGTTTAAGTCCAATAGCTCACCACTCCAAGCAGTAGGGGTCTGCTGATATCCAAGTTGGCTCTCCAAGCAAAAAACAGCGAGTAAATCATCAGCATGACTGTAAACAGCAAGGACACAGAGCGACATATCCTAGAAGAAGAAAGGCCCATTTTAAAACATTCAACACTGCATCTTAATATGCTAATAGCACTTCATTATCACCTTACATCATATTAGTCTTGTATATTAGTGTAAAAATGTATCAGTTATGAAGAGTTAAAATTTGAGTGCAGGGATGGATATCACAAGCCTGAGAGCAAATCTATATGCCAACTAGAAGGTACATGATTGATATTCTAATGCAGACTGAGTGAGTCATAATGAGTCTTTGCCAACCAGTGAATCATAAACTCATTACAGTACAGCTGTAAAATGTACTTATAAACTGAAAAGAAAACATGTTACCCTTATGGCAACAAATACTGCTCATCTGAAACTGAAGAGGTACTAGGGGAAATGTAGACAGAAAGTTTCTGTTGGCAGGCCAATGTCGTGCTCTCCCCGGGCTGGCCACTAGAACACACTGATGAGCATTTTATAAAACATCCTTTACTTACAAACCAATTCACTCCACATTTCATTGTGAGGTAAATTTGCATAGTTTCCTCTTTGGGTCCTATGACCTTGCTTTTTCATCTGTGCATGTATATGGCTAAGTTTATCAAAGTGCACCCCAGGAGAGGGTGAAGCAGGGGGTGGCTACTGCCCTTCAGAGCCCCAGGGGTTTCACTAGGCTTTATCAGTGGTACCCCACCACCAGCCACAGCAAAGGCACTACAGTAATGAATTATTTGATCACACTGTCACATACAGATACATAAATCAGTTATTTCCTTGCACACACACAACCCAAAATACACATTAACCGCCTCTGATTTGAATGTGAAGCGTTACGACAGCTTGACAGTTAGGTGCCTCTGTGGTTTTTTGTGTTTATTTCTTCTAAAATCACTATTTTGTCAGCGGTTTTGTTCACTGTCTTTTACTCTAGGGGATTAGATTTTTGGTCTAAGTGTCTGCTGTGACGTGTGTGACAGAGTTTGGATTGTTGTATGCTCATCCTACCTATCCTGTGAGGAGAAGAGCAGGCCTGTTCCTGCGAGAACCAGCACAGGAAGTGAAAGGTCTGCCAGGCAGTGGTCCAACTGGGCTCTAAGACACACAAACACCCACACAAACACATAAACATTTATGATGGCCACCAAAGACACTACATCTCACTCTGCTTCTGAACTCAAGGACGGCAATTATTAAACGCCCTCCATCCCCTATCAAAACAAACTCCTTGGACTGTGGCGTTCCTTCTTTCAATCGGATTGACAGATACGAATGACTGTGTCATCCACCACCCGCTGCCCCATCCACTCCTCACAGCTGCTGTCAGTCACAGAGCGCTTGCTCAGAGCAGAGAGATAGTTTCCTGCCTCTTCCTTAATACCCATCTCTATTTGACAGCTTATTGAGTCTCTATATCTCCCAATGTACACTATGTGTGGATGTGCTCACATGCGTGTGTTTGTGAGTGTGTGCGTCAGCTTCTCCAGCGGGTTTACGTCTCCAGTGTGACATGCCTGTCATGTTCGCCTCTTTTCCTCATCTTGAAGGTGTGCTTGTCCATCAAGCAGCAGGGGTGATGGGAAGGGGTGGGTGCTTGGCAGAGGGGGGCTGGTAGTGGGGGGTCTTAAGACGCGCACGCACCCCCATCCCGTCAGCTGGAGAAAGATACCAGGAGTGGGATGACTGTGGTGGCGGTGGTGGTGGCAGAGAGCAGGGAGGGAAACGGGTGGTGGTGGTGGGGGGGTGCTGGAGTGGAAAAATACAATTTCTCCAGCTCTATTGCAGTGTCTGTCATCACAGCTTGTCACGCTTAAACACCAGAGCTGAGTGATCATTTCAAACTGCTGGAGAAACAGAACACAGCGATTTGGCCCTCTAAGCAGGTTCAGTTCTGCTTTGATGGGAGAGAGTGAAATGGGAAGAACAAAAGCTGCTGTGGAGAGAGAGGAGAGCGAGCGAGATGGGCTGAAGAAATGATTCTGGGCTCTCACAACAAACTGATGTGTGTGCATTTAAACCTCTGTAAAACACCAGAGCCAGAGCAAAGAGTGGCCGGGTCTTCCATCTCTTCACAAATCAAACTCTATTGTTTCTTCTCACCATCTTAGAACCTGCTGTCCACGAATAATATTTCCATAGTGACAAACACTGAAAATCCACTGACAGTCCACTCAAGGAAAACATACACTGATGAGAATTAACAGAAAATTATACCACAGTCATATTGTGTTATTAATAAAGTTTTATAACATACCAGTATATTAAGATTCTGCTGAGTTCTGTAAATTGGCTAGAGTCTGATTTTGACCACCTCTATATATAAGGTGTCATGATATAACTTCTGTTGCGATTTGGTGCTACATAAATCAAATTTGACTGATTGATGGAACACATAATCTATAATATAATGTTTTCTCCATGTTACATTCCAGAAAAAAATCTGTATTGCTACATTTCTATATTTTATTCTGACAACAACAAAAATAAAGTTTGCATTTAGTTGTAATTTAAAAATTTTTGGGAAACCGATTATGATCATCATACTATCAAGTCATTAGTTTTACGTGTGTGAACAATTCATTAACTGTTCACAACTTCAATTACTTCCAAGTGTATAAAGAAGTATGAGAGTGAGTGAGTGGACCTGCTCACCGAAGCATAGTGGTAAAGTTAACAGAGTCTTCAGTCTTTGCCTGCAAACAAACATAAAAATAGAGTGGAGGTAAAATCAATGTTATATGACACAAGGACCATTTGAACATATGCAGAATAACAGGTATGTAAAAGTAGATGAGGAAAGAGCACATACTAGACTAAAAGTGCCATATTCAGCCCTCAGCAGGTGGGTCAGCAGGCCAGACAGAGTGGTCTGGTCTCCCCAGCTCCAGCGAGCCGTGTTGATGTAGGAGGATATGGGCAGGTAGATGTATGGCAGAAAGCCAGTGAGAAAACACACTCCCAAAGACACAAATCCACACAAAGATAGCTCCTGTTGACAGATGTTCTCAAATATTTCATATTCCACAAATCCAGATGTCCATTTTAGAAGTACTAAGCATTTGTACTCTGCATCATTTAGCAAAATAAACATTTGGGACAGCCAAATCCAAATAGCTATAGTACTACTATTACTGCAATTTTTATTTGAGTAGCAATAATGATGATAACAATAATAATAATAAGAAGAAGAACAGTAAAAGCATATAGTCTATGTTCTCCGGAAGCTTTGCTAAACAAGGCCCCAATAAACCTACCTTCTGAGAGTACAGACAGTGCAGTACCCATGGAATGAGAACTAGTACATAAAGCACTAGTGTGTGCTGGTTACAGAGACCCAAACCACAGCACACAGCCCCCAGATGTGCAATCTGAGAAAACAATAAAGTTATCCAAACCAGGCATTTATGGAATATTCACAGAAAAAATGACAAACAATAGTTCCCAGTTAAGAGTGTGGGTGTGGTGTGTTGGCTTACCTTTCTTCTCTGGGTGGCATTTTCAGCACAGTGAAAGCTGGCAGTCAAGTAAAAGAGCAAACCGACAAAGAAGTTGTTGAGGGTGAAGACTTCTGCCACCATGGACCACTGCCAGCTCAGTCTGGACACAGCAAACAGACCTCCAGCCAGGACTGCTCCAGGGCCAGGACCTGCTAACCTGACAGTGTGGATGGCCTTTCAGACACCGCATACCCCGCAATTCATCTCTTATTTACATAACATGACATCCATATACAGAAGCACTGCTTGGTCAACTCATATGCAATCAGTAAATTTCATTTCACTTGGAACACAACGAGATGTTTTTCTCTTTTTTTATTTGTCCTAATTTACACTGCAGTGACAGAGGAAAAAAGTCAAAGCAACAAAGTCAGCAGCTTCGCACACAATTTAAATTCTCCAATCATAAAAGCTACCACTTCCCCAGACTAATTTGGGGACCCATTATAATCTTCCCTCGACCCAAGTTTGCTTCTCGGACAAGACCTTGAAAAACACTCTCTGAATTGGGCCATTCATATATCATGAGAACTCCCTCCCCAGCAGCCGGTTGATCTCAAGCAGACTGGCACAGAAACCACCGTGGTAGAGATAGCACTTTATCCTCAGCTTCTTAAATATAATGTGTGCACAAAAGTTTTCTCCCCTTCCTCCTCTCCTGTACTGTCTCCATCTCTTTTGCAGTAATTGAAGCAAACTTGGGATAATCTGTCATACGCTAAGACCCACCACTTACTAAAATGAGAGACAGAGGGGGAGAGGGAGGCGACAAATGATGGGGAGAAGGAGAAGAAAAGGAAAAATAGCGCAGAAGAGTACGTGTTATAGGGGTGAGACAGTGTGCGGGATGAAGGATGAAATATAGAAAAAGGAAGAAAAAAAGTTCAAGAAGAGAGAGGGGAAAAAGAGAATAAAAAAAGCAGCCCAGTCCCCGGCATGCTGGCTCTGAAATATGAGCAGGCTCGACAATTAGGGAAGTCAGGCAGTATGGCCCTTTCCGCCATTGTGTGGAGTGGCTTAGAGTCCTCATCAGCCTATCAGCTAACTGACAGGCAGAGAGCTGCTCTATTCAGCACCGCAGATACAAGCTGCAGGCCAAACGGCTGCCAGGTCCCTTATGACCCCACAATCCCTTGCCGGTGACAGCTTCAAGCTCCATAGCAAATTAGGCGCTCTCACATTACAATCGCAGAAGACAGATTCCATTAACGGTATCTGAAATTGAGTAGAGAGCAGGCCCGTTATCAGACCTGACTCATAAGCACCGCCATTAATCACAAGGCATGATACCATTTATACATTTCCAGCTCTCTGCCTGCCGCTGTGATAGTCAGCCACAAAAGGCCTGATGAGACTTAGGCTAGGGGAACAATGGAGCTTTCTGAGGAAAGCGCGGTAAATCAGGAAAAAAAAGGAGAGGGAGAACGAGAGAAGGATAGAAAAAAAACTCCTGCTTGCTGACTACTTCCCCTTTTTTCTTGGGTTGTCTCTCTTCTACTCTCCACTATTTTCCCTGTGTTCACTGCAAGGCAAGCTCAGTGAATGAGTATGAATGTGTGTGCATGTGTGCATTTAAGGGTGGGGAGGGGGTTAGTCAACTGTGTTGATGGGGCGTCTAGGAGTGGCTTTTAATAAGAGATAGCAACGTCTTTCTCACTACACCGCTCCAGGAATTAGTTGTAACTTGAAGGAAGGATGAAGAAGGGTGGTGAGGGGGGTAAGTGTGGGGACTTTTGTGGAGGTGCACAGACCCCCCGCACCCATAATTTTACCTCCCTGCATGACAATTAACCCGTAGCTTATGGACCTGGCAGGGGGCTTGGTTTTAGGGTAGCACTGGGTGCAGAACATTTGTGGGGGTCCAGGGATTGGGTTATTACACCAAGGCTGCTCTAGCTTCTGAAGTTCTATCTGATAGCCAGGCTTATTCAGAGGTGCACACACACACACACACAGACACGTGCGCACACACATTCCTGTTCTTCGACTTCTTTATTCTCCCTGAGTGGCTGACAAATCTCTCTGTTAGAGCTTGTCAGTCTGTAAGAGCCCAGTGATGTGTGTACAGTGCGGTTGTAAATGACCTGTCTGTCTGTGAGGGACCACCTGGGTCCCAGTCTGCCTCTCAGCCCCTCCACAGCTCATTCTCCAGACTGGCTGCTCCCAGGGTGCACAGATAAAAGCAGGACATATTCTGACACCACTGTGGCCATGTTCCCTGTTATCACGACTCAATGTGGTGCAGGATGCTGCTGTGCTGAAATGTTGTGGCTCAGTGGCAATGGCCTGGTTGAGACGAGGCAGGAGAATAACACAGCTGACAACGAGACTATTCTACCCTGAAGTGAGCCATCCTGCCAAAACGTCTGTGTCATCATTTGGGTAATTAAGTCAATGACAAATATTGTGCATAAACCCTGGAATGAAGCGCAACCTTGATACAGGAAAATAAATACAAGTACATTTTCTTCTTATTTTTACCGTAAATTTAAAGCCATTGCATGCAAAACGATTTCACAAGCAGGTTGAAAAGGACAAGATCAAAGGTAGCAAAAATAATAAATGACAATGACACACCAGGCTGTGTTAAGTAGTGTCCCCTTCAAGGACACAACAAAAGCACACTATAATCACTCTGAAGTGTCAGAGTGGGACCTGCCTCATTCACCCCCTTAGTTTTCCAGTACAGGCCAGAGATATGCCAACACCAGGCGCCTGTGCTAAATAACAGCACACAAAAAGCCTACACCAGCACTCTGCACTGAATGAGACTTCACAATGGAGCTGGCCAAGGGAGCCACTGTCACACACCACCCCAGGGAACAGACAATACCACAGCTGTGCCACTGCAGATCAGTGCTGCTCTGTTCTCTAACAGAGTGGTGGTTTGGGGAAGCAGCACTGGAAAAGAATCACACATTCCTGAAGAGGGTAAAAAGCCCGTAGAGGAGGTGGCCCGCTCAGGCTGAGGCAGGGGTTTCCAGCTGGCCCTCGATGACACCCCAGGGCTCTCCTCTGGCCCGGACACCAAGCAGGGTACTTAGTAGCCATTATATGACAGTGTTAAGTGTCTGATGAATTGCTTTGAAATTTTAAAGCCAAGCAGCAATTGATATACAAATTTAAGCTTTATATCTAAGCTGTGAATGAATGTAAAGCTGGTCAGCGTATGGATTAGAGCTAGGCAGCATTTCAGTATTAGTTTTCAACTCTTAGTGGAATTTTATCATGAAATATATGGCCATATTGTGTTTTCATTTTAGCAAATGGTTCAACTAAATTTCTTAACATAATTAATTTTTTTTTTCTATTTTACATAATACCAGTCTAAATAACAATTTGTTTATTTACTGTGTTTGTTTTTTATTAATGTTGTAATACAGCTTTGTGTATATTATCCACTCTTGATATGGATAAATTAATGATATGATAATTACATTTTTATGTTTTTATACTGTAACCTGATAACTCATATGTTATTTTTGCTTGGTCATTATATTTGAAACAATAGTAATCACTTTTAAAATTCATCTTCTTCAGCAAAGCATGTTCTAAATTCATCAAAAACAAATACTGTCACATTTTAAATCAACCACATTTAATTTTTCCAAAATTGCATGTCCCAGCTCTTATAAGTCTTTTTTTTTTAAATGTATATCTACATCTAAAATACTACCGTCTATACTGTGGCAATCCCTAAAGTAGGCATTTCCCTGTCTCCCTGCTTTATCCAGTGTGTAGCAACGAAGCTCGCTGCTCAAACAGAGTGGAGGGTAAATAAGGGTCCCGGCTTTGCTGCTCAGAAACCCCTCCTCCAGGAGAGCGCTCCAGTGCTCCAAGTGCGTGTAAAATTAATCACCACAATTCTGCTCAAACAATGCAGCCACTGACATGACAATTTCTCCCAGAATGCCATCTTAATCTCCACCCAACACACAAAAATTACAGGAAGAGGGAGAAAAAAAAAACAATTTACAAAAATCCTGTGTTTATACAATTCACTGAATGCCATTTTTATTGCTGCCTTTTCCAACAAAGTCATTAGGCACACACCAGTGATACATAAATGTTGCTGTATAGATTCCATTAACTAATTCTGGGTGAATTGTAATTGCCGAGTCTGATCCGTCTCTGTGCCTGGTGCCTTATTAAGACTGCCTGTGGTGGGTGAAGAATGTAATATTGACGTCCGAGGCAGACACAATCTTGGGCCCACGGGCGAAAGGAATATTAAACTGGTACTGTATTCTGCTGTCTATCTAACTCTCCCCTCCTCCTCCTCTCTATCCCCATCCCGTAGCCAGTAATGAGGAAATAACATCTTCATTAGACATCTGTTTAACTGTATTAGAGGATGAGTCCTGGGGGAACCATTGGTCATGCTGAGGATGGGGGTCTGTTGGACTACAATATAACGAATGCGATACTGAGAAAACGCAACAAAAGGTCCTAAGATTGGGGCATTTTAAACAGACAAACCTAAAATTGTCTTCTGCGTTTTCTGACAAAAATGACTGCAATGGGTGTTTTCTCTATTGCCACTTGGGAAGAAGATTTTATCCGACTATGGCAGACGTGAAAGGGAGGGACAGCCCTGCCACCTGTAGGGAGAGGTGAGCACCTTATCCAACAAAATATTTTATTCATCTTTTTCCAAGATATTACAACTTCCACTCAATATGCCCTAAAAAATGAGTAAATTAGGCATAAGGCTGAAAAAAAAAAAACGCAACTCCCCACACATGCTCACACTCACCAGTGTGAGTGTGTGCGTGACCGTTAGCAAGACACACACAACTCCAACCCTGTGAAAAAACAAACCACCTGAGCAGGCAGAGTGGAGTGAAGAGGGAAAGTGCCATCGGGACCATATGGTGGAGGTCCTTATAAGGAGTCGGGGATGCAGCTCAAGGCAGGGATGGCACCACGCCCACTCTCCAGTCCACTGAGGTATCAGCTGTGCCACATGGGCCAGGTTTTGGCAGGGGAGCCTCTTGCAGGTATGCATTTTGGTGTGCTTCAACACTCCTGTTATGTAATCATGTGATCAGACACAAAGTGCTGATGACTGAGCCTTGTGGGGTTGTTTTTCTGCTCTGACGCCTGTCAGCATGCTAACGTGTCTGCTCCTGGTTTCTCGGGATAAGCTCAGGAATGGAGAGAGATTCCTCTCAGGTAGCAGAGATTCAGAGCAGCTTTAGCAGATAAACTGTGAAACGAGGGAGCACAGAATGCCGAGCTGTCTGGATTATCCCACTATGAAGGGTGCATTCCTCTCGAGACTCACAGCTGAGGCCTTTAGCATTCCACGGGCCAAATGTGTCTTTCTGTGAACCTCCGAATGCAATCGATAGCAATTATCATTATGTCCGCATCCTCAAAGGCTTGTCAGGCCACGGTGTGAAAACATAACAAGACATGCAATTTGGCCATCAAACCATATGATCAAGCCAAGAGAACTGTAATTGACAAATCAAAGGGAGGCTAAGTGCTACATTTAAACTTATGCAAGAGAGAAGTGGCTTCCAAGCCTATCAACTTACATTCCCCCACATTAAACACGGCAATCTGGCCGACTAATTTAAATTGATACATCAAAGGCTTGCCATGTTGGGTATATTCCAGATGAATTTCAAGGTCTTACAATTTACTATTTGAGCAAAACTGCCTTCAAGTACCCGTATTAACTTCAATATATTTTTCCATCTGAAAATAATCTCACAAAGCGATGATTTGTTTTGGGAGGGTGAGCTTCCCTTCTCAGCTGATGCAAAGCTGAAAATGAGAATAAGTTAAAAAGTTTAGGGAGGCCTCCAAAGGGACAAAAATAAATAAAGACATTACATAATCATGTCTGTGGTCAGTTACAGCATTTCACAGGAGGTACTAGCAGTATGGTTGTTTTAAAATTCTTGGTATCATCAAACCACCAAAGCCAGAATCATATGGAGGACCTTGACCAACCCAAACCCATGCCCTCACTCCCTAATTCCCTCCTCATCTTTTGCCCTCTTCAATGGCTCCTCACCATGCCATGTGTACCAGCTGAAATCACAACCACAAGCTTATTTTAAACTAGGCTCTGACCAGATAATGACTAAAACCTTTTATGCTTATTTTTCAAATTGAAAGCATAGATTATATGTTCATACTTAAGAGCTTAAATGGTGTGACTGTGTGCTCTGGCTGAGGTCCTTACTACCCATCAGGCCTTGTGAAGGGGCTGGTAGAGGTTGAAGGTCCTCATAATGACTTTTTACTTGACCATAATCCAAAATTGGATCTAAATCCCCAGAGATTACAAACAGGGCCACAGTTAACATGCACACTGTAAGCCAAGTATTGCCCAGGCTGCATGGATATTTCCTGGCCTCAAAATACCAGTCTGTAAATGTCTAGCCAACAACTCCAATCCCCCAATCTGCCGACTGACTGGTAACTCATCAAATTCATAAAGACTAAGGGATCAGTAAGGAGATAAAGCCAAACACAGGCACACTGTCCCCTCTTTTCTTTGAGTCCTCACTTGATTCCTTTTCTCTTCCTGTCCTGTCCTGGGCATGATGAGCCCTAAACCAAGGGGCCGTGGGGAGCATTTCCTTCCTAGTGTATGCCCCACTACAGGGTTCAACAATAAGGATTGCCGATTTTACCCAAGGATGACTAAAATTCCAGATCATGATAATTATATCTAAAGACACAATTGTTTCAGGATACCATGCCAACTGGGCAAGTGGCTTTGAGTTAATCCACCAAGTAGTTTTGAAAGGAAGTTTGTCGTTAAGGCGAGAGCAATGCAAATAAAATGTGGTAGCTTTTCCAAAGGCATGCATAGAACATCTCCCAAGTGCTGTAACAAGAGGAACTCCACTATATGGTAGGTAAATAGCCTGCAGACAGCTCTTTCTAAAAATGACAATTAACTTTTATTATCAATATTGTTAAATGAAAGTCTTCATACAGGCGTGTAAGTATTGGCCTTGTGTATGTGTATTTCTAATCTTCCTACACTGTTATTTAATAATGTTCAACCCTGCTATTCTGCAGAGCTGACTATGTAGTGTAACTAAGTAATTTTCATACCTAATAGTCCAGTATTGGAGACTTGGTTTGACTAAGGTTGAAACTTCCAGTTCATCCAAGTTTGCTTCGATGCTGCACTTCATCAAACAAACTGAACCTTTGGACTAAGTTGTTTTCCTCTTTGTCTGTGGTGGCACTGCATCATGAATAACGGAAGGATGACAGAGGACAAACATTGAACATGAAACACTGATTATCTATTGGTTAAAGCGAGACAACTTCCATTTCTGCCATATCCGGTTACCCATAATGCCTTGGGTTGTAGTCCACTTCCTGCATCCAGAGTTCAACCTGCATTCACACCTCCCCAAATGAACTAAACATTCAAAATAAACACAGGTTTGATGTTAATGTACTTCTGGCCTCAAAGCACAAACTGTTCAAGGACATAGGATGTAAGCCCTAAAGTGGAAACGTGAGAGCAGACACAGATCTGGTTTTGCTCTACTATCACTGGATCCACTCAGTCTGTCAAGGTGTACAAAGAAGAGAAATTACATCATATGCAACAATTCCTATTCTGGGAGAGTAAATCAGAAGTATATGACATGCTTGGAAATGCCCCAGTGTGCATAAACACTGACAAAAAGAAAAAAATGTTGACACTAAGCTGCCACCAACAAAGCCAAGTGTAAAATTACTAAAATCAGCAAAAGGGTGAAGTAAGTTAGTCCAGCCAACCGTGTGAGATAAACACACAAAGAGGGGAGCTGTAAAATACTCCTTACATGATGGGGTCAGCAGCAGGCGAAACTGCAGGGTGGTAGATGCAGTCTGTAAACTGTGTTCATGACTGAGTGACGGCAGAGAAGGTTGAAGAGTGGGGAGAGGGAGGAGCGGAGTTAGTGATCCTGTTCCTCTCAGACCCAGGAGGCAAGAAAGGGGGAGATTAGAAATCGTGCCATGTCAGGATTGGGAGCATGCTGGGCAGTGGGGGGAAGGCAGGAGAACAGGGACGTTATGGTGGGGGCTGGAGGGCACGATAATTGTGATATACATACACACACACGTACACTCGCAACGGGTGGCTGATGGGTAAACAGGCAGTTCAGGGTTGTGGGAGGGAAGAAGACGGCTGGGCTCTGCTCTTGAATACTGAACAGAGGATCAGGGACGTCACTGCCAGTCAGTCAGGACCCAAAAATACCACTCTCTGTTCCAGACAGCATCAACACGCAAGAAGTCAGTAGGGAAATGTTTAAAGACTATCCACTCAGACACATCTCCCCCTTATTCTAACTTCCTTCGGATGTTTGACCTTTATTGTACAGACTGAATTGTTATTGCAAGTCTGTTCTCAAAGTGTTACTGATCTACTATTGGACAAAAACACAATTAAAAAAAGTGTAATTCTAATCTGATTTAATACACAAGTTTTTGAGAACTGCGTTGAGCAAGTCAACTTTTAGAAAATGTTTCAGGCAGAAAATGATGAATTCACGTCGGCAGCAGGATGTAAAACTTCTACTTAGACACCTTTGCTCAGGGGGAAAATGTTAGCAGAAATGCCATTTGTCTGTTTTTCACACTACATTCCAACTAGTATGCATTTATTTTCAAGTGGCACATGTTTTTTCTGCATTCTAAAAAATGATTAAATTGAATTATTGTCATGAATTCTGGACTGTGCAATTTCTCCATTTAGATTTAATGAGGATCTATTTGTTAAAGGCACCAACACTGTTCTGCTTGTTACTTTGCTTGTTAATAAAATTTCTGAATATTTGTTGATAGTTAAGTTTACAGTATTAGAATTGGTACTGAATAGTAATTTTGTGGCAAATTATAGGGTGTTATATTAATACCAACCAGGAAAGAGAGCAACAGGTCTGCACCACAAGACCTCCATCCACTTAATCCTTTTATTATGTTCATCTCCTTACCTGCAAACAGTAATGCAGAGTGCACCACTAGCTGCAGCCCCCAGCAGGCAACTCATCAGGTTGACACTGTGGGCTGGAGAGAGTGAGGACAGAAGACACATAGCCAGGTAAGCTAACAGGGTGAAGACAGGGTATCCTGGAGGATGGGCAACCTGAAGACACACAACAGATGAAGTAAGAGCTCTAAATCCAAAAACACAAAGAGAAAATGTGAAATAAGGGAAGAGTAAAGAACTACAGCAAACAGTATTACAAAAGTTGTAATCTGAGCTGTCTAGGTTGGCAAGTGGTGGATGGTAGTAAAACACATCTCATCCTGTCTGACCGCAAGCTGACACTTATGATACCACAGGCCTTATCCCACACTCTTCCTCACTTCTTTTCCTTTGGCCTCTTCCCAAGGACAGTGCAGCTCCCCAGAGTCGATAACAGAGCACGTGGTGTTCGCCAGCCCCAGCCCCCAAACCACCTCCAAGCCGCAGTCATTCTCGCCTGGGGGATCTCGGCAATCACAGCAATTAGCCTCTAAGTCTCCTCCACCCAGATAACGGCTCAGTCATTAAACACAGACTCATTCCCTGGCACTGATAACACAAACCAGGCAGGGAGAAGGGGCAACACTTCAAATGAAGACAGAGCTGAAAGGTGAGAATGTGCATACACCGCCGGTCATCTCAAGACAACTCAGGCTCTTTGGTTACATTCACCATAAAAACAACTTCATCTATTCTGTGGGAGGGACTGTAGGTAAAAAATATAGGTCAGGAGAAGTCAGGGAAATCAAATGGAAAAGTAGTGACTCAACAGACAGCCTGGTGAACTCCATTTAAAATAGGGAGGTCATTTGAAATCAGCATGAGTAAAAAGTGTTTGGAGGAAAACTGAGGGGCTGACACAGGAATGGACAATCTCACAGCTAAAGGACAACTGAGGGACAGAGGCCACAGGAAGCAAAGAGAAGTCGATCTCCAGAGCTCTGGGGATCAGAAGAGGGGGCCAGCAGCTTGGGGCCCAGGGACGGCCTGCGAGGCCCTAGGGAGGCCTGAAAGGCAGACAGGCAGGCCACACGGACTGCAGCACTAACGGCAGGATTACTGGCATAGTGACACCGACACAGCCTCCCTAAAAGGATCACAGCGGCGTAATAAACTTTATTAAATAATAAAACTTATTATAACTGTTAACCCGATTTAGTTCATTCTTCGCGGCTTACACACACACACAAAAAAGAGGGGTGGATATAATAAGCCTTATACCGTACATAAGGCAAAGCCTACAAAAGCCATCGCCTCACCATTGACTTTAATTGGATTTGAAAAACGGGTTGCAAATTATAGCATTCTCTACTTGCAACTTAGTAAAATAAGTGTATAGAAAAGAAGGGGGAAAACCTGTGGACTGAAAGTAAATTAATCTGCTTTCTGCCCATGCTTAATTAAACTTCCTTAATGCTTATAAGAGTTAATGAGTGAATTGATTAAACAATACAGCTAATACTTACCCCCAGCTCACAAGCAGTGGTGATCAGCTCTCCTGTGGAAGAGAATAGGGGAGGAAATTAATGTAAACCCAATAATTATTATTAAGAGACAAGACTGCTCCCAAAGTTTTCCCAAATCAAATACTTGCACTGGGGTTTTGCATTAATTTGCCAGGATCAAAACCTGCAAATCTTCCCAGTGTGACATTTCCTAAGCGGCACGCTCATTCTCTTCATCTCTCGCTTCTCCCCTGATGCCTCCCTCTCTTTCTCCTGCACATACACATAGACATAAACACACACAAACCATTAGACTCCCTCTTCAATGCTCTGTCACACAAAGACACACATATGCTGATCTGAGAATAATGCTTCCAGTCCCATCCTCCCCATGCATCAGGGTCCTTTCCCATCCTCTTTCTTCTGCTGCTCTACGTGCTTTTCCTCTGCTCCCACACTCCCAGTGTCTCAATGTCTCGTTTAGTCCGTTGGGCACAAACAGAAAGGCAACGTCGGTGACAGTCGCAGAATGAGGTAAGCTTTAAAAATAAGAGCTGGGTACACAATTTTTTGACAAGCTCTGTGTGAGGTGCAGCACAAACTGAAAAGAAAACCCCTAAAAGCTATTTGAGGAAGCTTTAATGTATCTGGGCACAAACCCATTTGTGCCAGAATACACCCAGAGCGTTTCAAATTATACTGATTTCTCACCCAATGTTTGCATCTCCCACTCATGAAAATTGAAATTTGGTTCAGATTAAATGACATTGATAAATGTTTTGGCTCAAGACAGCTCCCTCTACTGGTACTAGACAGGTAGTCATTTTTCCATCTAATAGAACCAATACAAGTGTGGCCTCATTTCCTACATGAACACTGACAATATAATTAGTCCCTTTCTTCACTTGTATACAATTTGTATATGACACTTGGGAAATTAATACACTATATTTCATCTAGGGACAAAAGTCTATTAAAAATGAAAGGCTTGTATTTATATTTATATTTTTTCCCCCAATGTAACACAATGAATCATTTCTTAGGGTGTAACACATCCCACTGGCTCACACAAATCAAACAAAATAAAAAAAGCTTCTTATTTCAATGTCACCAACTCTAAGTGCTAAAAAGTAACATTTAAACAGTATAAATATGGCCCACGATGCATAGCAGCAATTATAGAACATAACAGCTGGATTTCAGATGGCACTAGTTGCCTCGCTTATTTTGCAACCTTGCCGATACAGTAAATTACGATGCCTAAATTTCTGCCACATGAGGAGTCCTAACTCTTATCAGTCTAATGGACCATGAAGTCAGAACTCCTCCACCTGCACAGCTTAAATGTTTTCGCAGCTCCATTTCACCTGGCATGAGCCGCCAGCTACCTGCCATCACTTTACATCACACTTCCTCATCCTTCATCAGTTCCTCAATTTTGCTCATTTTCCCTCAGTAGTGGCAC
The DNA here is from genome assembly GCA_020466265.1 of Siphamia tubifer. Classification (NCBI taxonomy): domain Eukaryota; kingdom Metazoa; phylum Chordata; class Actinopteri; order Kurtiformes; family Apogonidae; genus Siphamia; species Siphamia tubifer. Next base: position 32,985,084 of record CM035804.1, read on the forward strand.
ACTTTCACACCATTCAACACAGAAACTCAAACTAATACTGAGCCAACACAGCCATCTCAGTGCCACAGAGATGCAGTTCTGCAGCCCTAATACTAAAAAGGGAAAATATTGACTCAACGGGGTAGCAGCATGGGTGCCAAGAGTCTTTGTGATAGTGGAGCATGGGCACCCACACCAGTCTTCCCATAATCCCCATCATTTCCACACTCCACATTCCTAGACAACAGCGTACCCGCGGGGCTGCGCTCAAGCCTCTCCAGGGCACATCACACCTAAAGAGATTAGGACACAGAGACGGAGACCTGGAGAATTCGAAAGGGTGTTCAGCTGGCACTATCAGAGCGGGCATCCTGCACCGTCCCTAAACACTGTGGAGAAGGGGCTGGCCATTTTTTCAAAGGCACCGTTCACTAGACAGCAGCACAACCAGCAGGGCTACTCGGTGCTCCAATTGCCTGTTCACTCCTCGTCTCCGCTCGCTCATATCAGTCCGGGCTTTCACTCAGCAAATGTGCATTCCCTTTTGTGGCTCATATGCCAGAGCAGCACAAACCTAACAAGCACAGCCTTCACGGCCTTGAGTCCACATTTACAAGTTTGTAACCAAGCTATCACTTCTAAACACTGTTTGTAATTGTGCAAGGTTGGCCTTCATAAACTGCATTACAAGTATGTTGGAAAATACTTTGGCCTACAACGTAGGAAAGCACTGAGTGGAATACATTTGAGGCCACAGTGAAGCCTGCTTAAAAAAACAGCACATATTTAATTTATGAAAAACCATAACATTAAATTCACATTATTTTGTAAATTAATAATGCTATGTCACGACAAGTTATGTGCAGGCTGTTTCTGGAAACTGTCCTAATTTTCCCCTCATATAAGGGGAATAAATAGCAATGGTATAGAATAATTATTGCAGATAATCAACTTGCCAAAATGACATGACAAAAATTTTATGATGATATAATATGAGCATTATAATTGCACAGTTTCAGCACCAGGACAGTATGGACTGAAGCTGCTCAATTAACTAAACTCACAATATAAAGCAACGTAAAGATTTGTTTTTAAGTTTTACCATAATATGCTTCGGTTGGGAAAAAATAACACAAATTTACAAATTTTCCTTGATAACCATGTAAATAGACTCACACATGTAGCTGATGAAGTGACCTAAACATAAAGTGGAATGTAATGGCTCATCAATAATCTTTGATTGATGAGTGACAATTAACTGTTGAAAATATATCATATAAAAGCTGGATAGGAAACCTCTTTTCTCTTCATGGATATTGTAAATGTAGGCAATATACAATAACAACAGACCTGACAAAATAAATATATGTGTACATGTTGAAGTAACTTAAGAAACTTGAATCTAAAGGGCAGAAGAGATAACACAACTGATCTCCGTCTTACTCTGTTGGATTGTACTTTCATGGTGCACAATCTTAAAGGAGGTAAATAAATACATGAAAATATATAATATATATAATCACTTAACCGTCATTGCTAATGTTTATGGTACTATGAAGTTAATTCACACACCTACGTCAACTTCTAAAGCAAATAGTCTTAGTTTGGTGCATTCAAACACTCCATGACAGTGCATTTAAAAGCATCGTACCGCTCTGTTACTGATTTTAAAAAGCAGATTTCATAGTTTTAGTTTGTCGTTACCAAAATGCTTCGTGTTACTCGTGTAGGGTTTATTTGGGCTTTGTATTCGTCTTTTTAAACCTGTGTCTACAGCACCACGGACAGCAACGGCGCAGCTGTAGCGGCTACGACTGCACTATCAAAGCGCGTCGCGATTGGCTGTCACCGACACAACACAGGCACATGACCAAAGGAGCGCTGTTAGCTAGCAGCTAGGACCAACCTGAGTCTCCACCGGGGACGGTCCGCTGCACACAAGGCACATACAAAGCGGCGACACAAGCCACGGTAGCACCAGTTAGGATCCAGCTTCCCCTCGGTTCCGGACACATGGTTCTTTCAGGTTAAACAGGAATGGACTGCTGCTAAAGCTGAGGAACTAACGTTAGCACGCTAACTTTAGCATCAATACATGCTATACGCTGCCTGGAATTATACACATCGAAAGCTAGAAGTTACACGAAAACCGATGTCATAAGACCATTTACAAGACGCCTATTATTCACCGAATAAAGTCCTCATGTTGAGGTTTAATTGTATAAGCTCAACTCTTCGCTAACTTGAATCGGTGTGTTCCCGGGGAGTAGGAGCCTGAATCACGTCCAAAACTCGCGATACTAAAAGAGGCGCCATTCCCAGAAGTTATATCACCTTTGATATAGCTGGACTACAATTATAAACAGTTAAAGATTATTATAGGTATAATATAATACTGGGAAACTGTCAAGATTATCAGCTACTCTCTGGTTCATGCTGCATAAAAATGTATCCATTAATTAATGAATGGATTCATTAATTAGGACAAAGTTATTGAAATGTTCCTATTATATAGTCTATGTCCTGTTTTTATAGGAATTAGCCTATTTCACAAACACTGCATAACAACAAAATGATGAATTCAGTCAAGTATTAACATAAGGAACTGAAGAATAATCATTTCACTAAAAAAGTGACAAGAGTGGTCCATTTAAAAGTGAGACACCAATCATATTAATGCATAAACACAATTTCATGTAAGTATGAATGCATTCAATGGACAGTGAACTAGAGCTTATATTACATGACAGTTCTAAAAGCACAAAAGGAAGATATGTCCAACATATTTTCATGTGAGTTAAAGCCACCGGTCATGCTTTATTCAATTTAAATATATGCTTGATATGCGAGTGAAGAGTATGATTATACTGTCATCATTCTTGTTATGTACTTCAAGGAGGTTTTTGCTTGCACCTTAAAATCTAAATAATACATAATCCACCAGGCTTCTACATTCTTTTCATTAAAAATAATGTGGGTGTGTGCTCTAAATTTTAAAGTGCATTTGTAGACCACTTGCTTATTACAGATCTGTAAATACAATGGAGTTCTGCTGACAGAACCCTTTTTATGTAGGAGTTTTGCATCAAATATTAAGTGTAGGAGTATGTTAATAGTTACCCGATAGGGCCGAATCCCAGTATCGCTGCAGACAGTCAAAGTAAATAAAACATTACATTGTAATGTATTAATTTTTTATAGAAACAGCATGGATCATACATTTTTGATTTTGTTTTAATCACTAAATAATACTTCTACCTCAAAACATCAAGCTTAAGTCTTGATGCCACGCCCCCTTCATTAGAATTTCATGATGTAATTTATTCTAAATAAAACCATACAAATAGCATGTGTATTGTTCTGTGAGGTGAGAGGTATTCAATACAGATACAAATCCAAAAACAAACATACTGTTGCTGCCTGCCTCATTGAACTTTATGAAAAATGAAAAATAGGTATAGATTTTATCTCATCGTGCCATGTTTCTAACAGGTGTTTTATTGTGGCCTGCATGAAAAGCAGCAAAGGCATGGTTCTTGTCATTACTGCCAACAAGCAGATGTTTCAGTTCCTCTGGAAAGTAGGCAAAGCGTTTTTTTTTTCCTGCCATGTGTCTATTTCACAAACCTCCAAACTATACTGACTGCTAATACACAATTAAGCAGAAACCAGATACATGCGCCCATAAATGTCTCACAAATGTCCATATTTCTCAGGTTGAAGGGTTACTGTAATAAAGAAATTGGCCTATTGAACTGATAATAATCCCAGCCCACCATAAATGAGTCTGATCCCTCAGTAAATTGAGCCCTTGGTGAGGTGGAGTGGTGTCAGCACCTAGCCAACTCTCAGATGGCTCTCTAATCCTCACTTCCCTCTCACCACCACCCTCACCGTCTAATCAGTCTTGAACACACACATAACTCTCACACCCGTCTGACATACACACACACACACCCAAGTACTCACCCTGCCTCACACTCGGGCTCAGCCATCTTTTCAGTGTGATGTCACTGCTAATCCATGCTTGGTTATCCGCTGGGCTGCAGTGCTGGCAGTGGGATGTGGGGAGGAGATGGAGTGAATTTGAGCAAGTGGGGGAGGATGTATATATGTGTGTGTGTGTGTGTGTGTGTGTGTACACGTGTGGGGGTCTCTTGCAACTAGTTCAACTGAAAAGCATATGCACAAATGCTCACTGGAGTTTTTAAAAAGAAAATGCATTTCAGCCCCAATAGGAAGGAAAACACAGCTCCAAGTATGTAGAATTTTCACAGAAGCCTGTAGCATCTTCCTTTTCCAGGCACAGAGGAATCATTAGAGAGTCTGATGGATTAAGCCCCCCACCCCCTACCCCCATGCATCCAGAAAATGTAAGGCCTTTTTATTGACAGCTTGTCCAAAGAGAGGAATTACCCCACATGGTTGAGGCCCTCGCTCCATATGGCACCAGGCTATTAACAAACATTAGTTGACTGTAATAGCAGTGGTATTAAATTCATTATCTTTTCAGATTGTATGTGAAGTGTGTTATTTTGTGTATATGTGTGCATACCAACATACCAAGTGTATCTCAATGTTTGTGATTACAGAGTTCTAATGTTCCAGCTCTGGGGATTTGTAGCATGAGATAAGAAAGGGCATTACTAGTGAATTGTGATGGTCCAATGGAGCAAAAATTGTTGTTTGAAATATGCATAAGTTTTCCTCTTTACTGTTACCATCTACATATTGTCTACCATGGAAAAGCCTCCGTGATTGTCGTTGATTTTTGCACTGACAAAAACACACAGCACAGCCATGCATGAGCAAATGGCTTAAGAGACCACCGAGTGAAATTCAGTCTATTTGAATTTGTATTTTCTTCACTTTACCACATATCTGTTTTAATCTTACCTTAAGCATCCTTGAAATGAGGTGTAATCCAGTTAAGCCCCTTTGAATCTGCTTTACAGCCATATTACACCCATTCAGCTTCCCTAAACATTCGCACAGTACTAAACAGTTGCTCATTGTTGTCCCACAAGCTGACATTCAAATACTGTCGATGTTTGAAGAGCAAAAACCAGAATTTGGAATACAAGTCTACCTACATCTATTAATAAAGTAACCTGAACCTGTACTCCAGTAGTTGAATGATAACATAGACAGCGATGTCACCTGTTTGATTGTTTGAGGGACATTTGTAGTTTGGATGTTACCTTGATTTTGTTTCATTAAACAACTGTAATACAGTATCAGACTAAAACAGTGGGTGTAATACAATTAAAGGTGTGGACGTTTTTCAACTCAAAAATGCTTTGACCCTAATCATGAGGTCACTTGATATTCATAGCTCTACTTGTAATGTGTTTATTTATTTAATTGTTGATGCATGATTGTTATTTTTTTGTGTGTGTAACTGTGACCATAATTGGAATTTCTCTATGGGGATTCATAAAGTCTGTCTTTCTGTCTGTCTATCTATCTATGCACTGCACTGTTTCTGTTAAGTTAACATATAAACATACTGGCTGTACTTCTACTACTGCAGACTGCTGCAATAAAAACAGAATTTAGGCAAATTATGGAAATGTACAGTATTATACATTCTACTGGGCTATGCTATACTCTCCTTTTATTTTATTTTTAACACTATTTTATTTTAACACCTTAATCAAACGATTCAATCTTTCTGTCTTTCTATTTTACTGAGCTGATTAAGAAAGTGAATTATCCTCTGGGGATCAATGAATGTCAGCGATATCTACATCTGTACTGGGCTATAACAATGATCATTCATGAGTCTTAATCTAACTGAAAAGGTTCCCACCTCTAAATATGTTCCTACAAATTGGATTTGTCTCACTGATTGTTTTTGCACTAGTGACAGATAAATACTTTAGAAGTGTGCCCACCTATTCATGATTTTCCATCAAAAATATAGTATTTTGTATAGATACTATTAATCCTTTGATGCATACTGGTCACTACAGTGGACAGTTCTTTTACAATTGTTCTGTTGTATATTCATGGGTTTTCTTGTTTTACTTCCATATTAATCCGTTCATATCATTATTGTAACTGGTCTGTTCTTAATACTTGATCTGCTCTAACATGTTTACATGTAAATCAATAGCTTATTGTTACTAGACTGTAATCAACAGTCTTCTTAAACAAAAACTGCATGAAAATGTTTTTATTTCATAGTGTTCTGATATTGCGTTTTAAAAACATGTTTCTTTGCTTCAAAGCTTGAACACATGTTGTCCAGCTGAGTAGACATTTTTGTAACTCCATAAAAAATAGGTTCATTAAAAATATTTCAATCACATTGGTTTTTTCATGCCTAATGAGGACTAAAAACACTTTAAAAATTTTTGACTTATAATAATTCATGCATCACAGTGTTAATATTAAAACATAAGAATCTTCACACATATTCAAGCACCATGGAGGAATGTATACTGTCGTCCATACATTTGGAATAGCTTTGTTTTTAGACACATTCCTCTTTTTATACATATTTCTACAGTAATCACCTTGGACCAGTTACAATGATTCCATACTGAGTCCCAGTTACATTTAATATATCAGGAATGAATCACAGTGTCATCGTCATTATATGAGAAGAGGTAAAAAAAAATACTTTATTCCAATTTTATGGGCAACAGTGTATATATTGACAAGACACATGACATGGGTTAATGTTATTGTTTGGATCCATGCAATGCAACAAAACATACTACTTTGCCTCCATTAAATAAAATGAAGTGAGGGCCTTGAACCAAGAAAAAAAAGTCTTCAGAGAGATTAATTCTCCTCTGTGATCGTGTTGTCGTTACAAGAAGCAGTGGACGCAAATACACGTAATACCAGGACTGACTGCTGTTCCTTTGTAACATGTGGCTACCTAAATGATCCTAAATAAGATAGATGACAAGGATAAGGCAAATCATAATCGGCATTTTGCACAATAGAACATAATAGTCTGAAGAGAAATGGGGACAACATACAGAGCGCCTGTTTCCATCGCCTGGAGCAGCACACCTAGTTGAGAGCAATTAAAATGAGAGGATTCAATTTTGTCAAACACCAGGAATCTTAGATAAATCGTGTATCTCATTTTCCAGCGGAGGACACTCCCTGATGGTGGTGCTATCATGTTTGTTATGGTATTTTTGAGAAACAGCTGGCTACTGACAGAGTTGGTAAAACAACCCCCTTCCCCAATGATTCTAATCCCAGTCATTTCAGTGTGACACCCAGGGGTGGGAGAGGGGGAAAGCTGGGTGAGACTGTGAATAAAAGATGGTCTCAGACTGTGGTGTTGGAGGAAAATTTAGACAGAGCAGGGGGGGGGGGGGACAAGACAGCACGTCGCTGCATGGTTTCCATGTGGGAGCAATCCACTTACTTGAACTGATAAAGATTTAATTAACACAAGACTCTGCAATTACTCCATAATTAAAGTAATTTGTCCCCTTGTTTGGATGAGTAGGCAAGACACCACATGTGCCTCTATAAGAGCAAATGACAGAAAAGGGATGTGAAGGACCCACAGAGGTAGACTTTGTCCCATTTAATATTTGTATTTAATGTTTGATTCTCCAAACCTACTTTCCTTTCATATGTTCTCATAAAATATTTGTACCAGTCTGTGTTTATTTGCCTTTTATTTGACAACTCATTTGTTATTCATTGAGAAAGTAATAAGCTGAGTAGGCTGACTACAAAGTATCATCAAGAGCCACATGAAATAGTAAATAGGCCTGATATAATCATAATCCTCTTCAAACTGAACTGCATACACCAAGAACTGTGTAGCATTACGTCTACAAAGCTTGCAGAAAGCTAAAGCAAAGAAAATGCAAGAGAAAAAAAAGTGATGAGATCAAATGCATGAATCAAATGTGAGAGTCCTGTGTGAGGTGTTTGACCTTGGGGTTGGATAAAGAAAGGTGGAACCAATAGCAAGTATCGGTGTAATGTGGAAAATGAATTAGACACTCTCCTTAACAAATAGTGACTAACTGCACAAGACAGAAATAGTGTGGAATTAACAGCATCGTCCAAAATGTGCCACCATGCCACAGCAGTCCAATTAGCCTGGAGATAAGAAAAAAAACAAGTGGCTGCCAAGTTTACTATATTAAAAACCAGGGACGTAAATGTGTCTAGTGTTGTCTACTGAGGCTTGTATATGTTGTTAAGTGAGGGGAAGCATGCTATCTCTTATTTACAGATGTTGATCTGCATATAATTTGCCTCAGCTACTCACTGGGTAATTGAGGTAAATATCACAGCCTCCAACTTACCAGTGAAGGTGTCCTGCTGATAACTTGGCACAAAGCCTGAAGCCACCTGTGGCATTTCACATGTCAGTCCCAGGGCAGACAGAACACAAAGGAAAAATAATAACACCTTAACCCATAAAGACCCAGTAGTACTTTTGTGGCAGTCACCAAATTATTATTTTTTTTCTCTCTGTTTAACCAATTATCAACATTTATTACAGTGTTATAATATGTATTTGGCATTTTTAAGTGGAAATCATATATTTTCCTATATTTAATTGACTTGTTGTGTCAATGCTCATAAAAGTCCAAAGTAAATTCAAACACAGAGAAAAACTGATGTATATCATTAACTGAGCATAAAACAAGCACCATTGTCATTGATCCAACTCCATGAGCTTTATTGGTGAATTATTGTTGTAGAAGATAACAGTGTTTCCATAGTAACTATGGATCCACTGAATGTCCAAATGGGTCATATCTTATGATGATTATTTCTTAATTTATGTAAATTATTTACATATATTAATAGGATTAGTGAATCAATAAGTATTAAACATATTACATGAGTAGATGCTTTTAGTGGATGTTTGAATCTTTATGGGTTAAATGTCTCCAGTGTTACTGTGTGACAGGTGGGTGACACACAGGTGTTACACATCATCAGTGCGGTCTGCAGTCAACGATGATGTCTGAGAGTATAGGGGTGAAGTGCTTTCTTGTGGTTTGGATACAATTCTACATGTGAGGCATTTTGTGAAAAATATTTGACATATTTTATCATTTTAGCAGCTTCCTAAATTCACCATTACCACACTCCTCACCCGAGGAACAAACTTCCTGAATATCTGAGGTCTGCTCAAACTGTCACTTCATTTAAATCAGGACTGAAAACATAATTATTTACTACAGCTTTGTCAGAAATGATGTATTCTTCTTTTCTCAATGCGTTGTTATTCACCTAATACAATGTTTCACTATTTTAATGTATTTTATTTTCAACCCATAGAGACCCAAACAGCCACTGGTGACACAAACTATCTACAGATTTACACTGTTTAATACCTGTTGATACACTAATCCTATCAATGCATGTAAATAATTGGCCCAAAATGCAGTTTATCATCTTTTCATGGTCATCGGATATAACCGATTTGGATGTACAGAGGCTTTCTAGTTACCATGGAAACACTGTCATCATTTATGGCATTGATTCACCAGTAAAACTCCTAAAGTTTTATTTTTTATTTTGATTTAACCTTTATTTATCCAGGCAAGTCATTAAATACATTTACAATGATCTATCAAGAGACCAGTCACTTTAGGGGAAAGGGTAGAGGGCTGCAAACTAAAAACAGTTGGATCATTGAGTGGATGGACCCAGTTGTTATTACATTCAGTGAGTAATATCTTTAGTGAAAATGTTGCATTTCCTTAATTTGTTTCTCTTTTGATATAATTTACTTTGAATTTACTCTGAGTTTTCATAAACGTCAGATTTACCTGTGAAATAAATATTGGAAAATACATAATTTACACCAAACAAAATAAATAAATAAAAAAATACAGAGTACAATGTTGTTAAAAAATAATAATTGGTGAAAAATCAATTAAGAATGGTAGAAATAGAGAACTTTCAAATTTCATTTGGAAACTGCCACAAAAGTAGTACCGGGTCTTTATAGGTCAAATGCTCTTTTTTAACCAATTACTTTGTTACCAATTAGTATTATAATTTAAATGTGATGTTTGATTTAAAGTATTTCCATGCCTTTGTACAGATTGCCTTGTGTATGGGCAGTGCTATACAAATATACTTGTCTTGCTTTCCTTACTGTATGTTCTGTTCTGTTCAAATTTCAGTAAAACAGGCAAGACCCAAGGAACAAGAAAGAAGCAACTACACTAACTGCCTTAAAAATAATTACAACAGAAAATCTTTACTCTTTTCCCCCATGCTTCGCTTTAATTTTTGTAGCATCTTTACACGGTCAAATGTGCAAAACCTGAACAAATCATCCATCATCTGTAACAATTCGACACTAAACAAGAAAGTTATTTATCTAAAAGTAAGTTTTAACACAGTTATAATGACACTGATGCAGCTATAAAAAAAAAAAAAACATGACCTGTGAAATTAAGTTGTGTGCATGTGAGAACGGTTGTGGTAGAAGTTAATTAGGATCATAGAGGTGATGATTGGAGTATCACATTTTGTGTCAGTTTATTACAAAGACCAGCATCAGTAAAGCACATGAACCTTACATTCTCATCCAGGAAGCTAGTTCAAGAAAAAAAAATATTGTATCATTCTACTTTATTTGCATAACCTTGCCCCGCTTAAGGCAGGGGAGCCACCGAGTGATCTCAAAATTAGCATGCTGTCACCTTCAGTGTCTCTTCTGTCATTCAGAAAAACAGGCAAGTGTGCAGACATATGAACCCATCTCACATCTACTGCAGAAATGTTAATTAGGAAGCATGGCATCCCACAGCTCCATTCCTCTCCAAATGCCTAACTGACATGTTATGTATTTAAATCCCTTTCATGTGCCCTTATTATAGAGGAGATGAAGTCACATGCGAATGATGGAAAATGTCATCATCACAGCACAATATTTTTGCATTCACACTCAAATAAAAGCTAAATATTGAGCACAACTGGGCAGATTTTCAGCTATAGGAGGGACCCTGTGTGATGCCAGGATTGAACCTAAAATAAATATAAAACTGTTTAATTAATTTGCAAAAATGTCTAACGCAAATACATATGGAATGAAAAAGATGAATCAGTGTATATCTAACTTTAAATAAATGCACTGTGTGTATTTGCATGTCTTGTTTTGGCCTAATTGCACAGACAGAGGATTTTCAGGCTATGGGCATAATTAATTTGTTTCAATTTGTACTTGTATCAAATGTACTTATGATGTATTTATACAGTCTTTTCATAATCACCATCAAACTTAGATTTCTTTGCACTGTTACTGGCTATTGGATGCTGCAGGCTCAGTAGTTTGGTGGGCTTCCTGCCAACATTTCTATTGTTGAGGAAGTAGTGCCCTCCTGTGGCTTTAGAGGAACACAACAACAATAGTCTGTGACCAAGAAATGTTTCTCATGCAATCTTTTTTTTTTTTCTATAGTGCTTTTTACAACCAGGCTGATAAGACAAAAACTTAAAACGTGAGTAAAATAAGCTTCAAGAAAAAAAAATAAAATCTCTTATCTCATTCTGGTTGATAGAGTTATCAGAATTGTGAGAGCCATTTGGCAAAAAGATAGAGGGGAAAATGCTCATACAAAAGGAATGATGAAACACACATGTAAGAGTGTGATTAAACATTAGTTATGTTGTGCATTCACAGCTGAGACATCTAGAATTCAAAGCCAGTAGCTGCACAGGAGGGAACAAAACCTTTCCCACATACCTAAATTAATTTAGCGTCTCAGATTGAGCCTTACCTTGGACACGTATGAAATGTTTGTGTCAGATCTTTAGTTGGGCTTAAATTACAAAGACAACCACCTCATTCAGATGCTCTTTTGAAAATATTTTATTTTTTTTTTTTTGCAAAGGAGGCATTGGGAGCATCAGTGCGTTCTATGGCTTGAGTACAGAGTTTCTGTTGGGAGACAAAAATCATAGAACAAGCCCTTGGGTGAACTGAGGGCCCCACCCATGTTTACCAAGAAGGAATGTTTGAGGCAGCTACTCTGCAGCTGTTACAGAACACAGTCTTAAGCAATGGGCACAGTGTTTGGGCTGAAAGTGTTAGAAGGAATGCTACTGTACTGTATGTGACTTAGTACTTGACCCTGCATGGCAGTTACATCAAATCTGATTCAGAAATGCTCTGCGATATGAGTGAAGCATAACTACTTTTTTTTTTTTTAATTCCCTTAAGAACAAAGACTGTCACTTCACCACTGTTGCTGAGATGATATTTCTGTGATCTAAGGTTAGGAGCCCTTAATCAAGGTGATTTTGCCCCCTAGAAGTATTAAGATTAATGCACCTGGAAGAAATTTGAATGCTATAATAGGAACATGCCTCTCAACATTAACATAATTTAAATCCTCACTATAGTATTTAATAAACTATTGGCAGCATTACTGCCTCTAACTACACCCTACATATGGGCACAGTCTGGTATGCTTGCACCACAGAAGAATGCACAGATTTGTCCCAGACTCTTCAGTTTCAATTCATCTGTGATTTTTTTTTTTTACTCATCCACACACACACACACACACACACACACACAATAGAACTTACCAAATTTGGCATTGTGTGTGATAATATCATTATTCCCATGGAGCTGGTGTGTGCATCTGTATAGGCTTGGCTGTAATCCGGAGCTGTCAACATTCCACTATAGCAGCAGTTTGGGTTAAGGATTGTTTACAGAAACACTTTGGATTGGAGAGAGTGGTTGTTACATCTTGCATGTGGAGAGGAAACAGCTCCTTCTCATATTTGGTATAATCTCTGGATGCTACTGAGACTGTGCCCAGGTTTGACAGCGTACAAATCATTGGATCAGCCCCAGCGTGGGATAAAGCTAACAACAGTGCAGATAGAATACAGTACATGTGTGTGGGGCAGAGAACCAGCTAGTTAGCCGGCTAGCAACTAAGTGTGGTTGATGCATATAGTTGATAGGTTCCACCGCTGTGTTTTGCTGTAGCAAGCCCTACACCTTTAACAAGTATAGTCATTTAGAAAGTGAGTATAGTCGAAGGGTAGAGCAAGATCTGTGAGGAAAAGTTGATGTAATTCAGTACATTCATTGTCAAACCCTGAAAGGTTAGTTTCACTCCTGTGTTCTTTCTGGTAGTTTTGGATGGTGGGTGAGATCATACAGCAAGGATTGGAGGGTGTAATGATGATGCAGGGCATTTGAAATGAAGCCCAGAGGGCACCCACTTAGTCCAACACACACATACACACGCTCACACATACACACTTAAACATTCTCACACACATTATTTATGCAGAAAAAAATATATATTAACATTTGCATTACAAAACAGTACAAGGGCCGCAGTGTAGTAAAATACCTCTTCTGTCTGATAAAAATGTGGAGAAGAATCTGTGTGGGTTGTCCATTTCTCATGTTTTCTGTTTGCAAAACTATCAGCTTTTACCTTCAACAAAATATCTCTAATCATTTGTGAAAAATATTCCCAAAATACTATGGGAGTTGAGGCACTGGATTAAATCTCTGTACATGAAACCCCCCTCTCCCACCTTAAAAAGTTTGTTGAGCACATGGAAGCAAAGTCTGAGTATGCTACATCATCTAAGTGATGGGGGCCAATGGGGGCAAGTTAACTTTTTTAGCCATTAGAGCCCATGTTTCTCTAGGTTTTTCTCTCTGCCAACAGTCCAGCTGTCTGGCTCTGTAAAAACCTATAGTCCCAGACCCACCAGGAAGTCGACTATAAACCCCTCCCCCCTCATTTCCTCCCCCAACAGACCAGAACTACACCTGCTCAGTGCTCCCTCCTACAACTTTAATCTTACAGCCCTCTGATTGAAAACCAGCAGCTCTTGTAGTTTAAACAGCCCAGTGATGAAGCTGTGCTTAAAGCGGTTGGTTGGCAGGACAGCTGAAACTGTATTTCATTTTCAATGAGCCGGGCGTCTGTGGTCCAGTGGACTCCACAACTCTGTATCCCACAGCGGCCATCCAAACAGCCACAAGAAACCCTGAACAATCTGTAATGGCTCTCTGTTGTGCAGAATCCACAGTATATGACCAGAAGTTTGAGAAGACATACTCCTTTCCACAGCTGGATTACACGAACAAAAGAAAGCACAAAATAATCAAAACAGTTTCACAGCATGTTGGCACTTCTGTCTAATCCGTCTGTCACAGTAGGGACCCCTTAGTTCAGTCCACCGGGCCCTGGAAGATTAGCTTGGAACAGCCCTGGGTGAGGCTGAGCTGGGTGGCACAGAAGGGGCATGCAGCGTGGAAGGCATGGGTGCCATGGGGCAGAGGGATCTCCGCCCAGTACTTGACGGATTTCTCTGAGCACACGTGTCCACATGGCACGAAGGCATGCGTAGGTGCACCTGTGTCCACGTAAAAGGCTGGCTCGCAGCCCAGCCACAGCGGCACATAGGGCCCGACCACCCGGCACATGGGACACTCTCGCTGGGTGTTGGGCTCCTGCTCTGACCGGTGGCCCCAGTTATGGTAACCGTGCACATGACCGCAGGCCAAGTACACCCAAGGCTGTTTATCTTCCAAAGAGGAGAGGGCACGGCTGCGTTGCATGCTGGGAAAAGCGAGGGTGTTGAGACCAACGGGGCACTGGGGTCGGGCTGCGTTGATCTCCTGTCTCAGAGCCTCCAAATGCTTTTGGGTGGGGGTGTGGAAGAGCCCCTCTGCCGTACGCCAGAGCAAAGTAGCTCCACACAGATCTACTAAAGAGCCATCCTGCAGGATGTTACTCTCGTTCTCCACCTACAGGGGGCGATGGAAAAAGCACACCCTTAGTCTCGCAATATAGAAAATCAATAAATAATTGAACAATATGAACACAATGTTGTGATAACAGATATTCCTTTTGTGAACTGATAAACATACAGTATACAGTCTGTGCTGATTTGCAACAACATATTCAGTTCATTGTAGTTATATGAAAGAAAAATATTCTGACATAAGGACTATGTGAGAAAATTTGCAGGAAAAGTTCAGAAATACCAAGGTTAAATACTCCATAGTTCAAGCAAAAGGCCTTATGTGGTTTAGAGATGATTTATGGTGGTCAGTAATGCTTTAGCGATCAAAATAAATAGATTTAAAAATGCTGAATTTTCATTCCAGTATATAACCTAAATGTCAACTAAAATTAGCATTTATTTGCAACATAGGTAAAAAAATGGATCAAAGAGCAAAATAGAGCAAAAAAAGTCTCAGTTTTGAATGTTTGGGGTCACCAAAAATTTGTGACATTAAAATGGGGTCATGAGGCAAAAAAAGTTGGTTTAAGGGCTTTTCAAAAGGGGTTTTGTGCCAAAGTTTTAACTCTTCCTGCAAGAATCTGCATCTATCCAAAAATACAACATACCTATCAACTGCTACAAAATTCTAACAAAGATGCAGTACATCATGATTAGATGTTTTATATTATATGCGTTTTATATTATATATGACCATGTCTATATCAGGGTGTTTTTCTTGCAAAGTCATGAGAAATTAAAGAAGTTTTTATGTCTCTGAAATATTGGAAAAATTGGTTCTTTTACTGCCAGCAGCCCTACTACAATACTGTACTTTACTTAAACTGCAGATGACACTGTGTGTAATTTTACAGTATAAAGCTACTGACCAGTTTTCCTGGGGTCTGTGCCGAGCGGGTCTCTCTCAGTGTGTAAACATCCCCACAAACAGAGATCTCTCTCCAGACGCCTGGCTTGGACTCCTCTGTGAACCCACCCCTGGGATGCATTACCAACACACCATTGGTAGTCAGACCGTCCATGTGACCATCAGGGTTCTTCCATTTCGCAGCTTTTTCCTTTAGGTGAAACAAAACGAAGAAGATGATGCAAACTATAAGGCTGTGGGGCATTTTTTTTTAGAAACACATAATGAAAGAAGCAGCATTTATTTACAAGATTACAACATATAAATTTAAAGGCTCAAAAAAGACCAAAGACAGCCATGAAAACAGAGATACTGTATATCTCTCTCCTAACTAGTAATTACCCCAAGGAAGATGTTTTTTGAAGAGTCAAATCCAGCGGCAAAGATGCGAGCAGTGTAGGGCGGGTTACGCTCACAGACGACTCTGCAGGCAAAACGAGAGATGGTGCTCTGTGTGATTGGCGTTTCCTCTCCCTCTTGGCCTCCTGCTATTGTGTCAGTCACCACAAAGTCTATGGGGCTCTCAGTGGAACGCCCGATCTGCAAAACCAAATAGTAATTAGTTTATTTATTCAACAATGGCACAAATAATCAACCTCAAACTAGGCCCTTTCATGGGTTCTTGTGATCGCATGTTTCAATGCAGACTTTCACTTATATTGTAAACATCTGAGCTATTTACAGACAATTTAACCTGTTTGTGGCTATGTGACATTTAAAGGCGGGCACACAAGTTATGCTACTATTTATGCGGTTACAAAGAAGGCAGGAAGACTTCCAACTTTGATGCATATTTTCCATTCCACCAAGTGCTACTATCAATGTATCTGTACAAAAAAATGTGAGTCAGAGCTTTTCAACAAAACATTACAGACTCATTTTTAGGCTGACCACAGTGTTCAACACAGAAAAATGTCCAAACATGTCTCAAGCTGAACAAACAAAAGTTAAAATAAGAATTTCCCCTTTTCATTTCCTCATTTTTTTCATCTCAAATTATCCTAAAGTCCTGTTATTTCAGCAGTCTCATCCTCTGTTATGTAAGTGTTCCTATTTATTCAGGGTCAAATTAAAACGTAGGAATAAAATAAATGGCAATGAACTCTCCTCTGGGAAATAGCTACTTGTTTGTTCATTTATAGCTGCAGTCTGCCTGACAATATAGGAAAAACAAAACCAAAAGATGCTGAATGTTACCTGAAACATATCCGTATCTTTATCATGGCTGTACTCGACCACCACTGTTTGGTTCCTGGATAGTGTATAGGAGATACTGTGCTGGCCTTTACAGTTCACTGCCTGGAAGAACATGTAAAACAGTCATTCAACTTATGCTACATGTTTCAGCCCTATTAGACACAAAATATGTTGATGCTTTTAACAACTCAAGTTGCACTACACAAACCTTAACATATATTTGTCTGTTAAAGCCTTTCAAGCCTTGGGTTTGTGGCTTTAACGCCGGATCTGAGGGTGCCAAAGGTTCATAAACAGGAACAATTTCTTATGCAGGAGTTGCATCACTGCTGAGGTTAAATTACAGATCAGGGCAAAACCAACCCCGCTATTAAATTTCATGGCTCTCAACTGACGAGTCACATCCAGAGATTTAGCTGTAGTGTTTGTCGGAAACATTTGTCTTTTCACCATTATTCACGAGCTTTATTTAAATGATAAATAAATAATAATAAAAAAAAAAAACATATTAAACTTTGTGCTTTTTCTTTGAGTTTTTCTTGAGGCTACTATATTACCTAAAGCCAAAAGTTTAAGGCAGGAATTTATGACAGGGTAGCAGAGAAGAAAGTGTGAATTAACACTCCTATGACAGTGACTGTAAACTGCCCACTGGCCTCAGTTAACACAGGCCTGCCTTTATGCTGGAGTGCCTCAATTTGGTTAGGAAGGGTGGGTTAAAGCCACTCAGGCCTTGCTCCCATCAACACTTTACCACATGCTATTATCATCGCACTCTAATCTGCAAATTCCATTTCCCAAACAACCCCCGCCCCACCCGTTTCTCTCTTGTCACGTGCAGGAGAGAAAGAGGAGAGGAAAAGTGGGTCACCAGCACTGCCACGCTCTGCTTTAACATTGGAGACAGACGGGGACAAATGTCATCATCACATGCAGTCTTGTCTCCACTAAACCACTACAAACAAATGGTGCTCCACCTGTTCAAGGCTAAAAGAAGTCTGTACACACTTAAAATTGAAACATATATTTTTATACCCGACGCATAACACAGCAGCCCCAAAATGTCTTCACATACACCCTCTGGGTTATATGGATAAAAATAAAAACTCAGCCATGTGCCATCATGCCCCCAAAGGAAAACCAATACAAACAATCACTTATGAACAAATGTAGTAATTGAGATCAAATGGGTAGATCAGAAAGCAGGGGCAGGATTCGGAATAGGAGGCTGGCGGTGGCATCATGGGAGCTCTTTATTATCTGTCATGAACACCACTAGCGTGCACAAACACGTGAGTTTTTTTCCTCTCAGCTTCTTAGCCACAGAGCATTCTCAGTTCATTGGTATTAAACTGCTAAAATGTGAGGGAGCAGGAGTGGGGTAGGGTGGGGGAACTGCTGTGGACATGACAGTAATATTAACTGCAAAGGTGACAGAACTCGATTGAGTGTTTTCCTCTAGTGTTCTCTATTCTAAGCCTCACAGGGATGGGGAGTAGATCAACTCAAATCACGCACAGCAACACCTTGCATGTCTCTGAAGGAAAGGATATTTTTGACCACTTGTACAGCTGGGAGTTGGGAGTCAGCCAACTGTGACAACTTCCTCCTCTGTCCACCCTCCTGATCCCGGGCCTGCTGGCAGGGTGGCAAAGAGGAAGAGTGGTGAAAGAGGAAGAAGGTCACATCAGTTCCCATCTCTGAAAGAGCCAGTGACTGTTGTGTAAATGGTACTATTGCTCATTTACCATAGCCAATGCAACATACCTTCCTGTGGAACAAACATACAGTGTGGAGTACTAATGACATTTTACATATTTGACAGAGCATTGCTCAGCTAAGGCAGTGTCTCTGTGGTGAAAAAAGGCTCAGTCACAAAAAAAACCCTCTTAACAGATATCAAGAATCAAGTTCCACAAGCTGAGAGTAACCTGAACCAAAGGGCCTTTGGCCAGGGAGCTTAACTCCCAACAAATGTCTGGAATATTGGCCTCCATGAGCTGCAGAGGTAAGCAGCTCCTCTGGCTTGTTTAGCAGTTTTGCTTGGGAACCAAAGGCTGGAATGCAGGAAGGCAGACATGTTATACTGGACGGTGCAGTTTTTGGCAGACACTCTAGTGCAAAGAAAAGCTATGAGGCCCGGCTGAGAACTACAGTTATTGTACTACAAATGTCAACAACACAGCCTGCCAACAATAAAGTTAAGGGTTTACTTCACGAGCTATAGGCTGCAGAAGAATTTTTCAATACAATAAAATCTCCTAGGGAGGTTATACCATCTGTAATCTGCTGACAACGCAATACAAGCAATATTATCATTGATATAATGCAAAATCACATTGTTATTCAGGCTTGAAATTAACGCAACTTAAGACCCTGTTGTTCGTACTAAATAGGTCACACTGGGGGCAGACTTCAGTAATAATTCCAACAGTAATAGCTGAGCATAGGCGTTTGCTTGTGGTTTCATGTTATTCCGATTTCAGTAAATTCTTTTATACCCACAGAGCCTAATATTCTTTTCTTGCGGAAGGTCAAAAGAAGGCTTGAGAATAGTTACTTTCAAAAGGCCTCAGTCAAACACTACACACATTGTTGTTAAAAGTCAGACTTTGTTGTACACATAAACAATCTATGTATTATTTCTAGAAGTACATAATACCCACATTATGACACACTCCCTGGGTGTGCTCTGATAAAATGATGCACAGTTTCTGTCAGTGCTCATCAGT
The DNA here is from genome assembly GCA_020466265.1 of Siphamia tubifer. Taxonomy (NCBI): domain Eukaryota; kingdom Metazoa; phylum Chordata; class Actinopteri; order Kurtiformes; family Apogonidae; genus Siphamia; species Siphamia tubifer. The sequence continues at coordinate 33,004,653 of CM035804.1, forward strand.
TACTTGATAGATTGGTTTTGTAGGTTTGTGTCAAGGCCATAAATACAAAGTCTTCCCAAACGCACATTTAAAAGTGAAGTATAATACAAGTACATATACACAAAATCAACTTTATAATCAGATCCTACCTATAAGACATTTCACATTTGTACAGTAAACACCCTATTTCTTTGCTTGTGCTGTATAGCTCAAATATTCATCAGAGACAATAACACAGTTGTGAAGTAAATCACCCATTCATCCTGTGATCGGCTCTGTACCTTGCTGGCCTGTGGGGTGTTGAGGATGTGCACAGTGCTTGGCTTAACACCATTGGCTTTGGTCCTCCTGTATAGCGCAAATCTGCTTTTCCGTCTACCCCGGTCTCCATTGGGCAGAGAGCCATTGTACCTGTCACAGAGGGGGGTGGGGTGGAGGGGAGGACAGTAGATTCACAGTTACATGTTTTGTGAAAAGGCAATCAGTTTTGTAGCTTAAAAGGGATGTGCCTAATGAGATTTACAGGCAGAATTCTTGTAATCATATAACAAGTAAACATGGAGAATTAGAAACATTCGTGCATTTTGAAAAAGAGCTTTGCCACGCATTACATCACTGGCAATCTAATGCACCCTATTAGCAATCTAAGCGTTACCTTGGATAATGTCTCTTATTACATAATGCACTCTGGTACTTGTGATTTCAGTGAGCCAGCTCTGTGTAAACTGCAGCTGTTCCTTTGCTCTGTGTCCCAAGCAGGAGCACATTTTAAGATGCATGTCAGGTTGTCTACCACTTAATGTGGTTGGAGGACTGACTCACATGACAAAAACATCCTCACATTGCCACGTCTGACACACCAATGTGTAACTCTAGAAGATGCATTATTGAAAAGCTTCAGCATCACAAGACAGGCCTTTCAGAGACTGTTCCATTTCCTTTGCTCTACAGTAGATTCCAGTTTTGACCTTCAGTCTGCATTAAGGGACCTGGTCTCGGCTGTGTCTTGTGAATGGAGAAGCCCCTTCCGGCAGGACTGGTCCACCAGCTGGTTCCTACAGCTGGGACACCCCATGCTCCACTCTCATCCAACACACAGACCTTCTGTCATATACTCACCCTGAACCACATATTGCTCAAAGGACACATTGCACAACAGAGATGTCTGCATTATAGCCTCAAGCATGCATGATAATGAGCATTGTGGAGGAATGAACCTGACGAACCACAATGAAGTGTAACATCTCATCACTTTGCTTATACACAAATAAAAAAAATCAAATCAAGAGCTTCCCTCTGTTGCTCCCTACCTCCCTCCAAAGCTAGTCCACCTGTCCCATGTCTCCACACGGCTGGCCAGGCAAGGAAACACATGGTCCCAGTCAGTACAGTGCACAAAGCTGGCCTGTTGGACAAGCCACCCACAGAGAGCACTGATACTGTACATAAAACTACAACCAGTACGCTGACAGCAGGGGGAAAACAACAAAGAGAATATGTGGAGAATAAAAGATACTCAATTTGTGCTTGCATTCACTGGTTCTGTTCAAATTTGATCAATAGAGGGTGTTAACCAATATAATAAGACCAGTATGACCAAAATCAAACAAATCCCATGCAAAAAGGCCCATACTGTCTGAAAGTACTATCTTTGACAACTGTGACAAGAAAATATAAATCAGATTTAAGTACCTGATTAAATACAAGGTTAGCCAAATCCTAACTGCCATGCATGCTAGTTAAAATGGATTCATGTTCTTGACAGAGTAGCAGTTATCTTTAGCTGACAACTTTATGCTCATTATTTCTGAACATTTCATGAGCATAACTTTCAAATAAATATGAATTATGTCATCCACAGGTACACAGTGACATTACCTGTGTTTATGGTGCATCCATATATTACTGTATGTGGATACACGTCTATAAGTAACTGTGTAACCTTTTAATAACTCTATCTGAGTCAAGACCCACCAATACCAAACCTATTTGTACAATTTTGAAAAAGACAACCACTGTTATGAGGTTTGGATTAAAGACGATGGGGAAGAAAACTAATTTCAAATGCAACCTCTAAAATAACACAACAGATAAGGACTGTCATCTCTAATATCAGCTGATGCCAGTATATCTGTGCACTATATGTGCCTCCAAACACTTCTGATCATATTCCATCCTGGTTATAATCAGGGTTCCATGTCCTTTCACCTGCCATAGAGACTCCCCACCTTAAAAAAGCAGCTAGGCCTATATTGGTCAGATTTATACTTGGTTAAGGGGCTTGACTACTGAATAACTGTGGTTTCTCTGTGACAGAGCCTCACAAACTGTGTGTTTTATCAGTTGATATGTTCCTCAAAGCGCAGTATTAACACTATAATGAAGTCTAACCGAACAATAAGTGCCTGAATCAGTGAAAAATGCCCCTCAAGCCATATTAACCATCATTACAAAGGAGAAGAATATTCTGTCACTAAGAAAGCATCACCACACCATTAGCTAGGAGAGGCTCTTTAAAGCAGTGTTCCGGCTAATTGTGATCACTTTCCTTTTTGACCTGTACCAGACAGACAACGGATTTACCTTGCAATACGAAGGAGCAAGGATTAGACAGTGTTGCATATCACCTGTCCTTCAGGATTGCATTTAAGGAGCCAACAGCACCTCCCACCTCTTAGGCTAACATGAAGGACTGGGGGTTTGCAGAATGAGGAGGAGATATGCCGAGTATTTATAACCCTCATTAACATTACAGAGAGGTAAAAGGCATTACAGGGTTAGAGGACAGAGAGGTCAGCTATGATGCTGCAAAGAAGACCACAAATAAAACTACAGGCTATGAGACCTGAGGTACAGCTAAACTGGACAGACAGATTTCACTAGAAGGCTGGCAGTCAAGATAGCATTGGAAATGAGCGCTTGTATTAAAATGTCCAAAGGTAACTACCTAACTGATTTAACACAAGAAACTGTATCTAAATTAAATTAGTTAAAAAAATTCACACAGATAACTGTATCTATTTTAAGAGAAACAGTGTTTCTCCAAAATGGGTCAAATATTAGCAATTGGTGCCAGTTTGCACCAACGATGCCCCTAAGTTGATTAGGACACTTCCTATACTGTGTTCTTTAGTGAGAAATATACAAAGTTTAATCAATAGACCCAGTCTCCCAGCTACAAAGGACAGAGGAAGCTGAAGAGAAGCAAAGCCTGGGTCCTGATCAATCCATCCTTTCATTTCCAGGATACCCACACAGTCGGCCCCCCTCGCTGACCAGCACCAAGCCAACCCGCCCAGGCAGAGATGGGGGGCAGCCATGCAAGTAATAAGAGCCACACTGCTCATGGAAACAAACCACTGAGGGAACTGCTGCTCAAACAAGCTTTGTTCCATGCTGTCAGCATATCTTGTCTGCAATCAGATTTATCAAAGGGATGTGGTGTCACAGCAATGATTATACACATGTCACATCTGATTCAAATAGGTGCATTTATGTTAAGAGAGACAAAAAACATGTCAGGTTTAACCATGCCACATGCTTAGCCCCCAGTAACATGTGGTCTGCACTATTGTCCCTTATAATAAGCAGAGAGTCTGTGACAGAGTATGGGTTTAGGATAAGCACAAAACAACACTTTTGCACCCACCGTCTACAAGAAACTTTGCAAGCTCCTCATTTAAAGGGCTTAAAATACACCACATGTATTTCCCAACGCAAAGACATCATCAAATATTTGGGCTAATTTTGAATAACTTTTGAAGGGTCTACTTTTGGTCACAATGATGACAAAGAAGGACTTTTCAACCAGTTGTTGTCCTTGACAGCTTATCATCACGATGGTTTGGAGAGATAACTGGCTGTAGCTTCTCCCGAATAAATCCAGAAAAGAAAACATACACTGTGCTTGTGTTGCAATACTTCTAACAAAGAAAAGACTGGCCCAGCTTTTATTCAATGGCAGGATGAGACATCTGTACTAACTTGCCTTATTATTCTTAAACATTACAATAGGCTGGGGAAATTGAAATGTTGCAATACTGGCAATAACACCAGAATTTCAATATACAGTCACCTATTAAGAGGAAAACAAACTTTTTGGGTGAAATTATTAAGAAAGGTATCAGAAAGCTTTGCTGAAAAAGTTATAAAAAATAATGTCACTTTACCATATGATGTAAACACGTGAAAAAGCTGTGCATCAAAGAGGCTATACAAGATACAATCACCTACAATAATGTAAAGGCATTGCTGTTATTTTCCCCCCAAAGACTTATAATTTAACATAAGTTCAGCATTAGTGTCATTATTTTCAGTATATATGATGGAGTTTTCTATGCAAGTTAAGGTTAGGGCTATTTACAGACCCCTTACTCTTTGACTTATCTTTAATGACCACACAATGTCTCCATACTTGACCACGTGAACAGTAGGTTTTATTCGTAAACTGACGCTATTCAACAAACTGTACCTTCGGGTCATCAAGGAGGTGCAGCATTTTTGTGTAACACAATATGTCTACAGAAGTTGTGTCTTCCACACACTCGGTTTACGCTGATAGCAATGAAAGGGAGGAACTCTGGGGGCTGGGGGAGGGGACCATCACCACTTCCGAATTCCTTAAACTCTGTGAATCCAACTTTAAGGTATGAGGGCGCAGCGGTCAGAGCTGCTGAGTCTCAGGATACAGTTAATCCCATCGGATACAAAAAAAATAGACACGACTGTAAGTAATAAGGATGTATTTGTGATCATCCGTGGCAAGGCCCTGGTTCCACAGCCCGTTATGAGTGAATGAAACGTCGTCATCAACACGACAAACGAAAATGTACACATTTCTGAAAGTGCACGTGTCTGATTTGAGGGGTAACGTGAGCGCGTGAATTTCTGAAGCGGGCTTAACGTTTTTTTTCCTCGAATAAAGCCTGTCTTTATTAAAAGTTAAGTCCAGTTTAAATGAGTATTTTTTTCCGCTACTCGTGACCAGCAACATGTGTAAAGTACGTGGATATCTTCTTCTGAAAACTCAAGAATACATACAGTTAAAACATGAAGGAAGTCCCATCAGTTTAGTTGAATTATCAAATAAATAAACGAGCAAATACATTAAGGTCTTAACTTACCCTAGCACAACCAGTTCCCCGTATTTAACTGGATCTTTGGACGGGGCGCAATGCTCTTCTTGGCTTGACGAAAACATGAGGCTGTTGGCTTCACTACTCAACGATAGCAGTACTGTAATAACAGTGGCCGAAAATATCTCGTTATTTCCTTCAAAAAACACGACACGCTGTCATTTTATATCTTAAATCCAGTCATATAGGGCGTCGTGACCGTACCAATCCCGATTTCTATGAACAAACTGGTCTCAAACTTCTTTAACGTGACATAGCAAAACGTAAGTTAGTTGGCGGTTGAATCCGCTCTGAAGCAGATACAAAAACAGCGAGGAGCAGGGCCGGACTGTACCATTGTGCCGTTCTTTACTTTATACAGGGGGGGCTGTACTTATTTTACAGTATTTATATTCGTATTTATTCGCTAATATCAAAAACCATTATGTAAATGTAGTATCTTCCATATATATATAATGTTATTCTGCTCGTAATGTACCATATGTCGTCAAAGATACTGTATTTAGATTATACCTCTCAATATGTTCCCCCTGTCATAGTCCATGGAGCTCACTCTCTGTTATGTAAACAAAGAGTACAATCTGGGAATTCTTAAAGGGATCATACTTTTTTGATGCGTTTATAAAGTTTCCAGTTCCCATATCTGACTAGAATTAGCTAACTTTCACAGTTTTTCCCCACTGCTCTCATTTTGACTGATTGTTTTATTAAACATGACAACTGTGTAGTTATGTCTTTGCACATGTCTAAGGTGGGGCAAAAAAGTAGGAAACATAATTAAAATAATCATCCTGCTTATTTCCTGACTGAGATCTTTTGCACAGTGTGAAAAGATAGTAAAATGGTCATTGGTCATTTTGTTCTAGACCTTGTAAGTACTTTCAAACACTGATTTGGCAAATTCATCTGGTTGATTATACAACCAGATGAATGACAACAATGACATGACAGACTGTTTGAAAACGTGGAAGCCAGGTATGATTATTCACTTTGTAATTTTACATCTTGGTTTCTTATGGATAACAAAAATGATGCCTATGTTTTCTCTGTACCAAGCGTTGTTTACATCCTGACATCATGCTTCATGATCTTTTGCAAATCACTCTCACAGGCTAATGCTTTCTTATTGTCAAAATGTATTTCAGTCCAGTCACTACACAGCATGCCAGGATGTCCATATAATGAAAACCTTTCAGTTTAGTCAATCTCAGCTAATCCACTGTATCACATGTTGTTCTCAAACCCTTCTGATAAATGTAAAGCATCTCCACTTTTGTCTGGTGGCCTCATCAACACTTTACTGCCTCTGTCTTGTTTTTACAAGACTCGGCGAGGCTGGAGGTGTCCTCTTGGCTCCAGGCTCCTTCAGTCGTCCTATTGCCTCTTCATTTATGGCCTTCTGTTTGAACTGGTGTGCAGTTTCAAAGTGCTATAACACTTGACACAAAAACAAAAGGTAGTAGGGGGTCAGAGGGTCCCTCAAAGGTACTTCTCTTTGCATATGAGCTTCCATTTAATTTGATGGAACAATGCAAACACATTTTCACAGTTGTAAAGCAAAAATTATGCATTTTATTCTAAGATATGTGTGTGCCTATGTTCATAACAGTACACAATACAATTCAGTGCAATACTTGTCCATCAATGCATGAGTGCAGAGGAGTACACTTCAGCTTCTTCAGCATTTGTGCTCAAGAATCAAGCTGGTTTAGACTTTAACTATAAGCCTGGAGGCAGGCCTTAAAGCTGTGGGTATAATGAATGTTTACTGCTCTTTTGTGTCACTCTCTTTCCGCCTGCTTTCATCCATTGGCCATTGTCTGTGTAAAAGAGCACTACAGTCTTTTCTATGTCTGTGTGACTCACCCTCCCGCATGCACAAACACACACAGTAGAACTGGGGAGTGGGGGATCAAAGGCTCTCTAGCACATACCACACTGATGGAGAGCAGATGCAGGGAGTGGACTGCTTTGCTGAAGTTGCACTGGCAATGTGTGAGCAAATCTATGTTTAGGAGAAAGAGTTACCAGGCAAGAGCATGCAGAGTAAAGGCCTATTGCAGGAAGCCAAATTGCGCAATTGAGACTTGCAGCATGAGCAACAATGATGACATAGGGTAGACAAAGCCCCCATTAACTTCCTCACTGCTCTTAAGTGGGCTTTACACGTCAGGATTTTGCTGAAAGTCATGAGACTATTGCTAACAGTCTGACTTAATGTAACCTCTGACGAATGCATTACTGGTTTTCCCCACATTTTAAAGGCTTTTACCATCATAACATGACACATCAGGTGATCCCAAAGAACTGAGGCCCAACAAGAGACTGGAAATAACTCATCAGAACATAACAATATTGGATCGTACACAGTGGAATACATCACAAACATCTTCGTGTGAGGAAATAAGAAATATAACACATGAATATACAGTATTTTAGGAACCAGCTAGCTCACAGGAACTGGATTTATACATGGTACAACAGCCTCTGGCAGTGTGCTGTAACAGACACTCCCTGTGTATCACAGTTAATTAATACGGAAGATGTAGTGCTCTATGTTGTTTTGTTTCATTGTTTCCATGAAGGTAAAAACCAGCTCTCCAATCAGCTGACTGCAGCATGACAGTGTGAGAGAATGTGAGGAATGTGCTGATCCCATGTAGCTTGCGGCCTTGACCTGACCCCCCAGCCTGCACAACAGACCTGTTGTTGCAAAGGCTTTTTAACATTCAGAAGATGAAAGCACTCTGTACAGATGCATGATGTCAAGTCAGAACCAGCTGTAAGGAACATATGTCTTTTCCCTTTAATAAACTGCAGGGCTGTCATTTATTAAATGTCTATTCCTTTAATAACTCCCAGCCCTGACATCTAGGATAGTTAGAAATAACTTGACATACATCATATCTGTCAAGTGGTTTCTCTGTTGTATCAAGTCACCAACAAAGAGCAGGAAAGAAGTTTTCTGAAGGCAGATGTTCCTAGTAAGCTTTTGAATATTTACACTATCACATTTTCTTACTGTACTCAAATGTTTCAAATGTCATGGAGGAGCTGAGGAAACACTTTTTCTGATATGTTCTGTTGGATTAGACACCATGTTACTATCACAGGAAAATCGTCACACCCTAAACGTCCCATAATTAGGGCTACGCAGTGTCAGCTTCTGTCCCATCATACAAAATACTCACCAAAAATAATACTGCCAACACACTTCTCACATGGAAGCCAGTCAATTTGCCAAGCCTAACATACCTGCCAGCAAAAGCTATGTAAAGACATTAGGTGTAATTCCCCAGTGCACAATCAGGTTTCTAAAAGCAACATGGAAATTCTGATAAAAGGTTGTACAGTGCCCCTTTGTGGTGGGGACAAAGTATTACAGTGTAATGCAGGGTAAAAGATGCATATTAGACAACAGTGGGCAGATTTATTAAGCATCCCTTTTATTAACATCACCTGTTACAAAAAGAAAAAAATCTTCAGTGTTAATGAACTTAGCAACAATAGAGCAACTGCTGATTACAGATGATATGGGACGCTTATTCCTAGAGTTGCAATAGGATTAAAAACCTCTACACTGTTAACCTGACCTTCACCTTCTACAGCCAGGGTCACAGACTCCCTTATGTTTGGAGTTGCAGTACAGACTCATGTAGACACTGTCCATACATCTCCATGTCGTGACCCTTCTGATATGCTGAGACCCCTTCTGGTCTCCCTTCTCCCACCCAGCACTGAGCCCAGGTATGCCATGGAGCCATGTATTTCATGAATGTACAATGATGCACAGGTTGTGATAGTTTTATGGTCAAAAAAACAGATCAACAACAATGTATTTCAGCAGGTCCTAACTCATACATTTAAACAATACATATTTAAGTTAAGAGAAAAGAACTGAAACCCAAAAATTTATTTAGTCAAGTTGAAAATTTGAGTCACTGCCCTCTTGAGACAAAATACACCAACAAAAAACTACTGCAGTATTCAGAATGAGTTCATTGAAAAATACAAGTGCTCTAAACAGAGGAATGGTTGCCACACAGTTTGAAGTTGTCATTTTTAAGATTATAATAAAAATTAACTTGCGATGCTGCTGAAAAAGAGGAATGTGGTGGGAGTGAAGTAGTTTGAGAGTGTGTTTTGGTACGGTGTCTGGAATTAACAGCAACCTCTGCCTGTTCCCAACAGTGAGTCTGGAAGAGGTTTTTCTGGTGACTGTAGCCCGGATCACTTTGAGGCTGCTGACAGATCAGGTGAGGTGATGGATAAGGAAGGGAGGAGGTGACTGAGTGGGTAGATGGGTGGGTGTGACAGTATGGTGTGATGGCGGTAGTGATGAGACCAAAGGTCAAAGGTGGTCTCTGTAGTGCAGTCAGGCTGGCTGGCTGCGTGGGGGTGTAGTCTTTCCTCCTCTAACTATACCTTGGGTAAGTCTTTGTCAGCCTCCTGGAAGAAAACACAAATACATAGTGTTCAGAATCAACATTTAAATTCACCACTTCACATAAAAAATAAAATTCTACTACAGTTGCATAATGTGATTGTATGGTAGTAAGAATAACACTGTGGTACAGTCCCACTATAATACACCATCACTAAACCCTCATGATTGATGTCACCCGATAAGTGATTGAGTGTAAAAAGCTATATGGAGACCCAATGGTATGAATAGGAATAGAATGGCATTGTGCCATGTTATGTGGCACTACTTTCATAACACTACATCATTCGCTTTTAGTGGATTAATTACCATACAAATAGTAATACTTTGTCGGTCTTTCTGCTCATTTTAGGTTACTAGCATAAACACATACACCTTAAACTTATCCACATTAAGCAGAAAAAATCTATTTCTCTTTGCACTTGGTAAGAACTGCACAGGGTAAATTAGACATAAATATCTCCGAGATATAACTTTTACTGAAATACGCTTAGAAACAACTGATGCTTTAATTTGGACATGTGGAACAAAATAAGGTTGACATTGTGGGGAAGAGTTAATGTAATTAAAATGGTGGTTTCACCGCAGTTCAACTATCTCCTTATGATGCTGCCACTGGCAGTGCCCCCACCATTTTTAATCAATAGGACACGCTGGCTAAGGAGTTTCTCTGGGAGGGGAAAAGGCCTAGAATTAAGTTAACTAAGCTATGTTTACCTAGAGACAAGGGTGGGTTCGGTTTACCTGACCCCAGATTGTGTATCTGTTTTGAAATGGCGAAACTGTCCCTACATTGGGTTGGCCGATCTCATTTAGACTGAGTCATGATAGAAAAATCTTTATCTTTCCCCTTTACACCAATACAACTCCTCTCACAAAGTTCTGGTAAAACCTTCAATCCTATTAGGCAGAAATACAAACAAATGCGCAAAAGCTCAAAATGTCTACCGGAGTCCTCCAACACTTGACAGTTTGACAGAGAAACAGTTCGAAATCTTCATGGAAATAAACAGCACAGGCCTCATTGTCCATGAGCATGACTACTGGGATTTGAGCCAGGAACAGGTCTTACCCCTTCCGGTCCCTTGGTGAGTTGCCGGCTGACGGCTTGTAGCAGCTGCTGCAGTTCTCGGACCGTTTGGTTCAGTCCTGCAGTCATTTTCTCTTTTCTGTCAATTTCCTCCTAACAGAAGAGGTCATGATTTAACACCAAGCGGCACTGCATATGACAAGCTCAACAACACAGACCAACACCACTCAACTACACCAGTCTCTTACATTCTGAGATGACAGAGTACTATTTTCAATCAGATCATCAGCATTGTCTGCTACTTTGGAGAGCTCATCCTGGATCAGATCAAGAGACTGCTGGGCCTTAGAGGACAGTAAAGTTCAACTTATTAGAAAAGCCGTCTGCTGTGAGATTCTCATAAGCATACCTGTTACTGCTTAGATAGAATATGAACATGAGTATTCTTACCTTATACAGGTCACCTGCTACCTTTTGCCTCTCATTCTCTTCTGTCTCCAGTTTGGACAGAGTCTCCGTAAGCTGGGTTTTCAGCTGGAATCAGAGTAGTATACTCAATACATCTTTAACTGAACATATCTGCAGTACTTATCCAAAGATGTAACTTAATGCTCATTTCTTGTTTATCCAAAGCCTCCTGCCAACACTGTGCATATCATGTTAATTGAGATCATTACACTGACATATACGTATTTCTGTGTTGCTCTACCTGGGCCAAGTTGAATTTTTTATTTTTTTTAATCACTTGAAAAAACAAAACAAACCAAAACAAATACAGCATTTGATGGACTGCAAATATGGAGCAGAAGCTGAAGTACAGTCCATCAACTATGGTTTGTAGAATATATCCATGATGGATGGCAATTTATAATATCGTGAAACTAAAACACCGGCACAATTATTTATCCAAACTTTACTTTATCACACAGTCATAAAGACATTTTTGTGCATTAATAAACTATGAGACAGGTATTTGTATGGTCAATACACTGCATTTTTTGCATAACACTATGATAAAGGAAAAGTGGAATCATTTTAATTTTTTGTTTAATTTGGGTTATTTTTCATTTTTTGTTTTAAGCACACCTTACTCAATACATTATTTTTTTTTGATAGACCCTTTGTTGGTTGAGCACAGCCTACATATAGTAACACGATGTAAGCGATAAGAATGGAAAATGAAAACAGAGTGATAGTGAGGAGCACAAGACATGGACTAAATTATAGATGGAAAGAGCATATATTTTTGGCCTCTGCAAAAGGAGCACAAGTTAGCAAGAAAGCAAAGTTAGACGTTTCACTCAGTAAGATGTAAAACAGGATGGGTTAGTTAGGAGAGCATCATCAAGTCTGAAATTGAGTCATCATTCACAGCCACCATTTAATAAGAAAACAGAGTGATCCTTCTAACCTGTGTTGAGTGAACACATTTACTGGGGTTATGGATGATGAGTCAGTGGTTGGGTAGAAGTAGCTTGAGCACCATGTTCTATGCGAGTCAGTGCAGAACCACTGCCGACAGGGGAAAGGTTTCAAAGGAGCTCTAGCTACAAGGTGAACAACGCTTACCAAATTCAGCTCCTCATTCTGTCTGATGGCCTCTGTATATGAGCCATCAAGTCTGGTCTGCAATTCAGTCAACAGATCTTTGAGCTGAAATTTAAGTTTAAAATGATTTAATAGGATTCTGTGGGAGCATTTCCAGCAGCCTACAGTTATATTGGCTGATGAGGACTTGGAGTGTCTACCAAATTAACTGTTCTCACTTGTGGGAAAAGCCACTAGTCACCTAAAACCAGGATCCTGCAGTGCATGACAGTCAATTATCAAAGAGTAGACTATTAAGTTAGTGTGGTAAGTGGTATCACCAAGATACTGCTAGACTGGATGATGAAGTGCAAATAAATGTAGTTTAAAACCCCTTGATATCCATTGCATGTAAATTGTACTTTTAAATTTGGGTATGCCAAATAAGCAAAATGTTATAAATGAACACTGTATGATGAATGATATATGATGAAAGAAAAAGGAAGCAAGGATAAAAAACAAAGGCCATTATCCATAGAAATGGGATGTTCTAGAAGGGCTGTCGGGAGGTGGAATTTACACAGAACACGGGGATACCGCCATAGGGCAACATCACACCTTAATGTCTAAACTAAACTCTGAACCAAAGTTTATGTCTGTGTTAAACTGAATGTTTGGTTTAATAAAGATTGTTTTTTCATGCCATAGCTAGCTAGGGCCTGTTGTCATTATGCGTGTGTACTTCAAAGATTTATAAACAATTGTGTTTTTGATATCACTTAGGTTTTTAATTTATTTTTTTTAACCATTTCTCTCCTGTTTCTCTTTTGCTTACTGCAGACAATGACTTTGTCTACTGTTGGTAACTGGTCCAAAAGTACAGACCAATGAAATGTTTTCATGCATTAAATAAGTCATTTTTGATGGGCCAGGGTTCTACCGTGGCATCTTGGTCTTAGTTTGGCTCAAACTGAAATGTCTGGAATTCCAAGACCAAAAATAGGATTTGTGAAAGCGCTCATAATTGCACTTTGTCACCACAGCTGTTATCTGCAGGGCATTTACTCGAACTGTGTACATTAAATTGAAGTAATTACACTTAAGAACTCATGGTTGCCATTAATAGTCCAACTGGAGAGGCTAACCACTCCAATGATGTGTACTTTGCCTGTATTAGCAAAAGTAATAACTTCATGTCTAAACGAGTGTGTGCAGCGCTTTGAATGTGCTCAAGGCACTTGCAGGTAACTAGGCTGGTGTTGTGGGATGAAGACTACTCAGTATTTGGATTGTGTCTGAATTTCCCCCAATTAAAAATGGCATGCAAAACATCTTCAAATCATTCCCATAACTACACACAACTGAACATAAAACAGTTCCAACAGAGCCTGATGATGCAGCAACATGACGATTCGACTCACCTCTCTGACCTCCGTTACATAGGTGGCGCTCTCACGCTCCGCTCGCTCCAATTCAGACTCCAAATGCTGCTTTTCTCTTCTCAGCTACACAACAAAAAAATGTGAGATATAGACATTTAAAATAAACATTCCAGCAGTTTTTTTCCCCGATGTGGCAAAGAACATTTAATCAAAGTCTAAGATGATGTGGGTTTTCAATGCACTGACGTTTTCCAACTCTGCTCCATCAGTTAGTCTCTCATTTTCCTGTTCCAGAGCTGTGACTTTCTGGCTCATCTAAGGTAGGAGAAACAAAAATGATGCAATGAGGAGGGCTCACAGTGCAATCACATTTTTCCCTCTCAGATTCAAACCTGAACACATACCTCTCTCAGCTCTCCCTGTGAAACCTCGAGCTTCACCTTCCAGCGAGACTCCTCTTGCTCCACACTATTTTGGAGACGTTGTAAAATGCCCTCCTGTGGACACAACAGGAATGACAAATCAGATTTGCTGAAACGCACCAAATCAACCCCTTAACACAACACAAACCTTTATCTTACCGTTTCTGCCAAAACCTTCTTATAAGTCTCACAGTCTTTCTGTAAAATCCTTTGGGTTTCTTCAGCTTCCCTAAGTTTCTCCGCCAGTCCCTGGAAACAGAATATTATTCGTAGCCGTCTCACTTTCAGAAACATTTTCATCTTTGTGCAAAACCATACCAGAAAAAAAGTTGGTTTAGTGTTGAAAATACACATAAAGTTAGAAAATAGTTTCTAAATTTTATATGACTAGATTTTCATTACAGACAAGACAAGAGCAGTGATGAGGCAAGATTCTGAGTAATGACCTGACCATACTTATGCAGGTATTTCGGAAAATAGATATTTTTGTATTTCAGCCTCTTGTCCATACATAAGGGTGTTTTCAAAATAGTTTTTTTGTATACATCTGTAGACAGGGAAAACAAACTGAAAAATTTTGGCATTGCACCCCAGCACAGATACTTTGTGGGGAATGATCAAACCAGCATTGTGGCCAAATCCACATGATGTAAAAAAAAAAAAAAAAAAAAAAGTTGGTCTGAGTGTTTGTACCTGTTTTTAGTTGTTTGTGTTGTCACATGGAAAGAGATATGTTGTAATATATATTCATCTCCAACCATCTTGTGCAATACATTTTGAAATTTAAAAAAAAAAAATTATTCTACATTTTTTTTCTTTTATCTTCATATTTGTATATGGAGCCAATTGCTCCGTCTTGTAGGACTTTTATTTTATACCTTATCTTTCATCTGTTTGCATTGAAAAAGGAGAAGCTTCCCATTCATGTTGTGCATTCTGTATAACAATAAAGGGCATTCTATTCTACAATGAAGAGGGGGGTGGTGGTAGTGGGGTGGGGGGTGGGGGCAGGAATCTCTCTTCAGGAAAATATCTGTGCTAGTTTTGATGTGGTCAAAATTTGAAGGTGAATGTTGTTGTGAGCAGGTGATTTTAGTCATTTGGAACAAATGAGCAGTTTAGTTCTTTAGAAGAAAACAATGGCCTTTCAGCCATATGAGAATATCATCACAAGAGTAAAAACACATTTAGAAATCGTGCTTTCATTTAGGCACATTTTCTGTACCTTGATAACCTTTATTTTGTGTTATAGCTCTGCTTTCCATTTACCTCAGACTCCCCTGATACAGGGGTGGGCTGTGTAGCTGAGCTTTCAGCTACTGCCTTTTCAAACCTTTGGAGCCACTCCTGGTGGTTCTATTAAACAGAATAAAAAAGAATCATCAGCAAAACTGTATCAAGAGACAAAGAAAAGTGCATATGCGCAATAAGCTGCACTAAGAGAAAAGTCTATTTGGTTATCATACTTGCTCAGTGGGCAGAGGCACATGGGGCAGAAGTCTGTGCAGAACATCTCGACACTCAGCCTGAGACGATGCCAGCACTGTCTGGTTCTCCTACAAAGTGATGGGAAAGGAGAGCAGAAAGGGGAAAGGGGGAAAAAAGAAAATCAGAAATTACAATTCAGATGCATGCGTCATTTGAGCAGGAGGTTCAATAGTTTCAGTAGAAATAACATCTTTGTTTCTCCGTCTACTTTACATCATCTTGTTTGAAACCACTTTATTAAGTTGTTCTGATTAGAGATAAAAGTTTTTATCTTCCAGTAAGTACAGTCTCACTCACATCTAATCACAATAAGCAAATAACAGATTTCAATAAAACACATGAAAATGTTAACATTGCTCCACATGCTCCTGTCGTCCTGAAATTGCATCAAATGGTAGAAAACTACCTGGAACTTGTTAGTAAATAAATAGGTAGTCATCAGTCCTGTCACAATAGGCCGACAACACCGACTGTCGCTCTGAGGCCTGAAGGGACAACGTACACCAAATACTAGCCAGCTGGCACTAACCACTGCTCGCATTAGCGTATGCTGTCACCAGGCAGCTCTGAGACAAGAGCTGAATACGAGTAGTGCACATTGACAGTACACAACAGCTGCCAAGGAACTCCCTGGCTTAGCTTAGAAAAGGCGATTTCTACTGTACTCCGATAGCAGAGGAGCAGCTGCTGCATCGATGGATCAGCATGTACCCTACTCTGCTTCTGGAAGGGGAGACAAAAATATACACATACCACTGCGTCTGTGAATAGAAGTACTATTTTGAAGTCCACTCTATGTCTACATGAAGTAACCTTCAGCTATACATAACATAGATTTTCCTTTATATCAGTTCATATATGTTATTCATTTCTTCAAAAACTCATTTAGGTGTGAGAACAGAGCATTAAGAAACAAGAGACACGGTTGCATATTGAAACAAATAATTATATGTCTAACAAAATACATTGAAATAAAGAACAATAAAAAATTTTCAACTTGGCGATTAACGGGCGACATTGGCGGTATGGATGCCACAAGCAGGATGAAGGAAACATGCCAGAAATGAATCACATGACACAAAGACAAGAAGCTGAAAAATGATTACCATGAATCTCAGTCTAATGACACCTAATGAAATAATTTCTAGGTCACTGCACACTCATTTAGAGTCAATGGCCTACGCTTTGGACAAGAAGAAAACTTTCGAGTAAATCTATGTTCTTATTGACAGACATTGTTAATTCTTGGAACTTCAAGGGAAGTAGTAGAGCTCAGCACACAGCCAATTGAAACAGCGTAAGGGAAAAGGGAAGTTGGGATAAATGAGTATGCAGCTTGGTTATGGATGATGGTGGAAAAAAATCTCATTGGGTCAATTATGACAAAAAACAGCATTCTGGGGGAATGCACCGGATTGGAACTAGAGTGAAGCAGATTGAGGTGGGGGTGTCGAACCTTGACAGTTTTGCTGAGTTTCCCTTGAAGCATGGACTCGGTGGCTGATAGAGCTTCCATTGCACTCCAGTTTTTCTCCCGAAGCTCCTGTTTTGGTCAGTTCCAGAGAGATACTACTTTCAGTTGAGCCTCAGGGAAAGTGCATTCAGTGACCCTCAAATACAGAGTAGAGTGACAGAAACCTGAACGCATTCCTCATTTGTAACTATACTCTGCTTTTCACCCATGCTCCAACCACTAAAAATGAGCACAAACAAATAGCCCAATTTCATATACTGTGGGTAAAAGCAGCATGCACAGTATGTAAGATAAGTATAGTAACAGTCTGTCTTTTCAGATTGGGATAATTATTTTTTTTGAAACATGATGTACAAAATACATAAATATGCTTTTCAGAACAAATGTTCATCTCAAAAAAAAAAAAAAAAAGGGAAAAAAAGGTTAGAGTTTCTAATGCTCTGAATCACCCACAAGCACAGACAAGCTTGCTGAAACAGTCATAGCCAACAGGGAGCATAATAAGTGTAGGCTCAAAGCCCTGTTATGCAACACTTGGCTTATGCAGTCCAAATCAAAACCTACATCTGTACAGATGTGTATAACAATGTTGTGAACACAACCTTAGCGAACAAAAACTATTTTTGGTTAAAAAAAACAAACAAAAAAAAAACAATTAAAAATCACACTAAGGAAAAAAGCAAAACACCAAGTGGGACTAAGTGGCAGTGGACAGTCAGTGGTATGGATGTATGCAGTGTGCAAAATCCATTTAGGGAGTGTTTTAGGGTACCACAGAAAAAGGGGGGCAGGGTGATGTCTTGCAAATACCAGTGCAGTTGGTTGTATAATATCATGCAAAGGTTATAGTGAACCTACATTGTTCTTCTTCCTATGAAGCTCCAGGGAGTCTCTCAACTCAGCCAGTTCACACTCCAAAGCTGATATCTGTCTTTCCTTTTCAGACAACCTAAGATTACAACAAACACTCATCACTCATTATCACAGAAACACTCATCATAATGTATTCAACTGAGCAATCATTAAAAATTGATATACACAAATGTCACAATTTGGTATGATGAACACTCACGCTGCAAGAAGCTCTGGACTTGGCACTGCAGTAAGAGTTTGCTATTTGAGAAGAAAAAAAGCTCAATTAAACTATGCCTTTGCCACACTTGCATATATGTACTTTGTGTGAGACTTCACTCACCTGTTGTTGTTGTTGTTCTACTCTCTCACTAAACTCCTTTGTCCTTATCTCCAACTCGGCCTGAAGTGTCTGGATCTCCTGGTCCTTTGCTACCAACCTTTGGGTCCAATGTGGCATCATTAGTCTGATTTGTATGAATTATGCTTGAGAGTATGTGCAGTAGTATGCAAGGATGACTTACCGAGTCTGTAGCTCTTGGAGCTGGGTACCAGAACTGGTCAACTCCTCTGGCGTCTCCTTCTGTCTCAGCTGCTCCATCTCTGCCTGCAGGGCAACCAACTGCTGCTCCAGAGCCTGCACAATCCAAATGGATTCAGAGAGTGCTCACACAATGGCAGTACAAGTCTTCAAATACGGGATACGTTTCATAGAAGCAATGACAAGTTATACTCTTAAAGCCCATACCTCAACCGTCTTCTCTCTGGCAGAGCTACTCTCTTGTGCTGCTTGCAGACTCTCCTCCATTGATTTCAGCTTCACATCCCTCTCTTGGATCCTATGATGTGAAACACATCTGATTAAAACTTGTCTGTAAAATAAAACTTCATGCTTTTCAAACAAAATACTTGCTACACTTATTGTATCTGGCTAGTACCTAATGTGCTTTCAAACAAAGTAGTAGTTTCTCTCCAATTATGACTTACATCAGCTAATCATCACCTTAAAAATACACAACCAACTATTAGCAACAATTGTTACTTAAGCTTCTTACTTGTTCTGTAGGTCTTCTGCTATTGATCCTGATGATGCCTGTGGTTAAAGTAAAACAAAATTAATAGAGCGAACAAAATACATATATTAATAATTAATTCAACTTTTAAACCAGCTCACTTGTTCTTCTGTCTTTCTCTTAAGAGCCTCCAATTCTTGTTTTAGTGTTTCACTTTCTTCCCTCACAGCCTGCATCAAAGAAGAAAGACATTTTAGGACATAGTGCCCATTATGAATTTTTTGAATCAAGCAGCAAAATGCAGAGTCACTAGGGAACAGATATTTCCATTTGTCTATCACATAGCATGCTCTGGGTTTTTCTTCTAGCTTGTTCCTTTGTAAACCACACAAAACAGACACCTTGAGTTCTTCTTCCTTGTTGGCAACTTCGATCAGTCCTTTCTCCAGTAAGCCCTCTACTGTTTTAATGTTCTCCTCCCTCTCCTGGACACTGGATAGGAAGCAATATTTTGCCAACATTATTCACTGATGCCTTACAGTTCATTCTAATAAGGTGTAAATAGATGATACAACCATAGATTGCATTAAGTTATACACACCTCTTCTGAATCTGGTCCAAAGCCAGCTGGGAGGCAGTCTTCATGAGGAGGGTCATCAGGAGGGTCATCAGCAGGTAGAAAGAAAAAATGTGTCAGGCAGAACAACACTTTTTACTTTTATTTTGGGAATAACAGCCAAGGCAGTAAACTAACCTGTTCAGAAATCTGTGCCTGCAGATTCTGGATCTCTGCCTTCAGTGACATGTTGTCATTATGCAAGGCCTGCAGAAAAATGAAAAGAGAAGGTTTGGTGCGGATGTGAGTGACTCAGAACCATAACTGGTAAATTAGAAAATAACGAAGGGGCTTCTGGTATAATTTAAAATGGAGTTCCATCTTTCTGTCAGGGTCAGTGCATGTTGTTCATTCAGTATATCTTGTTAATACTGCTATGCAGATATCCAACATATTCCACAAACTCTTGTTGACTAATAAAGTGGCCCGATGTTAGATTATTTTTTTGTGTGCAAATATATGTGTGAGTGTTGGTGATGGGGTGTACTGATTTTGTATGTATAACACTTTGCACTCCATTTCACCATATGAAAAGTGCTATATAAATAAAGATTGAATGATTGGTAGATATACCTGCATGTTTGTTTCTCTGGTGGCTCCACTGCTCCTCTCTGCATTTAGAGAGTCTTCTAGACTCTTTCTCTGAAGCTCTTTTTCGGCCAGTCTGAGCACGTCAGGGGAAAAGTTGGGAGAGAGCATGAAAAATGGCTCAACAGAAAACATCACTTAAAATACAACACTGTAGATACAAAGGAAAAACAGTTTCTTACAGCTTCTGCAGCTCCTCAATGTGGGAAACATGTGAGACCTAAATGAGAAACAGAAATCTCATTAGCCTACATAGGCACACAGCTATGTGGACAAGTGTTTTATACAAACTAAATGTGTAAGTGAGTTTGACCCATATACCTGGGAAGAAATCTGAGCATGCATGTTCTCATTCTGGGCCTGCAGTGTCTCATTCTGGACCTGAAGGCCTTTGTTTTCATTCATAAGTTCCTGTAAAGAAAAAAAAAAGACATTTTATGAGAAAAGGCTAAAATAATGATTTGTTCCACCTATTAGATAAACTTTGCATCTTTATCCGAATAAAGCACCTTCCAGCATTGAAATGCATTTCACAGCCTTGTCCACACTAGGGATGAGAGATGGCATTTCAAGCAAAAATAATACAGTGGTTGGTACCTCTACTTATGAAAGACCCAGCTAATGAATAATCCAAGTAACAAAAAACATTTACCTCAATTTTTCATCTCTGAATATGAAATAAAATTCTACTTATGAAAAGAAACTGAAACCCCCAAGAGAAATACAGTACTGCATGTACATTACTGTACATAAGTATGCAATGTACATAAATACGTCACGTACGTACTGTACATAGCATCCTATTAGCTATGAGGGAGCTACCCATGATGCTTTTTGACCCTCATTCATCACAGAGTAACTGTTGTTTGAGTTTTTCCCGAGTGTACTCTTTGAAACTTGTGATTCTCGGTGCGAATGAAAAGAAGAAGCAGGTTGCGTTATCAATAGAAGTGAAACAGGAAATGATAAAAAAATATGAAAGTGGCACATGGTTGAGTGATATCACAAATGAATATGGCAGAAACCCATTGAACCATCGCTATCATGTTGAAGCAGAAGGATACATTAAAAGCAGTGACTCCTTCCATCTTTATGATATCAATGATCAGTCAATGATGATTGTCAATGAGGAAGACATTAGCGAGTTGGTCGAGGAGCAACGCATGAGGAATTAAACAAACAGAATGTAGAGGCAGAGGAGGCAGTCATCCTTCTATCAACACGAAAAAATGACATGCCGGTGAAATTTCATAAACTTTCCAAATTTGTGTAAAAAAAATAAATAAAAAAACATTCAGAAAAATGTTCACTGGTCATGCTATCGCCCACTTTAATGATGTATGCCTTGCCCATTTTATGAAGATTATGAAAAGTGGTCAAAGGCAATTGTCTTTGGATCAATATTTTACCAAACGTCCATCAACAGACATTGTTGAAGGTGAAAGAGACAATTAAAACAATCACAATTGTATGGAACTTTGCACGTCTTGTTAATTTTAATGTTTGATGTTCAGTCAGTGAAGACAAATTTCCCCACTGAGACCAGTAAATTAAATCTAAATGTTATTTTACTTTTAACACATATGTCCTACAAAATTGGTAATTTTTAAAGGGTTTGAGGGGTAGTATTGGGGGCCTTAGAATGAATTAAAAAAAATTCACAGTACAAAAACACTTCTGGAACAAATTAATTTCAATAGTAGAGGTACCACTGTAGTAAACTTTGTTATTTGTGATTTTCTGTATTAGGTCCATAGTAAACCACAAATGCCTCTCATCCACATGCAAAAAAAACATTTAAAAACTCCAGACATTTCCACAAAAATTGTTCTCGAAATTATATTATTTAGATGCAAGCTTTTTATTACTGTAATAACTAACATGTGCCTGAATCAGTGGTGGATACATACAAACTTCTTCACTGCTCTAGTAATTACAAGTTACAATATCAATAATTACCACTTATCTTGCTTTACCAAGAGGTAAAGAAACTCACTATGCATGCTCAAACATGTGCCTATGGAGAAGCTGTCACTAACAACAGACTTTCTCTTCTACTACAGGTTAAAAGGTATTTGTCCTAAATCAACCCAATATCTGCAGTAGAGCAGATGACATGATACTTCACCTGAGCACGGGCCTGCAGTGAGTCATCAGACATACTGTGCTGCGATGCCTCCAGCAGCTCCAATACTCTCTGTTCCACCCTCTCTTTGGAGACAATCGCCTCAGTCAGGCTGCTATGAAGAGTTTGGATCTCCTTGTTCTTGTTGTTCATCTCCGTCTCGGCTGCTAGCAGCTGGCTGTGGAGGTCTGCACCCACACAGATATGTTTTCAAAAATAAGCCTGACCCCTTACTTTACGGTGGTGGAAGAAACCATTTAAAATCTATATTTCAGTGCGACATTTTATCACCTTGCTTTGAGGCCTGCAGTTTCTCTCTCTCAGCATTGACATTGTGGAGGAAATTCTGTAACTCTTCCCAGCGCCGCTTAGCATCTTGAAGCTGAGCCTGAAGATGGACAGATATACACACACCTTGGTAAAAATTGCACATACTGAATTAAAGAAAAATTCCATTTAAGCTTTGCTGCCTTGACTGGTAATCTAAACCATGTGGTTGATGCTGTTGGAGCTGCTTAGCTTGTGACCATATAACCCGTTAAAGCCACAAGAATTCAATGGCAAATGTATGGGTGGCGGTACAAAACAATGAGCGGTATAAATGATAGCAGGACTTAAAGACAACGCTTTTTTCAGTCCGTTATTCAACACAGGACACAGTGTTTTTAATGTGAAAAGCTAAATTGGTGTTCTTAAGTTCTCTGCAGAGACTTGGCTGTGTAAAGCCAGCAACTGAAGATTTCTACCTTTGATTGTGTAAATGAAAAGACAGGAAAAGCTGATCTGGGTGTCTAGCAGGAAAGTATTGTTTATACACAGCACAAAACCTCAAACATTCCAGCTTCCAAAGCCAACACAGTCCTCCCAACCTGGGTTCTGTTTCCCACACCCCTCCCCGGGACTTCTATAATGACCTCCTCCCATTTCCAGGGTAAAGCTAACACACCCGCTCAGCCCATCTGAAGCTGTGCGGCCTGCTTAGATTTTATACTGCACAGTTCATTTTTGTCTCGGCTGGGGAAACTGAAGCATAGGGTAAATCAACACAATGTGCATCTGGATTAGCGTACCTCCAGCTGGGACACGTTCTGCTTGTAGCTGACCTCCAGTGACTTCCTCTGGTGCTCCTCCTGCTGCAGCTTGCTGTTGTTGTCTGCCAGTTCTTTCATCAGACCGGCATACTCAGAGCGCAGCTTATTTAGCTCCGCTGAATTCCTGTCAAGCAACACGCACACAAATATGCAAACATGAATCGGTGATGGGAAAATACTTGGGAGCATAGCTGTGAAAGTATTTTATAGAAGTCTATAGATAGTCCGCATAGGATTTTTCACATTGAAAAGATGCCAGCTTTCAAATGAAAAAGAAAGGCAGAGCAAGAATTCCATGTCTCCCCAGATTCACAATATGGAGTGAAGAATCTGAAGAAATTGGACAAAAATGTATTAAATAATTTTTTTGGGTAAAACAGAAGATGCCTCATATATGTAAACCAATGAGCCGTCTTCACTGAGGGACTCTTTTTACAGTGTTGAATTAAATATATAACAAAAATATATAGAATAATTTATTTTTTAAATACATTAAAAAAAGTTTATATAAAAAGTTTTGACACCATAAAACAAAAAAAGTCATTATCAAGTCTGACCATTTGTTAACATTTTTAAGAGCTTTTGTAGATACATTTTTGTTAAAATGTGTTCACTAGAATGGACAAACTGAAACCCCCCCCTTGGTGCCTGGCTGTCACTAGTGAAACCACAGAAACTTGGAGTTAAAACAATGAGTGTGTCTGACATAAAGTGCAAAAAGGATGAACTGAAATTGATCAGATGAGATATTGATAAAGCTCTACTGGTCACACTCTGTAGCTTCATAAAACACTCACTTGCTTTCCATCTGGTTGGTGGCAGAGCTGACGGCATCCCTCAGGATACCATTCTCTTGCTGCAGTCGGGTGATCTGGCTTTCCAACTGCTCCCTCACCTGTTGGAACTACACATTCCAAACAGACAATATTTTGCAGTCACTCTAAAGCAATAAGAATTATAAACTGAGTTCTTTACAAGTTTAAAATTCTAGACAAGATATAATGTTGTCTTCGGTTTCCTATTTTGGCAACAACAACAAATCAGGAAACCCCTTACCTTTATCTGCATGGTCTGGAGCTCCTGGTAACTGCCCTGTGCTTTAGCCTGCATACTCCCCAGTTCTTTTTCCATGGCAGAACGTTGCTCCCTCATCATGACTTCCACACGGCCTGATTTTTGCTTCTCAACCTGAAGCTCCTAAAGCACAGAAGCAGGATTGCAAATTAAGTACATCATTGGAAGAAGCAAAAATAGGTCTAGAAATCTGTCAAAGACTAAACTCAAGACCTGGCTCAGCTGTTTGACTTTGTCCTTGGCAATAGAAGCCTCCTCCTGAAGTGTTGTAAGGAGTCGCTCTCTTTCCTGAGTGGCTGGGTCGGGCTTGGCTGCAGACTGCTGTAAGACACACAGTGTAAAAAGCAGCCATATTTAATGAGACCACAAACAGCAGGACCTCCGCTAAAGAAGACATCGCCACACCTCATTTAATTTTAATCAAGTCATTTCTTACCTTCTGCCAGGCATCCAAAGCATTAGGGCTCTTCTCCCTAAGAACAGACATCACACTGACAACCTCTGCTTCAGACAGAGCCAAACTCGACAAACCAGACAGAAGCTCCTTCAGTTTCACCTCTGTGTTCTCTGTTCAAATACACGAGATAAAATAAGCAGGTTATTAGGAGGTTAGATAGCAAGAAGTGCAAAAGAGGATTTCACATGTGTTTTTTTTTCACCCCTCATACCTTTGTCTGTCTCATTCTTCTGTTTCTTGCCAGTGCCTTTGGATGGTGCATCATCATTATGGGCTGTTTGGTGGTTGGCAGATGCTGAAGAGTCAATCAAAGATTCATCTGCTGGGTTTTAAACAAAAATTTTTTAAAAAATCAGTTGACCAGTCCAGGCTTTGTCCTGATATTACAATAAAAATATAATGTATATATTGTATATAATGTATAATGTAAGTATCTACCAGACTCCGTCTTTTGCTTCTTGGCAGAGTTCTTCTTTTTGCCGCTGGTGGCACTTGGAGGTGCACCGTCAACAACTTTAGTTTCAGGCACAATGGGAGCCTCTTTCTTGACCGGAGCTAGGGCCTGCTCCACTTTCACCTCTGGTTGCTGATCCTCCACTAGTATGTGACAGACAAAAAAAGGAAAAGTGGCTATTAAGCTTTTGATAGGGATGAATGATATTCTTAAAAACAATAAAATTCACACCGTTTCACTCATTCATGCTGGAAAATGATAAAAATGACTAAATCATCTATACCAGGTTTGGGCCCATAAGGTGCATTACCTTATGTCTATAGAATGATTTGTAGTCTTGAACATAACTAGAAACACCAAAGTGTTTTGTTTACAATGGTGTACAGTGACAATTTTTTTTTGGATCATGACAAGGTTCCATAGTGAAACCTTATTCTGGGGATCGCCCTTTATCCTTGAGATGATGACTACCATAGCTATATTGTTCTTACATACTGCAACTAAGTCATTTATGAAAGACACATTTACCCATTCCAGTTTTCTAAAATAAAAAAACTCAATTCACTGTTGACAACTCACCAGGCTCTGATTTTTGTTTCTTCTTTTCTTTCTTCTTCCCAGAGATCTGAGGAGGTGTCTGGGCCTGAACAGGAGCAGCAGCCTGGGCTTGCACGTGGATCTGAACGTCAAGTTGGGGTGAAGGAGGGTTTGACTGTCTGCTTATGGCCAGAGGTGGCTCTGTCTTGCGGTTGACTGGCTTAGACCCATTTACTTCTGGCTCTTCAGGAGTTAGATTTGTAGTTGCAGAAGCTGCTGCTGCAGCAGCTGCAGCAGCAGCAGCAGCGGCTGCTGCAGCCTTAGCAGCCTTTTTCTCTTTCTTCTTTCTCTCCCTCAAACCAACTGGAGCCTCAGATGATAGTGAAGCAGGCACATAAGGAGTAGGAGTGGGTGGAGCAGGGGCTGGAGTTGACACTGGTGCGGGTTCCTCATCCATGTCCAGAGAGGAGCTGTTGGCACCATCAGCCATATCAAAGTCACGTAGATCCTCTTCCGACTCTCCTCCACCACCACCTATATTGGCACTCTCCTTCTTCTTGCTCTTTTTCTTTTCGGTCTTCTTACGAGTGTCTGGCTTGGAAGGGGGCAGTTTGAGGTCACGTTTTTGCCGGGCCAGCACTTCATCATAGGAGGTTTCCTTCATAAAGAGCCAGAAGAAGAGGAACATGAGGGCGATGACCAAGGAAGGGGCAAGGATGAGCAGGTACTGAGAGTCGTAGATATCCACCGCCATTCTGTAAGAGGATGAAACATAACAAAAAGGTATATTGGTTAAATCAGTAAAGAGAAAAATGTTGTAAAAAAGGCAAGCGGCATAAATGATGCATTTCTTTGCCTAAGATAAAATGGTATACAAAAAAGTGCAAAGTCCTGGCTCATCCACAGTAATGACAACTAACTTCAATGTCCAACCATTCTGAGAAGTAGTGACTGTAGAAATGTGGATTTGTTTTAAGTATAATAAGTGCCAATTAATGAAAATATATTTGTAAAGAGCTACAAGAGGAAGTGTTGCAATCTTAAAACAAACAAGTATCAAAACCCTTAGAGGTTTTACAGATGGAAACAGACAAAAGATATTCATTTTGTGGGATCCATGAACGTAACAGCTCAAATACACCTATACTGTGATTTCAATTCAACTACAAATCATATCCATCCAGTTGTGCTGTGGTTTCCTGGGCACCTCTGAAAAAAAAAAAAAGTAATTTGCAGGTCAACCACTGCAACCAGCTAAAAGAGGAAGCCTGCGGTCTGAGAACTGGTTCAAGTATGAACTATAGGGAGGAAAAGGTGTCAGTACATCAATAGTACCATGAGGGTGAGAACACTCACACCCTGCCCTCTTTCAGCGATATGATCCAACTGGAGCGCAATACCACGACTACACCACTTAACATCCGCTTTCCCACATCTGTACATTCAAAGTGAATGGGACACCACTACACACAAAGAGTTAGTGGTGACGAATAAAGGCCACACAAGGACAATATAGGTCAGGAACATGAGACAGGACCGGTGGGAAGAGATGCCTCACTTGCCTCCTTCAATCCTCATGAGGATGACATAGCGATACTCTTAACTCATAACTGGATGGATTTGCAAGAGGCAAAAATACACCAACATGTGCTGAAAGTGTCACCCCCTGAGGTCTCCTGCAGCTGCAGTTTGGGCCCCGCCTGTTCTGATGCAAGAGAAAAGTGTGGTTCCTCCCACTGCAGGCCAAGTTTTCATAGTCCAAAGGTTGTGAGACTATCACTTATGAAATATGTGTGCATGCGTGTCTACTTTCAGTTGCATGCTTTGCTTTCTCATGTTTTTTAACAGGTTATCTTGAAGTTTTAGATATTGCCATTGGACATCATCTATTCCATATCAAAGATAAGGGTGGAATGAACACAGAAAGTATTCAATTATTACAGCTCACCAAACTTCAGTATTTTTCCTTTCTTTACTTTAAATGATGATGAAGATGATAAATGTGATGAGGATGATAAAATGCCTACGTGATGGTCATGTAGGTGAAGTGGACAGACTTCAAACAAAACACAGATGTGTTACAATTAGTTCACAATTAAACTTAAAAAATATTACACAATGCCGAAATATTTAGCACAGCCGAGTGAGCCGAATAGTTGTCAAAATTATGCGATTTTCTCAAGTGCTGATGAAGTGTCGACCCTCCTCTGCCCACATCCTCACCCCGCCACCCAAAACCAAGCACCAAACCTGGAGGGTACAGAGCCTATTCCGTTGCCACCCCAAACCTCTGGAATTCACTCCCCCCCAACCATCCTTCACTGTTCAGACCCCAACACTTTTAAATCCATTTGAAAAACTAATTTAAGATTGCTTTTAATGTTTGATTACTTTAATTCTGATTTTAATGTGTAATTGCTTTGTTTGCAATTGTCCGCTTTTATTGTACTACATGTAAAGTGTATGAGTACTACGTAAAACACTATAAAAATAAAATGTAACATTATTATTAAGTGGGCAAGGAATGGAGAGAATATATCTTTTCACTGGTGATTTTGTTCTTAATTATTTCTGTGTTTACCTGGGGTTTATCCACATGTTTTAAGGTTCATTTAAGGGTAATTTTTCCCAGCACAGTATCTCATCACAGGGGTAAAACCATTTTACTAAGTTCTTTCATACTACACATTTCCTTATATTTAATCAAAATGCTTACAACCTCGATGGCACAATTTATAGAGAGATTGTGCTACAGTCTTGTTAAAACATTACTTCACCTGAGCTGCAGCTCAGTTTAATAAGGCTGCATATTGTTTATCATGCTTTCCACAAAGTAGCTAAGGAATAGAGTCAAGCTCTGGATGCTGATGGCACCATTGTCCAGTCAACAATACTGAGTGACAGCAAGAGTAACTTGTAGTGTCACACATTCCCATCTCATCATACAACACAAGCTATAGGAGCAACATAACATAGGAGTCACAGTTGTAAACAAGGCCTCTTTGGTAATTTGGATTAAGCAGATTACCCATGATAATACATTTAAGAATACCTTTCCAGTGTAGAACGAGGAGTGACAGGCTTAAGTCTTTGCTGTAATGTTGACACTGTTTCATACTCTCTTCAGAAACTCCAAGAAGATCCTTCACAACACACCAATGTACCAGTCTAAAAGAAGGATCATATTATGTAACATTTCAGAAATATTTTTTTTATTCAGTTTTCATTATATAACATTTTTGAAGAACTCCAACACTGACAAATGCATTTAAAAATACATTTGTAAGTCAACTGGGCAAACTGAGATGCCTCTGGCATCTGTGTTAATGAGCATGTATTCCACCACGTGGGAATAAACTCACAATAAGAATGTTAATTGTAATCTAAGAAATTACTTTTCAAAGTGCTGAGTGCAAAGTCAACAGTCAGAAACCAATACCACAATAACACATAGGACTAAAGAAATGTCCCTCATTTCAAGCAGCTCCTTACCCTGAGATTGCATTTTGGTGTTAACTCATTAATAAATAGGACATACATTTTATTGAACTCAATCAATACGAGAGGGAAAATAATAAGCAGTATGTGATGACCAAAAAAGCTTTTGTCCTAGAAGACTGTGACAAAAAGCCTAAAGAAAAGATAATGTATAGTGCATACAGACCATAACTGAAAAGTGTAACAAGATCACCAACTTTATGTTGCTACTCAAAACATTTTTAGGTCACACACACATTGTATGTTCCAGGAAACTCCAGAGACAGGCCAACTAAAGCTGTGAAGTAATCTAGAAGCAGGGCTGCTTGTTGGCATATGAAGTATGGGTGGAGTAAGTGGTGTAGGTTTGAAGCTCGTCTGCTTGCTTTTTTACTCTAATGCTGTGTAAGGTGCATGCATTTCCTTATGCAGACAGAGACTTGTCCCAGCATCAAAATGAGCCTGGAGGACAAAGCCCTCTCGGGCTGTTGGCTCCCCGGAATCTAGCCACTTGGCTGGCCAGGCCTCCTGAATTGGCAGGCGTGGACACAGAGGGAACTCCTGAAACTATTACGACTAGAAAGCAGCGTACATAGTGCTTTAAAACCATGCAACACCACACTTAATATCAGTTGAGATGGCATCAACTTCACTACACAGCTATTTGGAGTTCACAAGTTTACAGGCAATGTCAGAAAACTGAGTCACACAAAGCCTGGAAATTAAAATAACATACTTCAGCCGTTTTGACTCAGAATAACAATAACATTCTTCGTTTTATGACAATATATTTGGAATAAAATACAAACTGTGGAAAGCATTTTAAATTAGATGGGTAGGACAATCAGAAACGGAATCTACATGTTAGTTAATGCGTGAGCTGAATTATCAATTATCAGTATTCTGGTAATAAAAGCATCAGGTTGTAAAGCAAATCGTGTATCAGTCTGAAGGAAAACATTAACAGACAGGTGAGTCATTCTTATAGGTCAAGATAAAACAAGGAAATATTACAACATTGAACTATGAATACTCCAACATGGAAACAGCTATTATGCGAGCTTATCAATAGATACACCTAAACAAATCTGAGAATGATGTCAACAGAAAAATATCCAGTTCATCTGGTCTCTGGCAAATCTTAGAATACCTTTGGGACTTCCCAAAGGAACTTCATATGGAATCATTTACTTCAATTCATCTTAGTGCTAGTTATCACAGTTAGCCACAACACATCAAATCAAGTACAAATGAGAGACAACATATTATGTTCATGTTATATGACACAGGAATATGAATAGCAGTCCATCTGACCGTTGAAAAGGGCAGTTCATGGAGGTTGAGTACTAAATGTCCCAGCATGCTCGGTCACGTCTAATTATCGGCCTCGTCCAGACTGTTGAACCAAGACACATAATGGTAGTACTACCTTGTTATATCAAAACATTATCACAGATACTACACACTTTAAGCTAAGTTAGCTCTGTTAGCCTTTGAATTCCACGTTTTAAGTTAATCAAGCATGAAACCGAAAGAAGGTAACACATGACGACATTTCTAAAATGACTCACAGGAAATTGTTTCACAAACTAGGCCCAGTATAGTTGTACATTTACTGGTGCGTTTAGTTATAATAATACCTACATCCGTAAAAATGTTTGTGACCATTCAACTTCATCTCAGTGAGTGACTGAAGCACAGCACTATGAATGAGCTAGCTAACTTAGCCATGTAACGTGAGGCAGATACTAACGTTAGCCGGCCAATCCAATTATTAGTACAGGGGAAGTCTCCAACGACAAAACTGACCATGGAGTATACTCGGAATATAAAAGTTTCTATCTCCTTCACATTCATTCTATCTGGAGGCGTGGACATATGCCCCCACGGGCCTCGTCTACATGGTGACCCAGCCTCCCTCTCTCCTGAAATCTCTGACCCGGTCTGCTGCTTCATTCTTCCGTTGAAGTCCTGAGGGCCGTTCCCAGGCCTGGGTAAAGAGCTTAGCAGCGCTAATACCAGGATGAGCGCTTCTTTGTAAGGAATAAACATAATTCCTGCGAAAACAGCAACTCGCAGCGTACCTGTAGCTTCAGTTTGGTGTTCCTATAGTGGAGAAATGGCGATGTTCTGCGTTGACTCTGGCAGACTCCTGACTTCCCAGGGCTGCTCCAGCCTGCCTTTCTTCTGCGTTATCCGTCAGACTCTGCTGTTTCTGGTTCTCGGGGGCGGGTCATAATCTTAGTGCGGGTGGACGCTTGATTTTACACGCAGGACGCACCGAGAGAAACCGTTATCACATAATGCAGTAACATAACTCCGCCTTTGTGAGACATCTCTTGTTTACAAACCACACTGCTTTCATAACCAAAGAGGGGAGTGGTCATTGTACTTCCCTAAAGTCCATAATGAATCTACATGAGTGAAAAAAAGCACTTGAACATTTCAATAATCTTTTCCATTGGTACTTTTTCAGTTTACCATAATTCTTAATCCCCCCCCCCAAAAAAAATGATAAAAGTACTTCTTTTAGGATTTGTCTTATTTTACTTATATATTAGGCATCCATTTCTAAAATGAACATGCTAGATCACATAACTTTTAAAGGCATACATTGAAAAAGTACCAACAACCACATTTGAATGAATGAACATTTAATGTAACAGTCATATTATATATATTTGACAAACAGTAGTTACAAGACACAATGCTTTCCTTTATCAAAGTGCCTCAGTGCCCCTCCCTATTACTAGGATGAGTCAGTCATTCCTCCTCTGAGTTCATAGACACTAGCTGTTCTGCAGCCTGCAGTTCTGCCTCATACTGCTTCCTCAGGCCCTTCAGATACATACGAAGACTGTCAGGATCCAGTCTGGAGTTCCTGGCAGTCTGCAAGAGGCGGGTGGCCAGATGGTACATAGCTCTCTGAACCTGTGTTTCTGGATCGCTGTGATGTTTGGCCTGAGACAATAGAACAACACCTCAGGTATTTATCTAGCACCACCCTTAGGTAAACAATTATTCCTGGAATAGCTCAATATTGAACTCGAATTAGTCAAATACGATTCATAAAAGAAGGTGTGTGGGAAAATGTTTGACATACAAACCAGTATATAAAAGGAAAACTGGCCACCTTAGGACATTTAATACAACAAGGAACTATATATTGTGATCATGCACCTTACCAAGAGCTGCTGACTGATTTTTGAGGCAAACATCTTTGCCTCCTGAACAATGGTTGAAGGAAGTGCAGTCATTTCTGCTGCCCTCAGACCTAAGAGTGAATAGAAACTATTTTAATGACTAACTTTAACAGGATGTTACTTAGTTTTCACCAACTCTGTACCATAGTGTCTCTCTTCAGAGCATCCTCTGCTCAGCAAGTATGTATACACCACATTCTCAGCACCAGTGTCACCACTGCGTGTGTGTTGAACCTCCATGTGTTGGTTCTCCACATTGGGATAAAGGGACTGCAGTTGGCACAGCTCAAGGAAGTGTGTGGCAAACAGAGTGAAGGCCTACAAACAGCAGAATAGCTCACACAGCATAAAAACTCAGTATTTATTTTTCAAACTTTGTTAAGAAATGGACCAAAAATGAAAATAACAAATGAAATATGACAGACATACTGCAGGAATCTCATTTATCTGGTTTTCATTACAGAGGAGTGGCAGTGCAGAGTTATTTGTGCATACTCTACCTTCAGGCTAAGGATGAACTCACACACTGAGTGACAGATACCAATTCCTTCTTCAGCACTGGTCCCACGCCCCAACTCATCTATAATGATGAGGGACTTGTCACTTATATTGTGGACTATATAAGAAATCTTTAGAAAACAAATAAGAGTTAAAGATTATAATTTTTCAGATAATATATATATATATATGTATAAATTCAGTTATATACTGTGGCACAAAGCATACCTCCTTCATTTCCAGCATAAAGGTGGAGGAGTTAGTTTCAAAATCATCATCAACACCAATTCTGGTGAAAATCTGATCAGCCACACGAAAAGAGGCATATTCAGCAGGTACAAAAGAGCCTGCGATAATAATGCACAATTTTACTCAGAAACCATGATGGATAAATGGATAGCACCATGCATTTTAATTTCCTGGGATATGAAAGACCTCCAGCTCACCTATCTGAGACATGATTTGACACAATGCCACCTGTTTAAGGTAAGTGGATTTGCCACTCATGTTGGGTCCAGTGATTATGACAAAGTTGTTGCCCTCTGAGATGTAGGTATTGTTTGCCACCGGCTGTTGTCCAGCAATCCGCTCCAGAATGGGGTGACGACCCTGCTTAATGGCGAGTGTGTCTGTGAACTCTGGACGCACTGGCACACACAGCACCAAAGAAGTAACATTGATTTAAAAAAATACCTTCAATTTTCAGGCCACTACCTGGGATGACCCTACTCCAATATTTTGAAAGAACTAGTTTTTGTTCATTTGTTACAAGATTATGAACAGGCAGTTATATGGACTATGTACTACATGCTTTGTGATGATGGTGTAGCAAAATAAAAACAGATTTCTGAGAGGTGTGTGTATGTGTAGTTGTCCTAGCCAGCTAGCTCCTCTGGTGGGGAGATTTGTCTTGGTAAATACAGTGCGCCAGTGCACACTTACGTAACAAGGGTAATCTGAGTACAAGCTGGCTGGGATAGAGGGGGGCAGGCAGTCAGCACGTGTCTATGTAGAGACGCTTTCAGACAGCTGAGAGCCAGTGCTCACTACCCACGTGGCTGATTGAGTTAGTGCTGCCCACAACCCACACAAAAAGAACTGAGGCAAGCAGAGCTGCCAAACCAATGGAGTGGATTCTGTCTATCATGTGTGAATTTGTCTGGGTGTTGCTGTATGTGCTTGCAGCATTCCTTCGTCAGACAACATTTAAGACTTTTTAAAGGTGAATCTGAGTTGGGCTGAAATTTAGATTTAAAACAAGTGATTCAGACTTACCATAGTCAGATAAGGTGCATGCATTGGCAAGTGACAGTAACATGTCAAGCAACGACACAGCATCAGAGAGCTTGTAAAGGCAGTGGATGTGCCCATGGACAGTGCTTAGCAGTTGGCATATCACCCTGTATGAAGACAGGTTATACACTGCAAAAACACTGGAAGAAGGATATTTGATAAACAGTACCCTCTAGTGGATAAGGAGAAAACAGAGGACACAAACTGAATGGTCTATGAATTAATTAATTCATCATTATATTATTTATGGTTTTTAAGCACCAAATGTGTTTGCAGTCACTCACTGATTGTCATTACAGTAAAAAAAAATTATCTTGCAATGAGTAGACTTGCTCGTTTTACCACAAATAAGAGCATGGTGAATAGGTCTGCATTTGACTCAAGCTCATTGGAATATTGAGCTGCTCCTGAGCAGTAACCACGACCCAACTCTAGACCTAAACTCGTATCTTGACCAAGGACAGTGACTGAATTTATATGAGTGCTACATTTTAGGGAACAACTTTTTATAATTGACATCATCTGTAAGGGCTATGCTACAGAAACATCCTTGGATAAATTAAGAACAAATATACAATAACTGGTTTACTGAAACATTTTCTAATATTTTGTGCCCCCTAATAAAACACTGGTCTTCTCCACAAAGGGTCATTAAATTCCTACATTAAATTACTTGGCATATTTCTAAAACATAGTGTCCTTACACATAAGACATATGAAAGATCTCCTTCAGGGCCTCATCACAGCGGTCATTCATCTTCATCAGGTCTACAGTAGTAAAACCATAGTTGTTCTTGTGCTTTGTCACCTGAGGGAGCAGATATTGAAACTGACCTTTAAGGTTGATGTAATAGTTCAAACTTAAGTGTCCCTGTGAGAGTAATATGAATCTAATAAACATTAAATTTAAAATGGTGTCTTTCATTAAAAGGTATTACATTTTCATACTCTATACTTTATACTATTATATTAGGTACTACCTTTGCGACTATAAATTATTGATTTTTATTTATCTGTCTATGTCTGCTGAAGGATATACCTTGATGAATTCAGGTGGGAGTTTCCCATCTGCCAAGAACACTCCCTCAAGTTTCATCTGGATAAAGAAACCTCGAGCAGTGCTGAAGCTGGTACGCATTGGTAAACCATATTTTTCCCCTATCTGGTTTACTAGCCCTGTGTTGGAAATTCAGCAGAGCTTGTAGTGTGAAAAATAAAAAAAAAGCTGAAGACGTCAATGTTAAAGGAAATACAAATACCTGCAATGTCATCCACTATCTCAGTGTATGCTCTGCGAGCAATGTCAAGGAACTCATTGATGTTAGGACGCACAGCATAACATTTCTGGGTGCGCATGTTAAGGCTCCCCTTCAGGTAGGTTGTGTCATCATTAATCACTGTCTTGATCTGCTCTAGTATCATATCAAACCTAGATGCAAACACATATAGAATCAATGGTAAAAACAGTACATTTAATGCCACAAAATTAGACTAGTGTATTAGATCATGACAAAATAGGAACCTATTGTCTTCCAGGGACATGCTGTATGCTTTTAGCAGAGCTGTGTTGCAGTTCTTCAACACTATCTGTTTGTAAAATATAGCAATGAAATTAATTACCATTTTAAAACCATGAGCATTTTGACATTTGAGCAATGAGATTCTGTCCATGGTTATAAAACAGAAAGAAGCTTTTATTTTAACCTACCCTTTGACCTACCTTTAAACGTGGTACCAGATCAAGTGTGTGTTTCAGCTGAATGACATGTGAAATCTTAGCTTCGGCGGCTTGAACCTGTTGGAGGAAAGTCAAAGTAAACGGTTCACAAAGACAGAAAGGCAAAGCTTACTCTCACACATGAGCACTTTTAAAACACATGAATTCATTTTATCAGAACATTCTACTCTTATGAAATAATGAATACTTTTACCGTTTCCTGCTTTGGTATTTGAACAAGAACAGACAGCAGCTGGTCAATATCAAGGAAATGACCTAGTACTAGAAAAAGCATAAAAACACAAATATTTAAATATGACTTCATACATTCATTGTTAGTGTATATAATATTCAACTTTTAATTAAGTACTTGCTCCTGACCACTTTTTAGGTCAAAGAAGAGTTCCTCATTCTGCAGCAGTTCTTGTATGGCGTCTAAGCGAATGCTGATAGTGTCGATATCAACCAGAGGCTCTAAAATATTGGACCTCAGTCTTCGAGCACCACCAGGGGTTTTCGTGTAGTTAAGTACACCAAGTAAAGTATGTTCACTCCTATACAAACAAAAATAAGCTGATGTTTCTCACAAGCACATGCTGTTGCTATCTTTTGTATTCTTACTTGCGATCCCTGCTGTTGGTGACCAACTCCAAGTTAGCTGCAGATGCTGAATCTATCATGGCTGTCTGTTCACTCCCTTTAAAGCTGACTTTGAGAGACTTGGCAGCATAGACAGAGTTTTGTATGAACTCCAAGTATTTGAGCAAGGCTGCAGCAGCTGCTAGGCAATAATACCTGAACAAATAATAATACCTGAACAAATTAACGTACCTGTATACTACTGCATTAAACCTGGAGCAATTGTACATATTGTACTCAATGACATACTTAGCTTGCACTTCCATGAGAACAGTGCCAAATTCTGGAGCACACAGTTGCTGAATGTACTCAAGTCCTTTCCTCTCATTAAAATACTTCCTTTGGACAGCAGTGAAAGCTACTCCCTGACAAAATAAAAGTTATCAGACAACCTCTAATATATGTAATATGCTCATCTTTTACAATTGGGAATGTTACTTTAACCATTTGATGCCGAATTATGAGACCGTTAGTCAAGATTTTTTTCCTACGTGTTTTTATTCCTCTTTAGGCATAAAAAAAAGCAGTGTGATCGAAATATTTTAATGAACCTATATTTTTATGGAGTTACAAAAATATCCACTCAGCTGGACAACATGAGTTTAAGCTTTGAAGCAAAGAAATGTGTATTTAAAACACAATATCGGAATACTATGAAATAAAAAAAAAAATTAATCCTGTTTTTGTTTAAGAAGACTGTTAAATACAGTCTAGTAACAATAAGCAATTGATTTGCACATAAACATGTTAGTGCAGATCAGGTATTAAGAACAGCCACATTACAATAATGATATGAACTGGCTGATATGGAACTAAAACAAAACATGAATATACAAGAGAACAGCTGGAGAAGAACTATACGTGACCAGTATGCATCAAAGGGTTAAAATAATGTGTGTTGAATGTGTCTTTTTTTAAATGTATCATTATAGACATCGATTGTCCATTAATACCGGAAAATTCTCTGTGACGAGGTTGAAGAGCTTTGTCCTTTTTCCCTTCTCACTGGCTGTATCTGGCATAAGAATTTCCAGTGGCATCAAAATGTTAATCTTGGTTATAACCTTAAGAAGAGCAAAAGAAGGTTTCACTGGCATTTTACAGTGTATTAAATGTACAGTCATTATTTGTACCTTGTGATTATGCATATATTACCTTGGCATAAGTCCCAGTGTCAGCAAACTGTGAGAGTACAAGCTCTGGACACTTTAAGTTGAGACTAGCTATGCCAATCTCCCCTCGAGCCAAACCACGTCCTTCAACCACTGCCACAATCACAGAGGCTCCAGACGTTGTGGTTGCAGAAGAAGAACTTGTGACTGCAAAAACAGAGACATCTGAATGAGACACAAAGCTTCCCGCCCAATTCTACACATTACGTAATTTCAATCAGGCTGAATTACAAGTGGGGTCAGACAGTGGTGTGCGCGGAGGATGTGTTGCTGAGGCCCTTGCAGACCCTGGGGTCATTCTGAATCTTGGTGTTCCTTCACGTCTGTGAAAGGAGTTGTCTGGAGTGGATGCAATGATGGATGAATTCAAGATCCCAGACCTGAGGCTCTGGTGAATGTGACCTACAAATTAACAGAAAATAAAAGGAGAGAATATGTGATGTACAGTAGCCTACTGGTAATTGTCCAAGCTAAGGTAATTTCTGGTGGTAATAATACTGTAACACCTTTATCTCTGCAATGTAATCAAAGTAAATTGCTTGACAATATTTGAAGGGATTTTCAGGTTTTGAAAAGCACTTATACAGTTTCATATCATTTGTAACCTAATTGTCCTCTACCAAAGACAATAAAAAATTAACCTGTTAGCTTCAATTGTGGCTATTCTTTCTAATTCACCTGGGACTATTCCTGGGAATGGTGGACCATGGCTGGAGCTTGAACTGCCTTGAGCTTCACTTTGGTTAGATGACCCCGAAGAAGCTGACGGAGGCCCATAAAATGGAGTCGAATCATTTAGTCCACTTAGTGGTCCATAAGATGTACTCGTATCATTTAGTCCACTTCTGTCCGGTGGGGACATCTGCCAGATTTGTCCATTTTCAGAAGTGTCCTCTCCACTTGTCACTTCTTCTGTACTACTACGAAACATGTTTGAAACTCCAAAAGGAAAGTTATAACATCTATATTCCGACCTATCAACAAGAAAGTGATAGCTGTTTAATATACAAGTAACTACTACAAAAAGTATAATTTTGTGTTACACACAAAGAGCTAACCAACGTTAGCATACAGACCACTGTAAATTGGCGCGCACTTCGATCTAGTCGTGAGACGGTGGAGTAATTTTAAGTAATATAAGTGCATTTACTTTATATAATATAATTGACTATTTTAATCCTGTAATTTGATGACTTGTTTACTAATTACTCGCTTTTGCCATGTACAATTGCTTTTCCAAAAATATTTTCAAAGTCAAGAACCACATAGTGGATGATGATGATGATAATGTGATGTCGTCATATCACGTGACTGTTTCTAAAAAAAATAATGTTTGTTTTTTAACAAATTCGATTAATGTACAAGTACTTTATTTCACATTAATTTACGCCAGGATATGTTGCGTGTATTTTATTTATTAATTGACTGCAGTGCGCGGCTCTTTAATTTTCATGAACCATGGCTTTAGAAGGAGGCTTTTAGTTTCGAACAGCCCGGAAGTCGGTAGCCTCTTCCGTTATTATTCATCATGGCGGAAGATCAAAATCAGAATGATTATTTTGTAAGGGAGCTTGAAAAAAACGACGGTTCTTCTTTGAAGTTGAAACAGTGCTACATAGGAGATGTGGGCTGTGTGGTTTGGGATGCAGCCATTGTTCTTGCAAAATATTTGGAAACAAAACAATTTTGTGATCCGTCCACGGGAGTGAATGTGTGGGCTGGCAGGAGGGTAGTGGAGTTAGGAGCTGGAACAGGAGCTGTTGGTCTCATGGCAGCAACTCTTGGGTGAGATTAATGTTTTTCTTGCTTTTTGACATTTTACTCTGTGGTTTAAAAATAGTATTTTATTACTGTACTAATTTCTACAGAGCTCAAGTATATGTGACAGACTTGGAAGAATTGCAGACTCTTCTTAAAGCGAACATCCAAGAAAACCAGGACGTTATTGGAACTGGGTCTGTAACTGCCAAGGTATTAAAATGGTTTGTAAATTACATTTATTTTCATTTTACATTGCATGATATCGTAATAATATAATAATACCCGTGTAATTAACACTTAATTAAACGTGTTAATTCTTGGATTTCTCTTCAAAGGGGTGACGATGTGTCTGACTACATGCCCCCTCCACATTATATCCTTATGGCTGACTGCATTTATTATGAGCAGGTAGTATATTGTTCACCCATGACTTATGTAAAACCACACATGTAATGTTGTGCTGTTAAAACAGGAAATCAGGAGTGTAGCACTGTCGTTCATAGTTACATGTCTTATTTCGTCACAGTCTGTTGTTCCACTGGTGGAGACCCTGAAGCTGCTTGCTGGAGCTGAGACCTGCATTATTTGCTGTTATGAGCAGCGCACAGAGGGAGTCAACCCAAAAGTGGAAAAGCAGTTTTTTGAGGTGAGAACAGAACAGTCTACTCTATTCTTCTTCACAAAATGTATGGTTTGTGTTTGGGATGTGAATGCACACAAGTAACTGTGTACTAAAACATAAAGAGAGATACCAAGGACATTGTTTCATAAAAAGTGGCAACAATAGTGAGACCACTCAAGTGAAATTGTCCAGCCATAGAAAGTTTATGTATCAGGGGTATTTGTTAAGATTTAAATTTTATGTTTTGCAATGCGATGAATATTCAACCAGGGGTATTGCGTTACCTAGAAATAACACACTAGGTGTCAGTAAACAGTCAGTTTGACTCTTCATGGCAGAGAACTCGTACGAGGTCATCCATTCAAAATATTTGCCCATCGTAAAGAGGGGAGAAGAGCAGAGAAGTACATCTTTTAAACAACTTAACCAGTTTGGTGGCTGAGAACCTTCAGAGATGTTATATGTACCATACACTGAAAAAAATCCAAATCTTACCAAGTGTATTTTTCTCATTTTTAGTCCCAATATCTCATCTCATAATGACCGAAAGAACACCTTTTCAGTAAGATATAAATACGTTATTTTTAGACAATAGATCTTGAAAATCTTATTTCAAGGAATCTTACCAAGATAATTTTCACTTGTTTCATTGGCAGATTTGTTTGCTTTATTCAAGCAAAAAATAAATACATCTGTCAATGGAACAAATGAAAATTGGTAAGACTTCTTGGAATAATACTTTCAAGATCTGTTGTCTAAAACTAAGTTCTTTATGTTTCACTGAAAATTAACTCTTTAAGTGTTTATACCTTATTTTAAGTGTCATGAGATATTTTGACTAGAAATGAGAAAATTACACTTGGTAAGCTTTTAATTTTTGCAGTGTACAAAACTGAGTCAAGACTGTTCAAGAAAGACCCACGAAAATGACTCCATATTATTTGCAAGCTGGATCTTCTGAACAGATGTGGAAGTGTGTATTGCTGAAGAGATTCTCACTACATCTGGACAGACTGTGTGTTTACAAACCACATGTAGCCATCAGGTCAGTTTACATCAGTGCTGTGCAAGACGTAAATGTTTTCTGAAACAAGTTCACAAGTAATCCATGATGCCTGTCAACCTAAACCAAAGACCCTTTGGTAGCATGTGTATGAAAGAAAGATCAGCCTTCTTTGATCTGATGGGGCACAGTATAGAAGATGAGAGCCTGATGAAGAGATCCGAAGAAATGTGTGCTGTGCTATCGTCAGACATGATAATGGTAGTGTCATGGGTTTGTTCTGATTGAGAACCGGCTCCAGAGTAGTAACATTCATAGATTTTGCATATCAGTGTCCCAAAGCATCAATCCAAGTAGACCAGTATGTTTCTTAGGGAGTGATCTAGCATGCCATTATAACCAACACTTGCAGGATATCCTGAAACACAAGGCAGAGGAAGACCAGCAGTGTCATATTAGGCCACTCACATCACTGCAGAATGGACTGATATGATCAAGGCTGATCTGAAAACATGACATGATGTAGAAATGACCAACTATAAAGGTGTTTTCAAAAAACTGGTGTATTATTGTTACATTTTGTGCAATAACAGTGAATTCTGAATTTTTGTAAGCTTTTGAAAATTGCTTGCGCTTCTGTAGGTACTAATTTAGTACCATTTTGAAATCCCATTCTGTTTTCATTTCTTTTATCCTTTAGTTGCTGCAACAAAACTTCATCTGTGAGGAGATTCCTTCACACAAACAAGACCCAGAGTTCAGTAGTCCAGACATTCACATCTTGCATATCCGAAGAAACCTTTGAGTTTGGATGGTTAAACTTCATAGTTAAAGTTGTGTCTTAAGTGTATAATTTTTTTTCTGTACATTTTGTAAATAAATACATTTATATTGTTACTCTAAACGGTCCTGAAATGTGATCATAGTAAACATCATGAGAACCATAATTGTTCTTGGAAGGATTCGGAAACATACTGGTGATGGTTTTGTGGTGACTCATTTGTATGTTCCACCTTGGGGATAGATAATTAGTCTTGCAAATTCTTGTTGCTTTTCATACAAAGGACAATCCAGCAAATATAAAAAGTCAGAACAGACAATATTATTAACTACACTGAAAGTAAGAAACATATTGTCTACTTTTTGATCACTCTACTTACTTAATGAAATTGATCCAATAAGTCACAGTTCAAGTAATGTTAATTGTAAAATGCTGTTTATTTTATTTTTCTTTTGATCATTGGTAGAACTACACCAAACATTGCCTGTTTTGAACACTAGAGGGCAATAGTTGTTTACATTTTTGTAAAGCAAAATGAATGTTCATTTTATGTGTTAAAATGCAAATGTGCAAGGTAATGGAAATTACAAATGAATTTAAACGTACAGTTTATTCTCTGTAATAAGTTTAGATAATAGTGAAGGCTATAACATCTTTTTACTTCATATACAGCCATTAACATAAAAAACTGAAATTTAGAATAAAGGTTTATCTTTATGAAAGGTATTTAATTTTTAAATGTTGAAGCCAGAATAATATATAATATATATACTAGCAGTCTTACTCTGCATGCAGGGGGGAATTTCCACTGCAAGCCCCAGATTAGCTGGAAGATTATGACTTCTTTTCAAGCATAAACCATGAAGTACGCCCCATACTCCCACAGGCATGCAGGGGCCCCTCACGGCCTTTCATGCTGCTCTCTGTTTACACAGTGCAGCTGAAGTGTAATGAACAGGCTGGCCTCCAACACACAGACCAAATAAAAATGTTAATGCTCAAGTTGATGGGGTGGGGTGGGGTGAACAATAAAGGTCCCATTAAATACTTAGATCACTTTATAGGAGTGTATAATGTAATCCCAGTTTGAGGATGCAACTGCAGGCAAAGCAACAAAAAAGCTTTTCATAATCCAGCTGCTGTAAATCATTAGTCAAATACTACAGCTTTATCAGTTCCTCTATCAACACACATCTTTCACATCCACACATATAACCTTTCCTGTTCTAAGTAATAGATTCATTATTAAACTGTAGACCAACATTGATTGAGGGATGTGGGGGAATGGTCAAGTGTGTGTTGTTAACAAAGACAGAGGACTGGTTGGATTGAATCATGGTTTAAAAATCTGACCTCTGGGTCTCTGCGGACCTTGGTGAGTGATATGCCCAATCACACAGGAGAAAGAGTGAGATTTGTTGCTGTGTCTTTACAAATGCCATAGTTAACTGCAGCAGATCATTTGAGATAATGACTACCAGGAGATCTCAGTTGAGCCTCAGGCACCTGCGCTGATACAGTCTAAATAACCCCGCTATTAATGCCTCCTCTAGTCTTGACCAGGATTTGTTGAACTAATTAATTTGATCCACAGCTGGTATTAAGCCCCCACCCTCCACCCACCCACATGGTGGAGATGGCACCCACTGGGGTTATAGGGATTACTGGGGTAGAGGAGAGCTTCATGGCACTGTATCTACATTTCAACCCATAGTCTACTCATACCACCACCAGAATCTATTTTCATTCTCTCTAGTGTTCTCTCTTCCATAAATGTTAACTAAAAATAATAATTAAAAAAAGTGTAGTTATAGTCTTCTTATGATTGGCTAATTAGGCTAGCACTACAGGGGAATACAATGATGCTCACAGTAAATGAGGACAGCCCACAGTGAAGCAGAAGTGTCTTTGTAATCTCATATCATATATGCACATTAGAGTTGTGTCTCATTAGATTCTGGTGGCCTTATACATTCATTACTGAACATGTGGTGTACAAGCAATATGCACAGACAGAGCGGGGGTGTTTCTACCAACAGATGGTGCTGTTAGTAGAAATAGCTCTTAACTTATGAGGAAATATCCTGCAATAAGACCAATATAGTTCAAATCCTTGTAAATAAATGTAGTAGCAGTCGGTGTACAACTCAAAGACTGTTCATTCATTAATTATGGAATGATAAAAGTTCTGGCTATTTGCTTTTTTTTTTTGGTTATTTTAGAGACACTGTAGTTTCTGTTTGTGGATTGTGAGAAACAAACCTCTCCGTGAACT
The DNA here is from genome assembly GCA_020466265.1 of Siphamia tubifer. Lineage (NCBI taxonomy): Eukaryota > Metazoa > Chordata > Actinopteri > Kurtiformes > Apogonidae > Siphamia > Siphamia tubifer. The sequence goes on from CM035804.1 coordinate 33,048,782, forward strand.
CTGTAATCTAGCCGCATCCTCCAGGTTCTTTTATAACATGATAACATGAGGAGGCAGTGCAGCACCCCTTCAAACCAGATGGGTGGAGGATAGTCTGACTCCAGCTCCTGTGTGGTGTGCTCCACTCTGCTGCATCACAGCCAAGTGACACAGAGAAGCCTTTGTGTCACCAATAATCACGCTGCCTGGAGCCAAGAGACACTGTTCCAGAAAGGAAGACTCATTTTCTCGCTAACTATTAGGGAGTGGCTCAAGAATAGACATCAAACTGGGCTGATTAAAAATAGAAAAGTCTCCCAAACTTTGTGACTCCTGTGATCCTGGGTCCACACACAAGCACAGATCATCACTCTCTTTCCTGTGACATGATGCTCTCGTTACTACCAAATAGATAACAGACCCTTTCCAAAATAAAGCCTTTGACTGCATTGTGTTTTCCTCTCTTCCCCCTGTTTTCAACTATGTGATACAACAGTGCTAATGTGTACTACTATAGTTCAATGGATCTGAGAGCAAGAAGGGATACAGTGCCAGTAAATCAAAGCCTGACAGGACAACAAGCTCGGTGAAACACAAAGCTGACTCCATTTCCTTTCATGCAAGGCAACAGGAGGATGGAGGTGTTCTTACGTCAGCGGCGCTTGGACTCAAATTAAATACTGTGAAAATATATTTCTTACTGTACTGTAATCATATGTCCTGTCTGTCTGTTAACATGATAACTTCAAAAGGTATGGACAGATTTGGCTGAAATTTTCAGAAAATATTGAAAATTGAACAAATGATAAGAGTTTGATGGTAATCAGTGGAGGGGGACGACGACAGACACACATGTCTTTTAGAGAGAGGGGGGGGCAGATCTGCCTTGGCCGAGTCTGCACTCTGCTTTTCTAGTTTTAGCTGTTCCTTCCTATTTATTTTTATGCAATAATATCTGCATTGATTTGGCTAGAAGCATAAACTTTCGGGAAAAAAAACTAAGTGGAAGATTGAAATATTACACCACATGACAATCAAATGATGCAATTTTAATGCCCCTGTAAATCTTTTCAGATTGTACATGGCATAAATACAGCACCAGTAAAAATTTATTGATCGAGAATTGTTAGAAATATTACAGATTTTGTGAGGTGTGTTGGCTGCCTTCCGGCATTCTAGTGAAATGATGTATTTGTCATCATTACAATGTGAGGCAGTGGGGGAAAGTGGAGCGAAGGGGTGTGTGTGTGTGTGTGTGTGTGGGGGGGGGTGTATACATGTGGGGATGTGTGTAGTTTTTTCCCTGAGTCATTACCTCTCAGTAGTCTGAATCTGCAGTGTCTGACTTGTCACTTGATCTGAGATTCCTCCAAACCCATACTGTTGTCTTATCCAGACACACTGTCACTCTAAACACTGACTCTTCTGTAATTACAGTGATCTTGCCAGATATACAGATGTAGTCATTCAGAGAGTGTGACAGTGTGGTGGCAAGCTGCTGAACGAAGCATTTGAGGTCGTCTTGCATGGATCTTCATCATTCTGTCACTTTGTGTGTGGAAGCTGTGAGTGAATCCATGTGGTTGGTAGACACTGCTGAATGAGTCCTGTGCACTTTCTAATGAAATCACTCTTGGATGCTGCTGTTGGATCTGTCTGTGGGGAGTTTATAGTCAAGTTCATTATGTTCACATTTTAGTTTCAGTGGGAATTTTTGGGGGGGATTTTGTAAACTATGTTTTTTGGAAAGGTTATAGTGTATAGAATCACAAAATCAATGTTTGCATTTGCCCAAATGTCTATATAGTGGTCATAGTGCTTTATTACAAAATGGCTCATATTTGGAATATCTCAGCCTAAAAATTGTGGTTTTAAACCCACATTTGATGGGTCAGGGAATCCAATGGTACTACTGTATTTTCCATACTATAAGGCACACTGGACTATAAGGCGCATTAAACAAGGTCAAAATCATGAAATAAAAAGTTATAATTATTAGATAAAAAAGCCAAAATCGTGAGATAAAAACTCAAAATTATGAAACAAAAAGATAGAATTATTAGATAAAAAGTCAAAATCATGAAATAAAAAGCTCAAATCATGAGATAAAAAGTCCAAATTATGCAAAGTCACTAAGCACAACCAGAATGAATCCATATATAAGGCGCATTGGGATTTTTGGAGAAAATTTAAGTCTTTTAAGTGTGCCTTATAGTCCGGAAAATATGGTAGTTACTAGTGGAGTTTTCTGAACATCTGCAATTGGATGCATTTGAATTGGAATAATTTTTTGTTGGAAAATGGCATATCACATGCAAACAACTTTTTATTACAATAAAATTGCAAGAAAACAACCATATCCAGGTCATTTTTCACCAACCTATGACTCTAGGGTTAATGTGGGTCATCATGCTTTGTAACATTGGATTCCCTGATCCTGAAAACATGATAAACATAGCAGTTAAAACCACCATTTTATCTTATTAACAGGCTGAGATATTAAATATAAGAGCAAATAATACAAAAACAAATAAGAGTTTTATGGCAGCCATTTTTTTATTAAGCAAAATGGCAGCCATTTTGACATCTGGGCAAATGCAAACATTGAATTTCTGATTCTATACACCATAACCTTTCCAAAAAATATATAGTTTACCAACACCCCCCCCCCCAAAAAAAAAAAAAATCCCACTGAAATACATAAAGCCCTGGACTATTATGTTAAACTGTGTTATGTAAATGTCTCATGGCAAAGGGCAAATTACTGGGTACTGTAGAAAGCATTGAGCAAATACATAAAACAAACAGGTGATCTGTTACAGAAGTAAATAGTAGAGTGGAATGTACAAAACAGGAAGGCTTCATATGTTACAGTTCCTAAAAATATGTTGGTGATTAAGTGGTGAGCATCACACCCACTCTGTGCATCTATGGATCTTTTCTTTAATAGAGTTGTTATCCCTGGAGCTCTGTTCCCCAAAATGAATGGAGCAGGCCACCATGTGCTCAAAGCTAGGAAGGAGGCAGTCGATGTAGTCCAACACTTCATTATTATTTTTTATTTTTATGTTTTTATTTGAAATATTTAGCATGTCATGACATTTAGAAAAAGATCTGTGGGATGGGGTTGGAGAGGCTTAAGGAGCCATTATAAATGCAAGCATTTTGTGTTTATCTTTTATTTTCCATTGATTTAGGTACGACTACCAATTGTAATGATGCATTTATGTTTGTGGATACGTGTGCACATGTTGTTATATGTATATCTATTCATTAAATTTTTTTTAAAAAGGCAAAAAACTCTCTGAATTTTGAGAAGAAACACAGAATTTTGTTTTCTCTCTCGAAATAATAATAATAATAATAATAATAATAATAATAATAATAATAATAATAATAATAATAATAATAATAATAATAATAATAATAATAATAATAATAATAATAATAATAATAATAATAATAATAATAATAAACTATATTGGACCTTAATTTTAATGTATGTTTTTCCAGTGGCCCTAACCCTCTTCTTTATTTTATTTTTAAATTTTAGAAGCTGATGGACACAAAACACCCCCATCAGGAAAGTTTATCTGTATATAAAAAAGGAAGGCCTCATATCGCCAAATGATTTAATTTTTCTCTACATATACTTCATTCCTTCCAGTTTTTAGTCTGAAACTTGCAGCATCATCTATAATTCCTGTCATCCCTTTTCTAGACTGTAGTTTTGCTCATATCTGAAGGCAAGATGGTTAACACTCAGCAATGATTCTCCTTACCCCCTGTCTGCTGCAGCTGGAAAAACACAGCGCACAAGTACAGGGACAAACTGGTTCAGTCTAACACAGCTGTGTGAGGCATCCTGCAATTCTCAAGAGAAATCATGTGGACAAATTTCAGGTTTTCACACAATGGAATATAAATAGAAGCCCACAGGCTAAAAAAAAATTAATCTGACTTCGATTGGATGGTTTTTACACTAAAGCACTAACATAAAACTATGCTTACATGTAATAAAACTGTATAAATGAAACAACATGATCAATGACTTAAACATTAATAAGAGAACTTTTTAGAGTCATTGGTGAACAAGTGATTTGTGTCATATAGACTTACACTACTTGATAATATTCTGGTGTTGTGAATCTGTAATTTCACCACAGCAAGAAACCTTTTGTTGAAGAAATGAATGGAATGCATTTTGGATCAATGCCCAGGGTGCACCTTGGACTTCACAGCCTGAGTTTTCAGATTTATTTAGCTGGTCTGTAACAGAGCAAAGCCCCTATTAACATTACAACACTTTTCTGGAGTTATTTATGAGTAAAACCTCCACTAAGAAACCTATGTTCAAAACAAACTTTGGACACACCCATGAAAAAAAAAACGTATTTGTGTAAAGCTCACACATTTTGCAAGGTTACAAGGAGTATGCATGGTATTTTAGCATGGCATTCAAGAACAGTAACCTCAGCAGGAAACCTCAAACAGCTTTCAACCACTTCCGGACCTGTTTTACACTGAACTCTTATTTTGAGTTCATTATTAAGAGCTCACTTAAGGCTATTGGAGGTGCACATGGATTAACCTAAGGATGGAAGTTTTAAACCATAACCAATGGCTGTTCAACTGTCCTTCAGTACCTGTAACTTCTTAACCAAGCTGTGTGAACTGTCGGCAAGAGTGGGTGTTTCCACCCACCATTTGGCAGATAAATAAACCACTTTAATAATGGTGTTCAAATATGTGCGTAAGAATATCTGTATCTACATGTCCAGTGATTATCCAGCTGGGTGTGGTCTTCAAATGCAAGCCAGCATTAAGTCGGTGATGACTACATTCACAGGCCTCAGTCTGAAATGAGTATTAGTGTTACCTGCACAAATGATATGCTACAGTTGGAGTTCACAGGAAGTGGAGATAACTGAGGATGACAAGCTACGCCCCTGAAAACCACAAACACAACACAGACTAGGTATATAAACATGTAAGAGAAGCAGCTGTAATATCACTCACCACAGTTATTCCTGAACTGTTCTATATGTTTGTCAAGTGCAATAATAAGAGGCCAGTTACTGTTGCAAACAGAGGTGGGAAGTAACTAAGTAAAAGTACTACGTTATTGTACTTAAGTAGATTTTTTAGGTATCTGTACTTTGAGTATTTATTTTTCAGGAAACTTTTTACTATTACTTCCTACATTTTTGCATAAATATCTGTACTTTATACTCCTTACATTCTCTGAAGAGACTCATTACTTTTTCAAACTAAAGACATGTAATAGTATAAAAATAAGTCACTTCAGAGGGAAAATCAGTGGAAGAGAGAGACTGTGACTTTATATATTATAGTTATTTGATTATTATCTAAGAATTTAGAATTTTTCCCTTGTAATTTTGACATTTTTTATCTTTTATGTCTTAAAATTCTTTCAATTTTTAATCTCATTTTCTAACTTTTTGTTTTATCTCAATTGTGACTTTTTCTTCCTATTTTTGTTAAATTTCTTACCCATATCCACAAAAATGAATAACTGTGACCTGATCAAACACATTATCTACACATTAACTCACTTTTAAAGGCTTTATTTTGGATACTTTTTAAACTTTTCAGATTTTTCCTGATTAAATTAGTATGATTGGGTTCATAGCAAAAAAATAAATAAATAAAATGCATTTTTACTTTTGTACTTTATTACAATTGAGAAATTTTACTTTTTTTTTTAAACTTTTACTTATGTAAAGGAGTTGAATCAGTACTTCTACTTTTAACAGTATTTTTTCACACACGTAGCTGTACTTCTACTTAAGTACAGAATGTGAGTACTTTGAGCACCTCTGGTTGCAAAGAGGGAGAAAGTTATCTGTTCCAGTATTGCAGAACCTTTTTCTAAAACAGAATGGGTGCTCTTTCGTTTTTATCCTACTCTTCCTCTTTCTGTGTAGAATAGAGGAACTCACTGAAAACTCCTGCAGCACACTCAGTCACCTATGTGATACCAAAACCACCAGGCCACAATGGCCAAGATCCCATCAGACTGTCGTCATAGGAACCACCCAAACAAACAGCCATTCTGGAGAGCTAAGACAAATCTATCATACACATTCTTGCGCAAACTAGTGGAAATGTTTAAGCTGTTTGTGTTCTGACATAATCTTTTGGCAATGGTGAATCATGAGAATCAAGTGCTCACTAACATGTTAGCCAAAAGAACCTGTTGCTCTTGTGGACATGTTTATAGTTCCAAAGGTTGTCAAAGACCGAAACAAATTACTCAGATCCTTCACCTCAGTGAAAATAAGTGTCGTGAATTCACAATGTTGCTGAAATAGAGAAATGCGCTAGCAGAAAACCGTAATTCAGAATATCAGTATTATATTAGATTATCATTGACAGATTACATTGGTCTATGAGTAAAATATTTCCGGAATAAAACTAATGAAATTATACTGCATGTGTGTTAGTGATAAAGAAAACTCAAGTCTTAAATGCTGGTTGGCTCAAGTTTCCAAGATAGGTCTGGGGTCAAAATGTGAAATTCATAGAATTAACAAGAGAATAGGTTTTACTCCAATTGAATATTGATGTCAGATCTACTTCAAAACACTGTCTGTCCATTCACTTTACAGGTTCTTTCTAGTGGAATATTTACAAATCCATTGTATACATGTACATAAACCACCATATATGTGGAATAACACACTGTCATATATATATTAAAAACACGGGCTAACCAGCACTTTTGTCATTTGTTTTCTGATTCATCTCATTAAACTATATAAGATTTAGCACATTTAATGTCTGAAGCAGATACTTTCTAAAAAATAAAATAAAATAATGTAGAGCAGTGTTACGTGTAAGTGCATTTTATTTCAGCAATATCAAGACAACTTCATACACTTTGTAAACTGTACCATACCATGTGTGTAATTTAAAAAATATATTTTTTTAAAGTGAAGAAATAAAAACATTATATAAAAATATATTTTTTCTCATGGATTGTAGAAGCTCTTGAAGCAGGCCAACACATCACAGTAATGGAGCTGTATAAGCAGGTGATAGCGTACAGGAACATCTGTACCGAGTATGAACTGGAGGTTCCAGGGTCAAGATGACAGATGCCCCTGAAGGTGATAGAGAACAACCAAGACCCTGCGGGACTTCCAGATCTACACTCACAAAATGGTAATGGCCAATCAGTCCGACATAGTAGTGATTGATAAACATTGAAAGACAGTGGTAGTGATAGATGCAGTAATCCCAAGTGACAGCAACATCAGAAAGAACACAGGAAGCTCAAGAAATACTGCGGGCTGAAAAAGGAGACAGAAAAAATGTGTGGTGTAGAGGCAACAGTGATGCTCATAGTGGGGTACTAACCCCACTAATACCCCACATCTGTCCAAAAGAACACTGTCCCAGGAACAGCTAAGATCCTGTGCAGGACCCTCAGGTGTAGGAGACTTGAGCCTAAATTGAGGCAAATCACCATCCAGGTGGGTGAAACCTGTTGTTGTTTGCGACAAAGTACACACACACATATCTATATCTATATATATGCATGTGTGTGTGTCTAAATATAGTTTGATTAGCTACACTACACCACTACAAACAGAGTTGTCCAACATTTTATAAGCAAAAAGAATGAGACTCATTAAGTGCACTCATTACTGAGCTTCTTGCTTGACCCGAAGCCTGTTTCTAACCTTTCCTCTCAGGAAGTGAGCAGGATTCCAAGCAACCTCAGAAGGAGTTGACAGTAGGGCTAGAGGGTCTGATCTTAACAGAGGATAGGTCATAAAACCTTCCTTACAGTCGCTGTCCTTGCCCCAGGGGGCTCAGTGTTACCAATAAAGCTGTGAAGATCATATGGTTGTAATGAAGTGGTGGGAACCAAAGTGGCCATTACAGCCCAATTAAACTGCCATCAATGTCTAATGGAGGCCCTTGACCAAAGCCATACTGAAAGTAAGCATTTACAAAACACTCTCTGAAGTATAGATACTGGTCCACATGGCAGGGTAGCTAAGACTTCAATTAATGCTCAGTTGTTTTTTGTATCAGACACTTAAATCACAGCTGCAAATCAGTATGGGGTTGTGTGAAACATATTTGGAGCTGTGGAGTCATACCTGTCTATAGGTCACTTGACCTGCCTGACGAAAACCTCTGTGGTGCTAAAACAAACATCTGAAGCCTCTGCAGCAACTTACTAAGTACCAGATTACACTAAAAGATGAATGCCACCGTGACCATGCAGCCAAATGCCTGTAGATACAGCATTGACAGATACAGTATCATTGCCAATACTTGCCTTATGCTTGTGAAAGCAAATTCATTTTAAACAATGCCCGTGTTTGTGTGCGCAAAACACAATGGCATGTTGCCCTTCAGTATACTGAGAGAAATAATCTCAAATCTCTGGAATACCACTAATCTTTTGTAGCCCAAAACACATCAGTCAGACCACTTGTCACCACCGATACTGTCTTTGCCAGAAGTGAAAACACTCTTCTTTTTCTTGTTTATCAACATCAGTGAAACTAAAGCATTCCTCTGCTGTGCCATGTGTCAATCTTTAATAGAATTAAATCTCATGATTGGACAAAACTAGTTAAACTCTTAAAGGAATATTTTACCTAACATGTCAGGCCCCTTTTTGATGTGAAAATTAAATTAGTTTAGGAAAATTCATTCCAACAACAGAAACTATTCAGCAGTAGACACGATTTAGTGAGATAGTAATTTAACACAGTAAGGTAAAAAAAAAAAGATGGACCTCAATTTGCATTTATGTGTAAAACGACAATTAGTACAGTTCTCTTAATTACATTAACACAGATTACAGGTATTTGGAAAAATTATATTATGTTGCACCTTCCTGACTCATTAACTGATATAATTTAAAGTCTATTCATTTTCCCTATTAATTATTGACAACTGATGTTACTCATGTTAATCTATTAAAGTATTTCCACAGCTGCATGATTTTTCTCATAGTATGCCACACCAATAGACATTGTACTTAAACAAAACCACCTCAAGTGTGATTTCTAATCTCACTCATAATAAAAAGAAAACTCAGGAAGTAACTGCTGACAGCTCAGCTTTGAATCACCGTGGCACAAAACCAACAAGCAACATTTAAAAAGAAGTCTAAACTCAGCTGTATGTCTTCACTGTCACTCCAGCTCTCATGCAAAATATGTGGCTCAGTTGTTCCAGAAAGACCAGCAGTTAGACTTCCTGTTTTGTACATTTTCCCATTTACTGGCAGAAGTACTGAGACCAACTTAGTCTATGGCTTAACATAAAACTTTAAGGAATCTGCCAAATTATATGACAATTTTACACTCCAGACTGCTTTTTCTACATGCATTTCCCATTGTGCCTTAATCTATATGTTAAACAAAGCTTTCAAACCAGATAACTATAAATAAATCATTTTAGAAACTTAAGTCTGATCACACTCATGCCAAAACATACAAACTGTATTTGTCTTAAAAAACAGAGACATAAAACATTTAAAATCACTTTTTTAATAAGACATTACAATGACATTTTTCTGTACATGGTTCCCCCAGTCAAAGTAGGAGTAAGAGCTGCACCACAAGGTGTCTTCAACATTTCACCAATAAGCAGCTTCCTTTGACTGCACAACAGATGGATTCTGATGTAGGGTTACTGTACTTCCGTACTCATGCTACAGATATAGGCTATCATATAATGTCTCAATACTGAGACTAATCAACTGTGGTATCAGATTGAGAGTGCTCAGAGCTGAATGACATTCCTTTGGAAAGATTGAGTTGACTGACTACATGTTACCCAAAATTAAAAATGCATCCCAACAAGCATGTGTAAGAGTTACTGGAGGCCTATTTGTTGAATATTCAGCACAATTAGGTATCAAGACATGACACAAAAGGTCAATCAGTTAACTATATAGCCCACATATGGGGATTGTGAGGGGCAACAAAACATACCAGAAGTCTTTTTTTTCCTGATGTAAAGACTGATGGCAATGAAATGTAAGCAACAGTGAAAATGTCTTTTTCTCCCTTGAAGCAGTCAATACAGTTGAGAAGAAATACTTTTCCATCACAGTACTGTGTAGGAACAAATGTCCCAGTGGGCTACGTGACACTAACGGTCTCACCTTTGAAGAAAAATAACACCCAAGTTCAATGAAGAACCTGGAAACAAGCTTTAGTCCAAAGGATGAAGATCAAAAACTCCAGCTGCATTAGAAAAATTATATAAAACAGGAGAAAGAATAGGCAAAGGCGGTGATCTCTGTGGCTTTAACACTAGGACCAATTAATTCAGTATTCATCAAGCAAGGCCCATAGTAATGAATGTGATATCAGCTTGCTACAGAGTACAAGCAAACTTTAAGCCAGCAAACCCAGTTAAAGATAAATTAGTCATGGGGTAAACATAGTATTAAAAATAAATGGGTGATAATCAACTTTTTTTCTTAACCATACTCATTTGAGAAGTTATTTGTTACTTGCAACTTTAATATAGTTTTGACCTAAAACAGTCAGCACTCAATCATTAAGATTTGTAATTTGAGGTTAGCCATGTCAAGCCCTCATACAGTCCATCACCTGTGGTCGCACAGGAGGGCTGAACATACCAATTCCTATCTCTGATACGGGTCAATCCGAGCTTCTCTTGGATTTCATGAGGCTTCATGGCATCCGGAAGGTCTTGCTTATTGGCGAATATCAAGATGATGGCATCCCTCATCTCCCGGTCATTAATGATGCGGTGAAGTTCCTGCCTTGCCTCATCGATGCGATCCCTGTCCGCGCAATCCACCACGAAAATTAACCCTTGGGTGCCTGTGTAGTAGTGTCGCCACAGAGGACGAATCTTGTCCTGGCCTCCGACGTCCCAGACGTTGAACTTAACATTTTTGTAGGTGACAGTCTCCACATTGAATCCGACTGTGGGGATTGTGGTGACAGACTGTCCAAGTTTCAGTTTGTAAAGAATTGTCGTCTTACCAGCAGCGTCAAGTCCAAGCATTAATATTCTCATCTCCTTGTTGCCAAATATTTTTGAGAGCATTTTCCCCATTTTGAACTTTTGTGCATAAATACTTCGTTCCTAACAAGAAAAATGTCCGACAGCTCTGTCTGCAATGGTTATTCACTTTGATGCTAGCTTCAAATTGATTATGAGCTTTGTTGCGAAATCATAACGCAGGTACGATCAGAGGTGAGAAAAGGGTCAAAAACGCAGGATCATGTTAAAACAGGTGAAAAAAACAGTACTTCGAGTGTTTGACTTAAGAGTCAGGATCCAGTGATGTGCAGGAACATTGATGTTCAGAGTATCACAATGTTTGCAGGGCCTTTATACAACATGGCACGATTAGTCTAAGAACTTGGCAGCTGGTGTTGCAGGTTGTGTCCAAATCGACATGAGGAGAAACAGGGCGTGACAAAAAAATCTGAAAAGGACAGACGCGGTTTAATTTTTAAGGGCCAGAAAAGCCGCGGTACTTGTGAATTCTGTGTGGGGTTTGTGTCTGGCAGTCCTCCTCACCGGGTGCGCCCTTGTTCTGTTCAGTACTACCGGAGAAAAGCTGCTCTCTGCGGCTATTCCATCAAAACCTCACGCTGGGTAACTTCACCGTGCTGAAGGAGTTGTCTTCGAAAGATTCTTCGGTGACTCAGTAACACATGTATCCACTCATAAAACTCTACTTCTTGTCCGTCTGAAATGAGATTTAGGAGGAGGGTCAGACATGAAAATTAGCTAGCTACCGCTCATGGCTACTAAAAACCGCTAGCAAGCTATAGTTAGCTTGTTGCCTTGCCAGCTAACGTTAAGCTAACATGCTAACGACAGTTAGCTCTTACAAAGTAATAGGAAATGGGTTTAAATTACGTTGTAGTTGCCAAATTCCGTATCTCCAGTCTATCTGAATGTACGTCTTGAATGAAATTGAAGTTATTTACCTCCTATCTCCCCCTCCTGTCTTCACAAATACCCACAGCTCTCGTCTTTTTCCTTTAAGTCGAGCTGGTCGCAGTGCTGCTACACCGGAAAGGTGTGGAGCTGCATTAACCGCCACTTCCTCCCATCTACTTCATTCAGCTGCTGCCTAATACAACTGTCACAGTCAGGAAGATCCACGGCACCAGTCACAAGATACACCATAAAAGACACACGGTTCCTGAACGGACATGATAACAAGTCGTCAGCAGTTAGAATACTTTTATTACAACTGTCACAGTCAGGAGGATTCGTGGCAGCAGTCACAAGATAAACCACCATAAAATACGTTAGCGTTACTTTTTTTTTTTTACACCATATAAACTAGTGAGAGCTTGATGAACCCCCTTTTAATGTTTGAATACAGGTTAGTTAGACAACTTTACTTAACTTCCAACGTTAACTGCACACTACTTCTAGTTTGACTTTTATTATATATGGTTTGAAAACGTTGGTGGTTTATATGTGTAAAGGATGGCATATAATAGTCGCAGTCTGCTAAGGCCATTTAAAGGATAACAACACCATCTTGTGGCCTTAGGTCGTTACTGCAATCAAATTACTATTTTGTTTCCCTTTCCTTCCTTCCTTCATTCATTCATTCAGTGTTATTCAGACTCACCATCGTCCCTTTTATGGTTATTTAGTGTAGTACTGCACTATCTTTAATGGCCTAGTAAATCAGTTTATTTCAGGAGAACCGTTGGAATGAATTAAATTCATTCGGTAAGTCTAATTCACAGGCTTCACCCCATAGCTTTATTTATGCAATAAATATAATAATGTTTTTGCTTTACACTTTACACTTTACACCATGTAATATATAATCAAGAAATATGCACATAACTTTTCAAAAGGTTTAGCTCTATAAGACAGACACAATGAGATGACAATTATTTTTGTTTATTGCCAACAAGAAAACAAATACAACTACATTCTTAACATTATCATCATGGCATTCTCCGGGTGTTTCAAGGGGAATTATCTTGTTGAAACTTCCAGTTTTTACCTTGATGGAACAGTGATCATGCAGAAGAATGGAAGTTTGAAGAATGGAACAATACGTGGCAGCCAGGGATTAAAATTAACTTTTTTCACCACCGCCCCGGAACCGTCCTGAAAGTCATTTTACACTATATGTGTTTACTTTCCAGTCAATAAATGAATATGACTCTTTTCGCTCAGGAAGGAACCTCCTCTTCCTTTTTCGACTCATTTGTACATTCCATCTGTTTGTGTAGAAAATAAGAGATGAGGAAGGGTTATCACAGGGCTACAATGAAATAAAAAAACAACAGCATACAAAACCTTCTATCTTACATTCAACATTACTCTGAGTTGTGACGCACAGTTTGGGTCCTATTGAGAGACTCTTATTATTATTATTATTATTATTATTATTATTATTATTATTATTATTATTATTATTATTATTATTATTATTATTATTATTATTATTATTATTATTTATTTATTTATTTATTTATTTATTTATTTATTTATTTATTTATTTATTTATTTATTTATTTATTATTATGCCACTTATGTGCACTCCTTAGTGCAGTCAGTGTGTGTTTGAGGGAGTGGGAGTCTGACTATGATGGACATGGTAGTGGCGTGGGAGATGGGGGTGTTGCGACACCCCCTCTTCTCCAACCAGATGATTTTATACCTCCCACTTTTTCCTGAGGTTATATATTGTATCGTTCCACTGGATCCAGGAAACGGATGGTGAGTTGGTCTCACCTAATTTTTTATTTCAGGATAAACAGTTACTGTCAGCCGCAATCACGCCAAACAAACAGCAATAACATTGTGGGGCTGTTACAATATCTATGGTTTAAAAGGTTTACCCGCCCGGGCGGCACAACGGTATATTTAAATGAAATGCACCTCAGTTCGCTGGCCGAAATGTAAACAGCTCTTCTTCGCTGTTAGCAAACAGTCATCAACACGTAAGTAATGAGAAATGTTGCCACTGTGAAACGAAGTTAACTAAACTATGTCTTGCTTAGTGACATATTTCCTAAGCCAGTGGTTCTCAAACTTTTTTCAGTGATGTTCCCCCTGAGAAACATATTTTTAGTCGTCTCCCCTGACATGGGCAAAACATTTTTGTAAGAATAAAGAGGAACAGTGTCTGTAAAATCAGTGTCTGATTTTTTAAAAATCAAAACTTATATCAGTTTTTTTATCTCATAATTTGTACTTTTTATTTCAGAATTTTGACATATGAAGTGAATAAATGTTTAATTGTGGAATATATATATATATATATATATATATATATATATATATATATATATATATATATATATATATATATATATATATATATTTTTTTTTTTTTTTCCGACCATATATTACTTTTTTAATATAAAATTGTAACCATTAATGCATAATTGTTCGTTAATTTTTCGATGATAGGTTCAGAATATTTTGCTCATGTGCCACAACCTAGATCACCTCCACATTTTAAATGACTATGACACCCTAGATGATGGAGGACAACTTGGCTGTCAGCCTCCTTCTACCCACCTCTTCTACAGGATCTAGAGGACATCCTAGGACGGAGCTGGCAAACCACACCATAAAAGATTGTGGATGCCACAACAGAGTTGGTGAAGGTCCTTAGGAGTGCCCCCCACACCCCAAAAGACCTCAGCCTCCTGAGCAGATAGAGTCTGCTCTGTACTTTCTTGTAAAGTGCATTGGTGTTGTGAGTCCAGTCCAGTTTATTGTTCAGGTGAACACCCAGGTACTTATAGGATGTCACCATCTCTATGTCCTTTCCCTGGATGTTCACTGGTGATGGTGGGAGCTACGGCAAAAGTCCAGAACCAGTTCCTTGGTCTTACTGGTCTTACTTGATCAGGAGGTGGTTTCACTGGATGTCCGGATAGTCCTGGATGAGTTCTCTGTACGACCTGTCGTCTCTATCTGTGATGAGGCCAACAATGGCAGAGTCATCAGAGAACTTTTGGAGATGTCAGGAGGGTGATAGGTGTGAGAAATCCGCAGTGTAGAGGCTGAAGAGGAATGGCGCTGGTTTTAGAAAGTTTTGTTTGAAACCTTTTGAAGCAAATCTAATACCGTGTGTCAGTGTGTTGGCTGAGAGAGTGCTGAGGATTTATACTTTTGTCTCAAATGTTATTTTTTATAACTGGATCCAAACTGACCCTAACAACACAAAGGCCATAGTTTCAACCAGATCATTTCCTAAGATGGTAAAACAAACAAACAAACAAAAAATGTTTTTGTATTCTTTTGTTGAAATAGAGGTTTGTCACAAAATCAAAAAGCATTGAATCAAAACACACATTTTATGTGGTTCATTTAAAACTTAAAAGGGGTCAGTGTCAACCTTAACAAAAGGACAAACAAAGACAGTACTCAAATAAGGAAAATGAGAGCAAACTAACCTGCAAACTAATATCTCATGCTCACAAGTTATTATCTCATACTCACAAATTAATATGTTGTGCTCACGAATTAATATTTCATGCTTGCTCTCATGGGCACAAAATATCAAAGTATGGCACAGCACCTTTTTTTTCATGTCACCAGGTGGGCTCTGTGGATTTAACATTTTAAACATGATATTGAATGTTAAAATGGCTGCCTCTTAGATAGACATATGTGGTGCCCACAGCATTTTCTAAATCCACCAGGCATAAACAGGGACTAATTTAGGATTCAGTGTCTTCAGAGTTTTGTAAGAATACTTCGACATGTGAACAGTCGAAGCTAGGATTCATACTGCCAACACTTTGGTCATTGGTCATTTGGTGCTTCAGCTTCACCAACTAAACCACAGCCACCCATTATTTAACATATTTAAAATCAGAGTAAAATTGTTAAAGTTTTTTTTTTTTTTTTTACTTTATTAAAAAAAAAAATCTGTTATTTCAATCTAATGGTCTTACAATTTAAATGGCACTACATTGTTTTTCAATTTATAATGTTAATTTCCGAGAACAAGAGAAATCATTTCTGAGTACAAATCTCCTTTTGTTCACATGCTCTTCCTGTAAAAACTACAGCTATATTTGATTTAATTATTAGTAATTTAATTATTTAATTATTCTTCTCAAATAAACAAGTTTACATTGTATTTTCAATTACAGTTTTTATATTGTAATTTTACTACTTTTTCTGTTAGTTCTATAGTAATTTTTTTTACAGTGTACATGGGCTATTCATTTTAATTATTGGGGGATGACTCCTCCTTAGCTGTAATATTTTGGATTAGTCATCATTAGTCACCCTTAGCTAATAAAGTATGAAGGACCAAAGAAAAAATAATTATAAATAAATGAGAAATACAATAAGTATAGAAAATCATAAATATATAAATAAATAAAATACACAAGTTTTTAATTCATGCATAATTGAGGAAATGCATAAATATTAAAATGTAGAAATAAAAATATAAAATCTAAACATATGATTATGTATTTATTAATTTCTGCATTTACTGATTTCTAACTCTTAAATAGTTTGCCCCTTATAATAAAGACCATCACCCAGCTGACATGAAATCCAAAAATGTTTTCAGTACATGAATCGTTATGTAGGCCACGCCCCCCCATATGACGTCAGGGCCGATACTGTTCATCCACAATCAACTGACGGAATTGCAGGAGGACCTGAAGTCAGGAGGGACCCTTGTGGTCATATTAGGTCAAATGCTTTATAAAGGAGTCGTCAGTTTTGCGTATGAGGTCAGAGGGATTGAGGTTTTGATAGTAGCTTCAGGTTTAACTCTACACTCAGCACTTTAAGCACTTTTTCATCATAGTTTTTTTTTTTTAAAGGGGCAGAGCCAGGGTACTTGTAAGTCATCATGGCGGACTCGAGCTTTAACGACCTGAAATCCCTGGCTCGGGCATTATCACAGCCGTCATTAGACATTTTTGAGTCGAACGATGTCAGTCCTTCAAGAAGTGTTCAGCTCCATCCTTCTCGACGAAGGAAGTTGTCGAGCTGTAATTCGTTGGAGAGCATTGAACCGCTCACTCCCCCCGTTGCCGAGGCACGAGTCCTGGTCATCAACACTGGAGGAACCATTGGGATGACACTTCGAGATAGTGGTGGTAAGTTTGGCTCGTTAAACTCTCTGTATTGTTTTATGTAAACACACAGCAGTGTAGTGCAAGTAGCATCACATTCGCGTTAACATGAGGCATGGGTTGGACTAAGCCCTGCCTAACACCAACGTGTAAGTGCATCCCAAAATAGCAATCTTAAATGCTACCGAACCTATGACATGCTTACAAGCCATATATGACAGTCATCTTGTTCATACATGTTGAACATGACTGCATGTTCACCAAATGATGCTTTGTAGACTGACCCCTTAAAGTCCGTTAACTTTCAAATTATGTTATTTTTCTAATCCCTATATTTAATTCACTGATCATGTAAAATGTACATTGATCAGTCTTTATGAATAACTACATTATTGTGTTCATAGAAGATTGAAGGAAATGCAAAGGTTGTTTGATCAAATCCGAAAAACTAGATTTTTTTGCGACAAAATCTATAATAAACTATATATCAAACAAATGTCTTTAACCACTGTTATTTATTAAAGTACATTGATTTTACTGGTGAATCATTGGTACAGAAGATGATTGGGTTTCTACGTTCACTATGGAGCCTTTGAACATCCAAATAGGTCATACCTGATGACCATGAAAAGCTTATGCTTTTTACTGTATTTTACCTCAGTTATTTACATGTATTGAAATGATCACTGGTTCAACACTTATAAAACATGTTTGATCAATCAATAGGTCAATAAATAATTATGGGACTTTTGAGGTTCATGGGATATATATTGCACACATCTTTATTAAAAGTAAAAAATGAAAAATAAAACATTATATCCATTATGATCATGTCTTTAAAAATTCCATAGTTATTTAATTATCGAAAACAATCACATATTAATGAAAATGACTAGATATACTAAAATGTTAACTAAATAACTTTACAAATGTAATAACAACCACCTTCTAATTAGTTAAATAATAATAAAATGAGCTTATTCAAAAATGTTTTGGTTGTGTTCTTTTTATTATGTTGAGATAACTGTGATAGAGATTTCTTTTTTGGCAATACACCGCATTTTGTTTGCAAAGTAACAAATTGTTTTTGTGTCCGAGAAATTACTTTCAACTAAGTTATCTATTACAAAAACACCTCTCAATGAAGTGTGTTAATTCCAACTCACATTACCTGCTTCACATTAGTAGTTTAGTCAAGTGTGGCTTTATCACACGTATATGTCAACAATTTTACTACAATATATTTATAAATAATTTATCATTTTAATTGTGTATAATATTTTTTTTAAAAAATCTGTCTTAAAATGCCATGCAGCATTATGGTTCTGTTGATTTTATGTCTGAAAACAGCAAAAATGTCACATATGCTTGTCAACTATGTTACCCTGAGGTAACTCAAAAAGTCTCTCATGGCCCCTTATATATTGAGATGCTTTTGGTTGATGATGGATGTTTGGGTCTTTATACTTCAAATTGTACCATGTTTCTATTGATAAAACTTCTACAACAAGCTTCATTTTGACATTTTGACAGTGCAAATAAACACAAATACATTGCTCTGTAGTTCCTCTTGATGCAACCATAATAACCCCAGTTTCTCAATTAATAACTAACTAGATGTTGACATGACGGATTAGGTAACAAGTGGAAGTTATGCTATTGGAAAAATAACATGCAAAGGTCTTGCCATTGGAATCACTTTTACTTGTTTACATTCATTCGTTTTTCAGTTATCTTATTTCCTGCTCATACATATGTTTTTTTTAATAAAATTTTCTAACCCAATGTAATTACTTTTATTCATAATATTTTTCTCATAGGCACATTTTTTGCATGTCTAAATGGCTTTGACCTATCACAATGAAATCATACTGAGAATGTTAAATGTTTCTCTGTTTGTCTAACTGCTAAATGCACACCCATCATATCATGTATGTCATCATCATTTACCACAATATAAAACAACAAACTTGGCTGTACTATAACATGAGTCTACATTGAACGTTTTAATCCTTGCATCATCGCATAGTTAGTTTTTCCCTTCTTGACAAAAGTTTTCTGTTTGCCCTTCATGTGCTTAAGGTAGTTATTTTCTCAGAGCCACGTGTTGTCTCACATTTAGACTGGTGGTTTTTCACAGCATTTCCTCTTTCTTCTAATGAGCTGAGTCAGGTTTTATGTGTAGTCACAGGATGTTACTTCATGAAGTAGGAGTCCTAGAGTGATGTAGTTCAATATGATGTTGCTATTATTAACTTACTGGTTTTGATGTTTTCACTTTGCCGGACACTGTCGACTGTTTATAAATGGGTTGCCCACTTTCTATAATGGTGCTAATCCTTAGATGTACCACTAGGGTTCAGTATGAGACTGATGATTGGTGTGAACCATCTTGACTTCAAAGTAGAAAAGAAAAACATTTCACCAGTAACTATTGTGATTGAACATGCAATACAAAATACTATTTTTCTTTTACTCTAACCTGCAGTTCTTGCACCAAAAGCCAATGCATTTGTGAAGAGCCTGCGTAAGCTGCCTATTCTCCATGATGAGGTGTATGCCCACCAGACCTGCCTGTATGATTACTATGGATCTGAGAACACACTGGTCCTGCCGTAAGTTTAAAGACAATATTTAAAATGATTCAGTGACTGAGATATAATGTCAATGTTTGTTTTATAATGAACTCTTTGCTTCTTTACAGTCCCTATAATCGTGTGTAGTCCATAATGGCTAGCCTAACCCTTTATTTGAGAGAAACTTCATGGGATGTGTTAGATCCGCTCTTTTCCCAACCTGAAATAGAAATAACATCTCTAGAGTTGGATATTATATCCAAACTACCTCCTTCTGTCTCCTTTAGTAGTGCATTCCTGAGGTTTGATGTATAACCAACCTATACTAGGTGTATTTCATCAAGTCATTTCCCTATTTTGAACCAATGATTGAGTGATGATGTTTGTAGTACAAAAGGTATGCTTTCGGAACTGAAATTCAGTTTAGTATTGAGTGATATCTTTTCTCACAGGTTGTTTCTAATAAATGTTTTATATGCGTACTACATCCATAGAGTGTTCTGCATAATTTATCAGTCTTCAGTGTTTCTACACTTACAGAAAATTACTTCTAAAATAATCAGTATTGAAGTCCATTGTTTCTATTGTATGAGCTGGCTATCTTGATGATAATGTATTTCATATCTGCATTTCATTCCAGTACTGCAGGATACTACATTATATATTTGTTAACATTAGTTTACATACAAGAGTACAGTTGGAAACATGGTCATGGCATAACGTACATATATAAATAGTAGGAAATTAAAAAAAAAAAATACTTGGAATAGTAGTAGACTTTAGAATTCTAAAATTAATTTATTGTCTCGACAGGAAACCAACGCCCCATTCTGATCATCTGTTTCACGGGTGCTGTAGCACCGGTCGCATTGTGTGTGCTTGCTGTGTGCTCAACAGTTTTTGAATGTCTCTGTCGTCCCTTAGACCGTATTTGAGGGCGTGCTTGCCTGAGAGAAAATGCATGTTGGCAAAAGGAGCAGGGTGGATACACACGCAACGATTTATATGCAGCTTGAAGTTGATTATAACTGTTAAAGTTGCTCTCATCCAACACTGTCACCCAAAACCACGCCTCTCCATAGTCTGTAGAATGAGAAGCCCAGCTGTGGTAATTTAAGAAGTTTAATAATGGAAATCCACCTTCTGGTAAAAGCTAATCTGCTTTACTGCATGTTTGAATTGGGCTATCTTGACACCTCTTGCATGTGCTGTGGAGATCCTGTAACCAGTTCTAGTTTCCCAGGTGGTCTAATGTTTTGCAACACATGGAAGTATCAGTCAGAGATATAACAACAGTTCTGTTCTAGGGGCTGTGGGGCACCTCTGGTAAAAGACCCTCACTCACTAATCTTCATATAGGCTGTACCCCTTTAATCTTGATGGTCACTGTGAACATCCGCTATGCAGCAGCAGGGTGGAGTAGGATGCATGGTAAAGATAAAAGACTCTTAATAATTTCAGCCTATGGTTGTTTTGTTTTAAGTGTTTAAACACAAACTCTTTAGCTGACACAAAAATCCTTCTTCCTTTCCTGCAACAAAATATGTAAAAGTATCATAACTATCTAAAAAGGAATAGGCCTCTCTTGTATACGTAGATGTAAAGTATTTTTGTACACATAACATACTCAAATGCAGAGACATCTATAGATTTATTAATTGTAACTGCACGTTTTTGTGTTTTTTTGTTTGTGTCCACTACTGTATTACTAATATTAACATGTAACATTACTTGCAGGTACAGTACAAATGGCTAAATTAAATATGAATAAAAGTTCAGGACGTTAACTTGCATTCCTATATTTTTGTTGGCTACGGTAGTGAAAACAGCAATTCCCATAATCCCACGGTACTTCACAATTTCATCCACTTCAACGCCTTTTTATAAAATATTTTGAATAATTGACCCCTGTTAACGGACATTACATAAATGTCAAGAAAAGTGTAATATTTTGTCAATTTTCTGTACCTGAGTTCTTTTTATTATTCCTAGTATTAGTGCGAGTTTCAGAGGTTATATAAAAATCTACTAGATATGCTGTTGTTGTATGCATTCCCTGGCTTATGTTAAAGAAGGGAATTAGTTTATTGATTTAGGGAAAAGCTGTATTCATGTGACGTTGTGAGCTAATACCACTAGGCCTTCACCCCCCAGCTTCAAGCTTCTTCCTCGTCTTGAGAACCCCACCTCCACTGATACACACTCATTATTCTTAAGCTAAGAGGCATCTTAGTCTGAGTATGCTAATGCTTTGTTATACCTCTGGGTATACTTTCAGATATAAATTAATAATTGGTGATTTAAATAGGGTGTTCTTGTGGCACTTTGGTTTCAAGATTATCAACAGCATATGTTCTAGGGTCATATGTGGACTTGGGGCTAATTAGAAGACTTTCTGTAGGACCCCTGGTTGAGCAGACTGGGGCTTGCATCCCTGTCCCCCTGCTGTTCCATTCAGCTCCGATGTCTATGTTTTGAGGCTGCTGAAAACATAGACATTACGTGGGGATGGGAGGGGTCCTGCCGTGTTGTCCTCAAAAGGGAGATTAAAAGAAAAAAAAAAAAATCAGCGTCAGTTTAGCCAGTCAGATCGCCTGCAGTGTGCCGCAGGTGGAGCTCTCAAAAGTCCCAGTTAAACTCTATTTACAAGAAAAATAAATAAATAGATACACAAGGTCCCACCCTTGTAATTGAAATGAAAAAGAGACATGAGCCTTGGGCCTAACCTAACTTGACTCATGAAATTCCCTTCAACATATATCAAATCAGTGCCCTCGTACCTCAGAAGACTGATTTACTTCAGAACACACACTGTCCTTACTGAACACACACCCTTGGAACAAAAATAAATTTTAAGACACAGGTATTTCTCTACCACCAGGCCTGCCATGCTCCTTTTTTACACATATATATTTCTGTGTTTGGAACAGGTTTCGGCCCCCCTCTTGCCCTGCTGCTGAGACAGAAGGCTCATCTCAATAGGCTTTTTTCGCTTCATAAAATTAGCTCAGTTTTTAGCATTCCCCAGGCCTTTTTAAACCTCACTTTTCAAATTTAATGAGAACTTCATCTAATTTTGTTAAATGTGCACAATTAAGACAATTAATCATATGTCACAATAGACTAATGAATTCTTTAACCATGTACTGATTAATGTTTTGCATTTGATATGACACTAAAAACTTTAACTTTTTTGCTTGTCTTCTGTGTAAATACTAATAATGTGTGAATTTGATGACTAAAATGAAAACTGGTTAAATTATATTTCCTTGCAGACTGAGTAAAGACAATAAGAGGATAGTCTACACAGTTTTAGAATACAGTCCTCTGCTGGACTCCTCCAATATGACCACAGATGACTGGGGTAAAATTGGAAAAGATATTGAGGTACTTTGCAACTTAATTTTCTTCTGCTGAGCTCCTTGTATATTTTAGGTTTTAAGACTGCAGATCTATATATATATGACAACATAACAATACAAATAAATGATTATGTTGCCATATTAAGTGTTCTAAATGGTCTTTTTTTCTTATCTTGCTGCAGAAAAACTATGAAAAGTACGATGGTTTTGTCATCCTCCATGGCACAGACACTATGGCTTACACAGCCTCTGCCCTGTCCTTTATGTGTGAACATCTGGGTAAACCAATCATTCTTACTGGTTCACAGGTAAGAGCTGTTGACATCTGGAATCCAAAAAGAGACAAAATGTGTCTTGAAAACTATGGACTTAAGTTGTTAAAATAAGAGTGTTCTGCTTTAGGTACCAATCTATGAGATGAGGAATGATGGTAGAGACAACCTGTTGGGGGCGCTGCTGATTGCGGGACAATTTGTTATACCTGAGGTGAGGAAATGAAACCCTTTTTATTGCTACCTTCTTGATACTGACCTGCAGTATGTGATGATGTGACTTTTAAACTGTTTCACATGAAATCTTTTAAAGAAGCAAAGATGGGAATTTCTATGGTAGTAAGACAAAAAAGTACTCTACAAGATAAACAAAACTAGATTTATTTTGCTAAAATTGTTGCAACATTGATGTGTAATTATACTTATCAATGCAAAGTAAAGAAATTCCACTCGTTGCTTAAACCCCTACACTGTATATGTTTGCAAAATTTGACTATCAACACGAAGTGATGCAGAAAAGATTACGAAAACGGTCCTAAACAAGTTGTCTGATGAGAATGCTTTTGAACCAGTACAAAAGAGTTACGCAATGCTGAACGACACTTACCAGATGAGGAAGAACACAGAAGAGTCACATGTAAATGAATCCATGTAATGTTCACTGTGTTTGCGAAGACTTAATGGGGGAAAAAGGGGTTTGAACAAGGTCATCTTCAAGTCAACAGTGAAGAGAGTTTGTCTCTGACTAATAAAATATTGTACATTTTTGTTTGTTCAGGTGTGCTTGTATTTCTACAACAAATTATACAGAGGGAATCGTTCCACCAAAGTGGATACTGGGAGTTTCAATGCATTCTCCTCTCCTAACTTACCTCCATTGGCTACTGCTGAGGTTGATATTGCAAGTAAGCAAGATGTGCAATGTGTTTGCTTTTGTGTGATGAATAAATCCAAATGGTAACCAGTTTTTTTTTCTTATGCCCTCAACTATATATTGTTGCTCTCTTTCCTCTGTCTGTCAGTCAACTGGGACACAGTGTGGAGAGCAAATACAACAGCAAAGTTTCAAGTGAGCACTGAGTTAAACAGGAATGTGGGCCTGCTCCGATTATTCCCAGGCATCACCGCTGCTACTGTGAGTTACTCTCTCAAATACAGGTGTTTATATGATACCTGAATTGAACTAAATATTTGTATTCTCTCTCTGCCACATTAGATATTATCCTCTTCTTAGTAAAGTCAAGTAGGACTGAATAATAAATGAATATCCTTTTTTTTGTCATTGGGGAAATCTACTGGCCTTAGTTTGATGAATTGCTTCTTGCAATGACTTGACTGATGCATGTATTGATGGTTTAGTCCAGATCCTTCCTGCCACCCATTAGCAGGGAGTGGTTGGAAAAATGAATATCATGAAAAAAAAAAGAATCTTGACAAATCTGTGTCCCCCATTTCAAATCCTTTTGTAATTAAGGGTCCATGAAGTTAAACAAAACTTAAAAAAAATTTTTATAGTGAAGTAGCTGCTACCATAGTTGATGAAAGTCAAAGCAATGTGTTAAAGATGTAATCGTTTATTATTAGCATGTGTTTTATTTTTTCATTCTAATGAGAGATTGTAGTGAAGATATTATTTCAAATTAAATAGATGATGAAAAAATGGCATATTTCAACACTGAAAACCTAGGATATAACTTAAACTAGACATCTTAATATATGACAGACCTATCATTTTATATATGTCAGTATTATCATTTTAAGGAATTATTATTACATTTAGTGCAATAAAAGAAAATATTTGTTTCAAGTTGCAGAAGAGTAGAACTTGAAATTAACTCCTCATTGTTCCAATTAGATTAAAATATAAAGAAACATATTCTCCAAAGATAAGGAACTTGTCAAAACTGTTTTTTAATCAAGTTACAGCAGAATATATTTAACTTTATTTTCATTGTTGTGTTACCCGTCTTCTGTTGCTTTCCTAGTCGTGTAAACTGCCATCAAATCTCAATCCAGAGAAAGCTGATGAGTTATGGGCCATAACCAATCACCCTGTAAAGAAGGAGGACTGGCATAGATACTGTAATGTTTAGCTGCACCTCCCCCTCCTGAGGCTTCTGGGAGAAGGACTTTACAGTCTCAATCTGCTCCCACTGCCCAGCTTGGCTATCAAGAGTTCCTTACAGCCTTTAACTGCCTTTACGAGGCAGAGTTTTGATTAGGCACCAGACTCTCATGTGCCCACTGTCTCTGCTGTATGAGAGCTTCACTGATAATGTGCCTCAACCACTTATTGTCAAACTGTTTATCGCATCAAAAAATACTGACTGAACCTGGCACCTTTAATGTCACCTTCTCGCCCACATTTTATGTTAACTGCCTTGGACTTGCCAAGTGACTTTATGCTTGCTAACACCTTCAGATTAATTGCTCTCATTCCTGCCATTTCAGTCATCTGTCCTTCGAGTCATATGCCATGGCTAATGATGTGGTATAGGGTTTACCAGTGCCAGCCAACCAGCAACTGAGATACTGGGTGCATAGATAGCACCAGATGGGTTTTTAGGAGAGTGGATGGTCTTGTGCGTTTGAGTAAGAGGGCTGCAGGAAAAATAACATGGGATACTAATTTCCTCAATCTTAGTTCTGCATAGATGAGTAGCCAGTTCAGTCGGGCATATATTAGGAATTTTACTAACGTGAAGCTCATATCTGTGTCCAGGTGAGGGCTTTTCTACAGCCGCCCATGCAGGGGGTGGTCCTGGAGACATACGGTAGTGGAAATGCTCCTGATAACCGTCGTGACCTGCTAGAGGAGTTGAAAAAAGCCACTGATTCTGGTGTTATTATCATCAATTGCACACAGTGTCTCAGGGGGACTGTGTCTACATCTTATGCCACTGGGAAGGTAGGTTATTTCACTTGTGAGTTAGTCATAACATCTCTTTTTCACTATTTATGGGGAGAGAACAACTAATACTGTGGTTTCCGATGTAAGAGACAGTGTCATTTGTTTGATTTGCCAGGTACTGATAGATGCAGGCTTAATAGCTGGTGGTGACATGACCCCTGAGGCCGCCCTGTCAAAGTTGTCCTATGTGCTAGCAAAGAAGGACCTGGATTTAGATGCCAAGAAAAAGGTTGGTGTCTTAAGTTCCATTGTGTGCTGGTGAAAACCAAAGCAAATAACAAATTATGTCCATTGTAAAAAAAATAATAAACAATAGAAATTGATGGAAAAGGTTTTTGTTTGTCTCTGTCCAGATGATGAGTCAAAACCTTCGAGGTGAAATGAATGCAGACCTAGCAGGAGCCAAGCTGTGTTTGAGTGACAGCCGTTTCATCCAGGTTATCGCCAAATCACTGAGCATCAGCTGCAAAGAGGTGAGGACATGAGTATGTAAAGACATGGTCACTATACAGGGGTAGTCACAACTTGAAACTAAAACTACTGACCTTCAACAGGAGTTCTCACTGTCTCATTCAGTTTATTTATCCCATCAAACAAGTATGCTGGTGACCCTTTTCCAATGTGTCGCTCTGCTAACAAGACTTTAGGGGTAATAAGTGGTTACAGGCACAACAATATATATATATATATATATATATATATATATATATATATATGAAATATGTGGTGATACCTCTATATATTTGCCAAGTGTGAAGCAAATTGAAATAAAAGGGATGATTTTATAGCCCTTTAAATAATTGCCCATTATAAGTAAATAGAAGAAAAGGATTTTTAAAAAGTCATATGAAATTTTAACTTTGACCTACTTTTCCAAAAATGTAATGAGCTCTATTCTGAGTCACTGACAATATATAATCCAAATCTGGTATGAATTCAACAAATAGTTAAAAACAAACCAACCTAACCGAAAGCCATACTCCTTGCCTCTCCTTCGAAGAGGGGGGCTACTAGATCTTTTAGTGTCTGGTTTGTGGACATTTATTGACAGATGTGATTGACAGTGTGTGTCTACTACATTTCTACTAAACTTTCTGAACTTCTATTTATCAAAAGAGGATAGACAGCTGTGTTGTAGTTATGCCTAAAATTACACTAACAAAACTGAAACATGATTTTTACTTTTAATGAAAATGTTTTGTTATTTAATCATATAGTACTTTTACCTGTTATCATACCTATGCTGCATTTACTATTAGTACTGATCATTGACTTATATCATGCTATGGCAATTTTTTGCTCTGCTGCTGGTAAATAATGAAATACAGACTTCTGCCGACCAACAACATTTTATTTCTTTGTCAAGAAAGGTCAGTTCTGTACACAAGTGAAGACTGTGAGAAAAGCTGCCCGGGTGCTCACAGGATCCATCTTTTAAATGGTTAAACCCACTTGCAAGTGATACCTCTAGGTTTCCTCAGAAGGGGTTTTGATAGTAATGAGCCCAGGTGTTACCATACAGTTGGCTTTGTTACATTCCAAGACACTTAGCATATAGTGGTAGGGGAGGGGTTGGGTAAAGGTATGGAAAGTTAACAAGCAGTGGGGGGCATTTGGGAAAACAAAACATGCAATGGGGAGTGTTGGGGACAGGACACAGACTAGAGCAGACAGAAACATAGTTCTGTTACACTTGCTAAGTGATCTTGTCACCATTCAGATGAAACAATTCTAACACAATTAAACAGTGGTTTCATTACAATTTCATTACAATCATCTGTCAGCTAGCCTAATAATTAGGATCTTCATATTTGTGTGAAGCTGTCAAACACAACTGCATGTATTATCATTTGACAAGTAGCTGAAATTACATGGTAGAATTTCTCCAGATTTTTCTAGTGTAGTTATATATTTTTTGTAAGTTATTGGTTAGCAGTAAGTTGGTGACTAGCATGTTAATCGCCCACATCTCACACTTGCTCAGCCTTGATGTCTCACACAAATTGGCAGCGGAGGTCCTTCTTTTTTAGTGTCTACCTACCTTTTGGAACAAATATGAATCCTAGTCAATAGAGAGAGACAGATTATATTTCAATCATTTTTTTAGTTGTGTTGCTATTTACATGTTTTTCACTGTAAAATCTATTTTTGATAGCAAAGAAAGTCATGAATAGTAAATAAAGTATTGTGCTTGAAAGCTGAATGGACTGCCTCTCTTGTTTTATGTGATGTGTGTCACGGATACTGAAATGGTTGTTGCCTTGGCACCACCTCAATCTTAGAAAACATAAAAAATAAACAATTACAAGATGTAAAAATCACTCAAACCGGGCACATTCAAGCGGCAGCTGTAAAAGCTTATTACTACATCCCCTCTATGATTTTCAGATGTGTAGTCTGTTTTCACAGTCTGCCAGATCAGTAGCTGTTTTACAACAAACTTCAACTTTCTCGTCTTGTAAAATGATGTTTGAATTTGACAATGATGGTATTATTCAGGAGTGTCCAATCCTGCTCAAGAGCTACAATCCTGCATGTTTTAAGATGTTTCCCTTTCCCAACACACCTGATGGTTGTTATCAGGTTCCTGCAGAGCTTGATGATAGGCTTGTCATTTGAATCAGTTGTGTTGGAAGTGAGATACATCTAAAACTCTTGAGGACCAGGATTGGACACCTCTACTGTAATTTGAAAAGAATAAAAATGTTATTTGTTTCTCACGATTGATTCCAATACAATTCTTTGTTTTTTTTAAACACTGAAATAGGGTCCAGTAGGACACAACCAGCTCTCTATATCATCGCTAATGCAGGAGAACATGATAGCAATATTCAAAAACTTCACTCCAAGCTGAAAAAAGGATGAAATATTACCTGAACTCATTATGACTACATCCATTTCCTTTACACTTGCCACTGGGATACATATCTGCCCCAGTGCAGAAAAAACAGTCTTTTTAATTTGATTACATACACTACTCTGTCCCTTGATGTTCTGTTTTGTTCTTTTTTTTTAGTGTGTGTGTGCAGATTATTTTTTTATGCTTGACTTACCACTGGTTGTAAAATGAATCATCCATTGGGGACAATAAAATACATCCTAATCTTGACCTTGAGATTCATGCATCTACAATTACATTTTTTAGGATTTTTTAAATCAGTTTTGTTCTAGTGAAATTGTTGCTGTTTGTGATATTTCACTTATTTGTACATAGTACTGAATCAACAATGTAAAAAAAAATGTGTTTCATACAAGTACTCATACTTAAGGTTTTTGTTTGTGCAGGAGCTAGAAGCTATACGTGATGCCCTGACTCCACCACTAGCATGTGCAGCTACCAAGATTGGAGACATCGAAGCACTAGAGGCCTTGAAGGAAATGGTAGGAAAGAGTTTAACCTGTATCTAGAATCCATAATCATTATCCATCTTTAACTGTGTTTAACTATTAGAAATGTAACTTGACAGGGGTTACTAGATTTGCTTTTTAGTCACTGTGTTTTATAGGATAAATTTTACAAAAAATAGTGAAGGGGTTAAAGTTGATTGTGTTTCAACTACATATGGTACAGCATTTGACATAGTTAATCTTGATCAAAATGTTTTCAGTATCTCAAAGGTGAATTGTTCACGCATTTACAAAGTTAAATAGATCTAAGAAACACAGAGGATCAAAGACAAACAAAAGCAGAGGCCAGACTGGTCAGGCCAGCCTAGAGTTGCTTCATTAGTCACATACACACATTGGCACTGGAATGCAGTTATATTACCATACAGATACTGAGAACAAATTTGAGCTTTTTGTCCTTATGTTTATGTGAAACCTCAACAATTAAAGAGAAGTATTAAGCAAAGTCATTGTTAAAACTGTTTTTGTAGTTTAAAAAACAAAACAAAAACTGTAATACTGAAGTTGTTCCGTTCATAAATTAAACACCAGGTGAAGTGTATGTCTGCTGTTGTGTTTTCTTTTGGTACAGGGCAGTAATCTGTGTCTGGCTGACTACGATGGCCGCACACCCCTACATGTTGCTGCCTGTGAGGGTCACCTCAAAGTCGTGCAGTACCTCCTTAGCCATGGAGCAACAGTCTATGCGAAAGATCGTTATGGGGCCACACCCCTGTGCAATGCTGTACGCTTTAGGTAATACTCCATTTTAAACTATAAAGCTGAGGTGTTTGTTTCTTTTTATTATCCCTAAGTTGTAATGGAGTTTATAAAGCTCAAAGCACTGTATCTAAACCCTTCCATTGGCCATTAGTAACTATAGTTGTTCCTCACAGTCATCATTTCCTGAAAATGCATTGTTAATGGCTGCTTTAGAGGGGACTTCATTAAATGAACTGCCGCTGCAAGGTAGGAGATCTGACTCTTCTTAAATGACAGGAAGTGAGGAGCGGCCGTCAGAGGGGGGTTAAAACCAGGGGAGAAGCTCATAATGAAGTTTGGAGGCCAAGCGATAATTACAAGCTATTTAGGCTAATTGTTATCTGACAGTTTAGCTGGTGTTTATTTTTTACCAAATCTGCTTTTTGATTTTTGTCATTCACTGACATTGGACTAATTGTGTATCTGGGAACAAGTCATGCTTAATGTTTTGGTTTTAGTGCTATGTTGAGCCTCAGGGTGAAAACGTTATGTGTTAAAGCTGTGCCAAATGGCTCTTGTCCTATTTTAACGGTTACTGCTGCGTGTATGGACTTGTTTCCTTTGTGACGGCAGATGGATGCGCTGTAGCTCTTATACCTGTCCTTACATTTCTACATTACACACTTATGATCACTGTTAAATACATAAATGAAGAGAAGCTAAGTCATACAACAGGACTTTTTAGTTGTTTTCAACGTGTCAAGCATTTTTGACGCAGTTTGATTGTCACCAACCTATTCAAGTGTAACCATAGTCTGATGCCCATATAAGGAATGTCACAGAGCATTCATGAAGGACTGAAAGAACAAATGTGGGGAGTGTCCTCAGAACCGGTCCCACCAGCCTGCTCCCAGTTTCAGAGATGAGAGATACCTGCTTTTTTACCTCCCAACAGGAAGTCTTCTGTCCCCTTTAGCTGAGTTCTACATACCTCCCAACAATTAACTGTCAAATGAGACACTTGGGTCAATTACTGCATTACATGGCAGGGGCACTTAATATTTTTAGACGCGTCATCTCAGTTGTGGACAATTTTTGACCTTTTGCTTTATGATGTATTTCATGTCACTTCTAGTGTCACTGTAAGTGACTGTGTGGGCGGTTCAGTGTGGGGGTTAAGGAACCTGTTGCTACTTGCCAAACTACAGCCATACAAAGTCAGAATTTTACACTTCAGAATTAACAGCAAAAAAAGAAGTAAACATATACTGAAAGAAAAATTCATTTTCTCAAAAGCAGCAAAACAAAGTAGAAACCACCACAAGCAACATAGTTTATATTAGTGAGTAAAAACAATATGCATAAAAATTAAATGTTTTCCTTTTGGACTATTTAAAGTTTTATTTTTGCTCCCTGTACAAATTACGGAGTTCTGGTGTCAATGAATTACTTTTCATTTTGAACAATAAAATGATGCTGCACAATATGACTCCTACTTGATGACATCTATTCTATCAACTTTTTCACCTTCCATAAATCGAGGCTAAGCCTTATAATAATACCTGGAATAGCTAAATTACAACTAATCAATTCCTCAAAACAATAATGAAACTTTAACTATGTATGCACTTGTATTTAGAATTTAACTGAAATTAAGAAACAAAATGAAAAAATAAATCCAACCATAATAACTCATAATAATTCAACTTTATTGTCATTGCTCATGTATAATTACAGAGCAACAAGATGCAGTGACCAGAAGTGCATAGCAATAGTAAATGCACAATACACATATATGTACATATATACACATACATATATGAGTGCAGGGAGTATGTACAGTGTTGCGAGGTGAGGGATAACTAGTCCAGATCAGATGACAAGGATTTATCATGTGATAATCAGAATTTATACTTGAATTGTCATAAACTGATTTTACTATTAATAACTAATGTACATAGTCATGACTAGTATGTTGTTTTTATCTTCTTTTATTTTAGACACAAAGATGTTGTGAAGCTGTTGCGAAAAACTGGGGCCCACTTTTCTAGAGACAAGTTGGAAGAAGCAGGAGTGGAACTGTGCAGGTGAGACCCACAAAAATAATTAATCAAACAATTCTACTTCTATACAATCATGAAGTGTCATCTGCTCAGCCGTCCACAGTGACCCATCCTACATAGCTGACACAGGTACAACCTGTTGTCCCACTGTTACACAAACTGTAGGAATGTTCCCTGACAACATTGCTGTGCATCTCATCTACATCTCTAGATTCACAAACTATAGATCACAAGTTTAGGCAGAACACTTCCTTTTTTACAGTTTCAGACACACGCCTTTCGTAAAATACGATAAGCATGAGTCGTGTTGCTGTTCAGATAAAACACAAACACTCTACATGTCACGGAGGCCAACATTATGTCTGCGTTCTCTGGATGTCTGGGCCCAGTTTTTGCACAACTTGTCCTTCACCAACCCAATACATACCAGTGACTTGTAAATGAAAAAGCAATTTTGAGAAACCGAGTCCTTTGTGGTAATAACGCTGTCATTTCATGTGTATCAGCCTCGCAGCCAGCGGTGACCTGGAGGGCCTGGAAATATGGAGCCTTGCCGGAGCCGATCTGAATGCACCAGGCTATGATGGACAGAAGGCAATTCAAGTGGTGGGTTTGATGGGGATGTGTTCCTTCTAAATAACATGTTTCAGTTCCTGTAGTAAAGGCTTTTCTTATTCAGTCTTGTTTTCATTCTTTGCCTGTCACAGGCCCAGGCTGTTGGCAAAAAGGAAGTCGTTGCATTTTTAGTCCATCTCATGAGCAATAGATCCAAGGTAAAAAGAAAAAAAAAGAAAGGAGGAAAAAAAAAATTATTTCTTTTTAGCCTCAATATCTATTTCTTTCCTGCCAAAAATATTCAATTTGAATATGCTTGGAAACACATAATTTTGTTTAATTACCTGACTATAATTACATTTGTTTTGTTTAATTTCAGACAGTTTTTGGTGACTTTAATGAGTATGATGAATATGATGATGATGATGAGGTAAATGATGCAGCAAAGCATGTGTTTGCATTACCCATTTTATGCATGACATTTCCCTCTGCATGGCTGCTTTACCTTCCCTCCCTGTTTGTAGGTTTGAGTCCAACCAGCTGTTTTTATTCATTATTATCTGGAAATCTGAAAGTAGCAGTGTCTGTGTGTGTTGACCAGTGAGACTGTAACACGATTGATTTAATAGAGGAAACAATTACAAAAGCCATATTGGATGGAAAACACCAGTGAGACAAGAAAAGTGAGTCAAACAGTGTCATATGATCCAGACAAGTGGTTTGGTTCCAGACAACTGG
The DNA here is from genome assembly GCA_020466265.1 of Siphamia tubifer. Classification (NCBI taxonomy): domain Eukaryota; kingdom Metazoa; phylum Chordata; class Actinopteri; order Kurtiformes; family Apogonidae; genus Siphamia; species Siphamia tubifer. The sequence goes on from CM035804.1 coordinate 33,082,414, forward strand.
TTCATGATGATGAACCAGTTCTTACTCTATGTACAACTATAGTGAATGGAAATACACATCATTTTTTTCCACATAGTTTTTTGTTAACATTCTGATTTGTTGTTAAAATTGGCAAACATTTGGATGGAAGCTCATCTTATCCCTTATATAGAAAGACACACTCTGTTACAACAAAAGCCAACAGCCTATCAGTTATTGACACCATAAAAGAAAAACAACATAGAAAACATAGAAAACATAGCTGAACCACAGTGTTACCCATAAAGTTGGAATAAAATACATAAACCTCTTCTCAAAAAATGATTGTGACAATGTGATTTGTTCTTTATAGACAAAGTGTAACTGGTAGGGAATCATTGCATCTAGCAAAAGGTAATTATTCGTGTAAATGAGGAATTTGTCTAGAAACAAAATTATTCCAATTTTACAGCCATGACTGTTATGTTTTGGGTACTATAGAAACACAAACAGAACCAAGATATAACCATACAGGTAAATTAAAAACCATCAGACCAATAATATATAAATTATATTAAGTTTATCAATACATCTTTCCATTTACTAAATAAAACCAAGTAAATATAAATGCCAACGTTTAAGCAGAAATGATCCAGTCCAGTCAACAGCATTAAACACAGCTTTTATATACAATATTTTACACATAACAACTCATATCCAACTGACATTTTACAATGGTAGTAGACATTTTTTTTTTTAAATAAAGAAACAAGAGTAAAAGTAGCACAAAAGACACACAGATATATAAGAATGATTAGAAAGAATAGATATGAGTTTCATATAAGACCAGCTTGCGTCAGAGCTACATCAGATCTAGTGTAATCACCTTATGAATGCATTTATGTCTGCCAAATTCCCGTGAATATGAAATCTGTGCAGTCCACTCATTCCAGGACGCCCCCCTGTGTGTGTTTGTGTGTAGTCCAGAGTGTTGAAATGCTTATCACCCCCCCCTCCCCAATACTGTGTAGTAATTGTGTGTCTCTATGTGTGACAGAACGCTGGAGTCATCGAGTTCACTGCCTCTCCATCGGGACAGTGAGCCGACCCCGTCTCCACAAACAAGAGCCGTCCTCTGTTTGCGTCCACTTCCTGAGCCGTCTTCACCCTGCTGTCCACGGCTGGGGTTCACTTTGAGTGTTTTTTTTAATGATTTTGTTTAAAGTGATGGCTGTTCTTACATCGTTTCCCTCCAAAGCCAAGGTTGTGCAACACTGACTTGAGTGTACATTTACTAGAGATGACAATGATGTGTATGTATATTTTATGGTTGACAAGTCAAGTATGATACCTGAAAAGCTATTTACATAAAGAATGTTTTAACATGGTGTTTTTGTAATTATGGATGAACAGAATATGGTGTCTAGTCAGGAAATTAAAGGTATTTTAACACGAAGGGTGAAAAAACTACTATTATTTCTTTGGATAAGAACCAAAAAAAAAAAGGAAATTTGAATCCATCCTTTTGATTTTTAGTCATGATGTCTTCTTAATTTTTTTTTTTTGTAATGGTCTATTACAGGGTTTTACCCAGATTTTATTTGTGTGCTTTTTTTTTTTTTTTTATAATCAAATGCTGGGTAACAAGTATTATGTGAACTAATGAAAAAAAGTTTGGTCAAACTATCCCTTCGCCTCCTCAAAGACTTTCATTTCCTTCTCAAACAGGAATGACAAAAACCTGCAGTTACCTTTTAGAGTCATCCAGCCTGTTTTTTTATCCTGATTGTCAAGCTGGATGAGTTGCATATACGACACTTGAAAATGACACAGAAAGATTCAGACTATACTGTGAAACAAATAAACTCTGCAATAACATAATGCAATCATTTCTGTTTTCTATTATGTATTATGAATGTCAACTTGGGTCCTTTGTTACCGTGATGACAAATCAATGACTTGTTTTTCTTTTGTTTAAGTTTTGTTTTGTTTTTTTGGTCTGTCCTTATCTTTGTGACAATGCAAATGACACTGTTTGATATGATTTTGGTTTAAGTTTTCTCTCTTTTTTATGACAAATCCAGGTTCTTTTATCACACTCAAATGTCATGAATGAATCTTTTTGACTGAAAAAAGGAACTTATTTGTTGCCATTGCTGTTTTATTTGAAAATCGTGACATGATGTTTGTCTAAAAGTATGTTTTTGTGAGAAAAATCAGCAGAAATAAACATTTTGTTTGAAAGAAGTGTCTCGTGTCATTGCCTTTGTGTTGCACCAAACCCTGAAACTCACATGAAACTGTGCTGTTGCAGCTTCTGGCAAAACATCGCTGTGCAATTTCCACTTTGACATGGTTTTCTATGTGAATAGCTCTATCCAATTGTGTTAGGTCATTTATATTAAGTGTTCAGAGTTCCTTTGTGTTCACTCAGAATGTGTCCTGAATAATAATGGGATTCTGTTCTGGGCCTTAAACAGAAATACTATTTGAAACTCAAACACTGGCCTAGTCTTAACACCGTTGTTCTTATGTTTTCTTAAACAAATGACAGAACCGTCCTTTTTCTGTCCAGTAATTATAAAACAAAGAAAGAACTACAAAAATTACACAAATTTCCCTATGTCCATGTGACTTCTCAGCTCGCAGAGACCGGTATTTGCTATCTTTATCTGGAGGGCGGCTGCCTTGTCGTCCTCTTTGCTGGTGGAACCCAGTTCATCCGGTTGGACCAGCATGGGCCTCATTCCTGTCTGAATAAGAGGCTTGTATGAGCATAGCCCAAAACAGTATATAAAGAGCTCTGTCACTCCAGTCCTTCAGTCTGGGCACGGATGACAACAAGAAAACACACCATTCCAAGGAGTGAGCACACCATATCCAGGTAAGGACACTTTTATGCACATTGGCTCAAATCTGCCCTTGTGTTTTTTTAAAGCCTTTGAACTAAACTAAACCAAACCAACAGACAGCCTGACATCTGTTGACAGTCTGACTATAGCTGCTGTTTTCTTCTTTCAATAGTCGAAGCAACATTGTAGAGGCCACACTTCCTTGAAGACATATTATGGTCTCTCTGATTAAGTGGTTCTCAACAGTTCAACAGTTCTTTGACAAAATTGTGAAATGTTTAGGACCACTTGACCAGTAGGACAAATACTGCCAACTTGATAAACTCTACGTTTGGAATAAGAAACATCTTTGAAGATTTCGGACCTGCAGTGTGATTTCCTTTTCTTCTTTTCTGTGTCCTTGTGAGTATGTGCCTGTGTGTGTTTTTCTCCATGTGCCCCCTTGTTTTACAGTGAAACTGTGAACTGTAAAAGCCTCTATAGGCTCCAGTAATTTCATGCTGCTAATGTTATGCTGCTCTAGAGCTGCAGTAACCTGGTCTTTTTCATTGCTGTACTGTTGCAACTATTCGAAGTACTGATTAAAACCAGTCAATAAAACTCATTTGTGTGTGTTGGGTCTATGTAGAATGGATGGACCTCCAGTCTGCAGGGATGGTCGCTGTCCAAAGTACTGAAACCTGCTACTAAAGAAAATGGGAACAATTACTGCATTTTATATGTGGGGAGCAAGCATCCCTAAACAGGTTCACATCACATTTTCTGCACTTTGTTTAATATTGGTTTCAAAGGTTTTACGCACAACTAACTCAACTTTATTTTGATGTGAACACCTGACCAAAATACTCCAAATCTAACACAAGTCTGGTAAGAATATCCCAAGGAATAGACTACTTTATATTACATGAAATATTCATGAAACAGACACTGCACACCGATTATTCCCTCTCTTCTTTTCGACAGCCCCCATTCTCTCTCCATCTCTTTGATCTCCTCCATGCGCCAAGAACTATCAATATTTGCTAAACGTTTCTCACAAAGCCTGTCCATGCATTGGGAGAAGCTGCAGAGGTCTCACAGGCAGGGATAAGACATAGGAGAAGCATTAATGAGATGCCCAGAGCGATTTCCTTGTACGTGCACAAGGGCAGCAGATGTAGCAACTCCTTCCCAGGGGACTGTCCTCGGAATTTCATCAGCGTCCAGAGGAGACCCACCCACCCAGACCTCCTTCAGTGGGGAGAGCTGGGTGACGGAGGTGGTAAATCATCTTTACTATAGATTGTAATTATGGGTAGTCTGAGAACCCCCTGCCCTCCATCCTTTCTGTATTCTTGTGTTTCTAGAATATTTATACTATTATCTAACCCACTCTGATCACTTAGCACTGTTGCATGATGAGTTTATATCTTATTTCTTGATTTAAAAAATAAATAAATTGGTAGGTTGATACTTTAACATGGTGTGGAAATAATGTACCTCGTGGCTGATTTATTTTCTGTCCCTGAAATCTACAACTTTGAAGTTCAGAAAGTTTAAATCATAAAAACCGACACCCCCCAAACTGGCGACCAAAAGTATCTACCAGTATTAAATGTTTAATAACTTCTAATCAATTAGTCATATCAATCTATGGTTTAAATAATTGGTAAAAAAAAAATCCAATTTGTCAGCTTTTCATGGTCATCAGCTATGATCCATTTGGAGGTTTAGAGACTATACTGACATATTCTACATCATCGATTCACCAATAAAATCATCCATCGAGTTGGATGAATGAAAATATATGAAACGTTGTTTTATGTTCAGTTAATGATACATTTAGTTTCTGTTTCTGGTATTTAATCTGAGGTTTTATTAACATCTATAATCGGTAAATTAAATATGAAATCCCGATTTTCATTGAAGAACTGCAAATATACAGATGAGAATATTATAATAAATGATGATAAAAATATTTAAGAAAGGTTAAGTAGAGAGAAGAAAAAAAAAACTTGGGGAAATGCCGCAAAAGTAGGCACTGGGATTTAATGGGTTAATCTGAGCAGCCAATAAAAGTTTGAAGAATAGTCTCAAATCTCTTTTCTTTTCGTGGCTAAAGGGTATATCCACCCAAAATAGCCATTAGAATCTCACTGTTTGTTAAATGACTCAGTCTTACACAATGGCACGTCTCTAAACTGGAAATCAGAGCAAAACTCACGCATGAATGACTTCATCACGAGGCAGTAATTGGAGGTGATCCAGAACACTGCAGCACACATACAGAAACACTAGGTTTTTTGGGACTGTTTTCTGTCCATGTGTCTTTTCATTTGTCATTTTCAATAAATGTTTCAATTGAGTACAGATGTTTCCAGCTGTGACTCACAAAACGAGTCCATATCTCAGTTAGATCAGTCACGTGTTTAGTGCCACTCTTCTGTGTCTGTGGAGCAGCAGCAGGATGACATCATCTTTACAGTACTGTTGATGCTGTTGAGCTTTAAGACAAACTGTTTGACAATCTGAGCTCAGTTGTAGACACGGGAGCCTATGCAGTTTCCACATTTTCCATACCGTCTATGCAGTCAGCTTTATTAATGGCTTAATAAGACTGACATAATGGCTCTACTGAATCACAAATGCAACTCCACCACCACACACTGGCCACGACCTCTCAATCTATGGGCTAACTAGGTCCAGTCTGTTGGAAATGATGAAGGCTATTCGTTGCATATCGATTTGCAATCATGAGATCTTACTGGATTTCAGACACGAGTTGCATTATTTATCAGTAGATAGCAGGCACACTTTAAATTATCAAGTTTTTCCTCAGAGGTCACAAAGAGTTAGATGATTCTTGTTCCAATGGAAAGCAATAAACCAAACTAATAACTGTGCCGGCTTTTAATTGATTTGCCTTTGATAACCTACAATATATAATATAAATTGTAATCAATCAAAATCTAATCAGCTCTAATGAGGTTGTCTATCCCTGCAGGTATAGTCATTGTGGGGAAATAAATAAAGTGCTTTCATATTTGATATTCCCTTGCGAAAATGTATTGTTATAAATAACATGAATATGCACCCCCTGAAGGAAAATTATAAGAATATTACTGAGGGGGCTTTGATATAGTCATTACAGCGTCCACAGTCCCTACATGAATATTACAGGAATAATACAGGGAAGTGTCGTTAGTGGTTATTGTCACTGTGTTTTACATCTTAGTGTGGGGGGCTGACAACCAGCAAATGGGGTGGGAGAGCGGGTCATCACTGTCTGACTAGGGAGGGAGCGAGAGTGAGTGAGTGATTGAGAGGGAGGGAGAGAGAGACAGAGAGGGAGAGAGAGAGAGAGAGGGGAGGGGGGGGCTGGAGAACAGAGTGCAGCAGATGCACAAGGTGTTCCTTCGCTCTCAGACCTGCAGCACTCAAAGATCAGACATGAGAGACCCCAGAATGTGTTAAAAAAAAGTCTATCAGTGGATGGAAAGTGGATGCATGCTGGATGGATTGGACTGCGTTATTGTCTTGTCGGACTACAGGAAATCTGAGTGGGTTTGTTTTAAGCACACGTGCGAGCGCTCACTGTGAGTGACTGGATGTCCGGATTAAACCTTGTGGGTCTTCTTGGAGGGTACCAGAGATGTGAATTAGATGGCTGTACGAATCAAATAGGTTCCTCAAGGAGTGGAATATTTTCTCTGCTACAGCCCACATGGCTTTACCAAACTCATCGGGGTCTCTTGGAGCTGGGAAGCCCAACCCCAACGTCATAGATCTGGGGACAATTTTCGTGGACTCCGATATCATATTTGGATTTACAAGTCACCTACTAAAGAGAAAAACAAAGGTAAGAATATGTGTAAATGATGAGTGGAAGAAGGGTCTGTTTGATAAGGATGATCTCATGCTTGAGAGTTTTCAATGCATCTATAAGAAATCAGGACCAGATGAGACAATCAAATGATGGTGATCCCAGGTCCTGGACTGTATTCAGGACCTGGAACAGCACCCCGAAAAAAACCCTAGATCCGGTCAGCTGGTCTCAGTTTCACTCTGGACCATCAACTATTAGTTAGTTTATGTTAGTTAGCAAATCTAAGTATCTTTTCCAACAGTTTACTTATTATTATTATTTTTTTTACAATTACTCTATTAAAAAAAATCACATTTAATGTTTGACACATTGGAAATTACTAACAATTAACTTTGCATCAGTTTAAATATTACTAATAACTTCTTATAGTTGTGTTTGTGAACTACCTGATGACTTAAGTGAAAACACTATATAAGTCATTTTCCCTTATGAAATATTTCAGTGTTTTTTTTTTTTGCAGTCACCTCCGTTTTTCAGCCTGATGTTTAATGCACAGTATTAAAAAAAGATTGTCAGACAATATGTTTTGTCTAATACGTTCTACTTTTTATTTCCTTCATCGTCTTGACTATAATCTGGAATGATTTGTACAATCACAAAATAAAAGATGAGAGTGATTTCCTTAAAATAGGTCGTTTGAGGGCATGGGGAGGAGCCCTTTTACATGTTAGGCTGTAGTCTATGAAGCTATTGTCACTTACATCACCCACATAAAATATTTAAAGTTGACCAAATAAATATTTAACCTTAGTATCCTCCGACCCTTTCTTTTTGGAGAAATGCTACTCCGGGTTTCCGCCAGAGGATGGAGCCAGAGTAACACTGAACACACACCAGAGCCGGTCTGTCCAAAACCCAGGAGGAGGGGCAACAGTTTCCACCAGTGTGCCCTAAAACTGAGTGGTCACACTGTGTATTTAGGCATAAAACCAGCTTCTTCCTTATAGACAGACCTAATGGAGCAATAACCAGCACCTTACTGAGTAGATTCTAAATAATAAGCAGAAAAAGTCATCCACCCATATATCCAAACATAACATTTACGCATATTTTTTTTCCTGATTACTTTTAAGAATAATCATGATCTGAGATATTACCAGATATTTCTTATATTGTGGCAGTGATTTTGTGTAATGTGCTTCTTGGGGTTACAATGTGTGTCAGTGTCTCTACAACCTCACGTGTAACCTTTTGTTCAAATCCAGAAATACAATTTGAGGCACATTTTTTTTGCAGTAATGTATAAGAACCTTGCTTTCATTTCATGGAAGTGGGACAAACATGATGATCTATATATATATATAGTATTGTGTGTGACTGTGGAGCCTACAACTTGATGATTTTCCCAACATTAAAGCTACTTACCGGGAATAAAAGGGGAAAGCCAGTAGATTAGGCTACTACAACTACAATTCAGATTAGTCTGCAGCATAATAACAGGTTTAAACCTTCCTATAATCCCCTCACCCCAAGCAGAAACGTTTTCTTTAGCCCTCCCATTCCAGGGGAAATACCGCCTCCTGCGCACCGCTGTGCGTCCTCCTGTACCAAAACTCTCCCGCTGCTTGTAAACTTATGGGACGCACTCAACAGTTGCATTCGACCAGTACCTTCTGGATCAGTAAACCCGACAGATGACTAGTCTTCCTCAGTCAGGTCTTAAGTTTAGCCTATGGCTGCGCCTCGCGTTTTTCACCTGCGATACTTTTGACTTTAGTATTTTACAAAGAGGTACTCCTGAAGGTGTAACCCTGACCTGGGAGAATGGACTCATTTGGAGTCAATTCAGCTCCTGATGGAACAGACATAAGCAACCGCAAGTTCACCGTAAGTGTCTCATTGAACTGAATTATTAAAACTGAGCTCATGTATTGTTTACATCTGTCTCATAAATCCGAATGACCTGCGTCTAGTCTTTACGCACTTGGTGCAGGTGTTCTGTTGTCAAGACACAACTTCCATCTTCACACTTCTTGTGCACTAAAAGGTGTGAATTCCTCACATATTTACTTCTAAAAAGTTAACCACAACACTCTCCTTATGGTGAAGGTGGAGGGATGTCCGAGCGGAGGGTCTCCGGCAGCTGGTGATCTAACCCCCAGGAAAAGGCTGCACTCTGCGGAGGACGCGCGGTGCAGCAGCCGGCCTCCTCCTGAGGGCGCCGGGTCAGTTTCCATCGCAGAATCAGAAGAGAAAGGAGGCATTTGTCAGCAATGTCAGAAAAAAGTGTCAGAGCTGAAGAAGCAAGCACTTGCCCTGGCAGACCAAAATTCATTGAAGGTCAGTGAAAATGTATTTGACATTTTTGTGATCAATATTTTCTCTATTTTAGATGTTTGACTTTTACATTATGTTGTTCAGCATCTGTGTTGAATTGCTTTGTTGATCAGTATTTCTAGTCAAAGTCAATAAGTCACATGCAATCACGTTTTCCAGCTGACAAGTAATAAATAGGTTTTGCTTTTGAAAGTACCCTCTTAGTCTGAGGTGCTGGACAATATTTCTGTATATCCTTCTGCACCTGTTCCCAACATTAATATCTCTGGACAATGAAATCAGATCCTCTTGAAGATTTCCTATTGTACCAACTGGGTTCTCAATATTCAATTGTAAAGTTGTTTATTACTATGCTTGACTTCAAATGCTGGCCTTGGATGTGAAAATGGAAGCTTTTGAGACTTTGAAAGTGGTCCATTGTTTGGCTAAACAATGCTTATCTCTTTATTTTGCTGTTGGGTGTGGGTGTAGGGGGTCGAGGGGGTTGAAATGAGTCGCGTTGCTCACGTTGGAGACTGAGGAGGAAGTTGAGTCCCAGTCGACCTTCGCTGTGCATTGAAAGTGTTCCTGTATGGCTGCTCACACAATTCCCACCGCTGTTAAATATAGGCCCAGAGACTGCTGTGTTGTTGTGGCGGGATGGTTTTTTTTGCCCCCTCGATAGTTTCTCCTTTTGTTGTTCCAGTTTAGAGAGTCTTAGATTGGATTACAGCTCTTCATGGTTCACCCCAAGTCCCACAGCACCTCATGTTCATATGGGAAAGATATACACAGCATGGGGGTTGGGGGGGTGGTGGTGGTTCTGCAGCACCTGGGTTCTCTTTTTGGGACATCTGCTTGTGTGGTCTAATCTTTGTAGGTGGATCAGATCTATATTCAGGTATCAGGTAAGTCTACCCATAAACACACTAGGCCAGACTTTCGTTGCCATTATCCACCATGGGAACTGACCTCCCCTTTTTACTGTGGGACCCTGCAGCAGTGCTTTGTGGCCTTCACCAGGTGCTCTGTGTGGTAGAAGGGGATGAGAGCTGCCCTTATCCCTCTATTTTGCACTTGTTGATGGCTAAATTGGGCCTTAATTCCAGGGTGGGAAACAATGATGGCAGGGTGCTGTTATTGTACCAGGGTTATGGTATGGATGGATAATAAACCTATTGTCTGAGTGACATGTTAGAGCCACTCACCTGTTGGGTCCCAGAGGATGGATGCGGTTATGGGTGATCGCTTCCAAATTGCTTCCTCTGTGGAGAGAAAAGGTCAACAAGGTGGTTCAGGTGGGCGGTTTGGTGCATCTAGGATCTACCTGCTGGAGTTAGACTGGGTTCGTCCTCTGTTGTGTCTGCACGTTGTTATGGGAAAACGAGAGTGGAGACTGTTTACCCGAGGTCGCACTTCCCCTCCCTCCCCATCCGCCCGCTGTCCCGTTTTTGTGAAGAGGAAGTCGGCTTGGTCCCCAGACATCCCTCTCCCCCTCACCCAGCCTGTAGACTTATTGTTTGAATACAGTAGTAGTTGTGAGTTGATAAAAATTCAAGGAAGAGTGTTTGCGTAGAGTGATTGTGCTTTTATACATGAAATCCACTGGAGGGAAAGTCAACAGCAGACATAGTGAAACCACCCAGACTCAGGAAGCTTTTGTTTTCTTATTTGTAGAAATTTATGCTATAAGCAGGTTTGTAAACAAAACCTGCTTATAGCATGTGACCAATACATGTGTTCTATGATGGTATATATCATATGATTAAATTGTTTCATATTATGATTTGTCATATTTGTGGTTTCAGTAGTGGTTTGTGCTCTTCCACATCACAGCCATCACATGGTTATAGTTTAAGCATGAAAAGTTGGATATGAACTAGAATATTAGACCTGGACTACATGCAAACATCACTAAACACCTTTTACCACTTATGTATGAATATGTAAAAAAATACGGCAGTTATTTTCACTTCTAAAGTAAGAAAAAATATTTTCTATCAGTATCTTACATCATTAATATCTCCTGTTTTGTTCTGAATAGAAGTACACCTTTCATTACTTTTCTCTATTGTGATATGTTTCATTATCTGCACATATAAGATTTTAGTCATGTTGTTCAGCCCCAGGAAAATATGCAATATGCTTTTGCATAGAATACTTTAGAAAGTAATTGGATTAGATCCTCAAGATGGCAAAAAAAATCCTAAAAACTCCTTTTCACATCATCTTGCAACAATTAAATGCCCTTCATGCACTTTGGCAGAGAGTCTATATTTTCCACCTCTTTAATCAGCGTTAGAAAACATTTTAACTTCCATATACATTAATACTCGATTGGCCTTTGCACACACTCACTTTGCTGGGCTTTTGTAATTATAAATAGTTTATAGCATAGTGTTGAAGGGCCAAACCCCAAATTAACTTTGCTGAGATTACGTCCTTGAGCTACCGCCTGTAAGTTTGCTGCATTGGCATATTTTATATTATTCAGACAGCAGATCATAATAAAAATATTACCCTGGGAAAATGCCCTTTGTTAAGAGGACAGGTCAAAAAGCAAGAAAAACACTGGCAAGCTAAAGACTTCATCTGATCATGGGACTTTACCTGGTTTATTTGCATAATTCAAGTGCACAGAGAGTTGACTGACTTTTTAATAATTGTAGACTGAGTTTATTGTGGTGACACATGGGAGTGAAGCAGATGATAACTTCAACCTCAACTTCAAAGTATCCATTAGATTGTTACTGTAGTTAGACTTGAGGTTACAAACAGAATGAGCAACACAGTAGGAGTACATCCAACTTCAGTTTATACACACAAACAACTACTCTTCTTTTAATTTTCTCACTTGAATGTGATACTTAATATTTGTTTTGCATGTGCAGATGGGATGAAATAAGAGGATGCCTCTTTTGTGCTCTTGCCATCAACCATCTCATGAAAATATTAAGAGACTGTCAGAGTTGACAATAGGCAATTAGGTCTGTATAAACCCGCTAGTCTAGGGTTCTCGTGACCCATAACGACTACAATTCCTCGCCCAAGGCCAAGCTGGAGCAGCTCAAATCCCTCAGTCACAGTTTAGACACAAGCACTGTCACTTGATCCTTTTTTTCCTGAGAAGCCCAGCATTAATTACAAGGACAGGGTTGTGTTGATGAAATATTAAATAGAGTGCTCGGCTGAAAAAATCCTTGGAGAGCTAGTTGGAAATGAAAATGACTTTTTGGGTTTCAGCTAATGAATGCTAGTGAATTTCACCTGATGGTAACAGGGATAAGCTCCAGCCTCCATGCAACACTCTAGAGGACTAAGCAGTTTACAAAATGAATGAATGAATGAACTTCATCAATCACTCCCAAAATTAAGATGAACTAGTGAGCAATGTGTGAAAATGTTTAGAATTAAAAAATAAAATCTACATTTATTTACATTTTGGGGGTAAAGAGGTTGCGATTGTAAACTTTAATGCAGATAAATTTAACTATCTGAGCACATACATCAGTGTTTGTAATGCTGCAGGGACTACGGGTCAGTGATAAAGCCAGCAGTTTCTAACAGCCGTACATAAATACTGAGGCCTATGAATATAAATGCAGTAGTGGACCTTGTGAGCTATGCTAGTACACTGACTGATTAACAGAGAATTTCCTGCAGGGCTCTGAGGGTTTCAAGGTTTAGATTAAGTTGAGCTGCAGCAGGTTGAGGTCAGTTGCATTCAGCCCTAACCTTTGACCTCTGGAAACACAGAAAATGCATTTAGCACCACAACCCATCCAGGTCACTGTGGAAATTAAAATATAATGAGTGGCGAATGAAGTTAAATTGTGATTGTAGAGAGTGAGCACACCGCCAGCTAATCATGAATGCCATGCACTGCTGATGTATGCACAATGTGTCCAAGCTTATTATAGATGGTGTGTTTGAGTGTGACTGTGAATGAGGTTGCAGGAATTATCTTGTACCGTGAGGCTTTTTTTTTGGTGGCAGTTTTTCATCTTGAATTAATGAATTATGGGACCAGTAATTTTACTCTCTTAGATTCATGTTTGATTTGTTTCTGCTTTGTTCATTTAACCTTCGATCTACTTCAGTTTCAGGATTGTTGGTAAATCCAGCTACATATGAGGTACAGCTTAGGTTATGTTTAGGTGCTTCTATGAAACAGTACATTTTGGTACCTGGCACATTTTTAGACCCAGTAATAAACAGACATATTTAGACATATTTCCCTTCCAGAATGTAGCTAATGATGACGTCAGATAACAGCTATATATATATATATATATATATATATATATACACACACTCATGCTGTGAGTCATCTCAAAAAAATTGTAATAAAATATCGGGGCCCAAAAATAGGACCAAAATTAGGACATGAAAAATGATGTATGGGTCAGTGCATTTTATCTTGAAAATATGGTTGGAAATGATCTTATATAGTGCTATAAATAAAGACACTGTATTAAATTTTATGATCCTAGTGATTTTTGTAATCCAGTTTTTCTCACTCATTCCAAGTTTTGTATGTAAATCATTGTGTCCTCTTGCATTACATGGAGAACTGCCCAGTTAAACGCATATAAATCACAAATGATCTTGCATCAGTGGTCATTTTCACCAATCACTTTGCTTTTATAATTAGGTCAATTCCCAAAAAGCACCTGTGAGAGATTAAAGAGATATTACAAAAAACAGTAGTGTGCAATCTTTGTTTTCTTTTGACTGTGTTGTATACTGATTTTTCATCAAATCATGTCTTTTATCTCAAAAAGTATTTGTCTTTAAAATAGACCCATATTGCTTCCAAACTTCTTTTATAGCATTAGTCTACATCTGGTTTGAATTTTTAGCCCCCACGTCTGGTTTTTAGGTACCACTTTAATAGAAGCACCCATATCCAAAAGCACGGAATAAGGACATCAATCACAGATCTTTTTATGATTCTATGCCAAGCCATGTTTTACACTGTGTAAACTCAGCTGGTTTAGCTTTGTCTAAAATAAACATTTACTTCCATACGGACATTGTGTGGGCAAATAATGCACTGTCTTTTGTATTAAATCTATGTTACTTCTGTGCCCATCTATGGATTGATTTAACGGTCCCAGAAGAATGCATGCAGAGTTTTCTTTGGCCAAGGAGTCAGTGGAAACATTGCTTTGTTGATATTAGTAGTACTGTGCATAGTGTGTGATGTATAAGTTAGTCTAAGAACAACAGGCTAAGTCTAGGAGAGACAGTGAAGGACAGGGTGGTGGTGAAAGACTGCAGATCTACCAGCCTGGCTACTGTTTCCCAGGCAGTCGGGCAGGGGTGCTACCTCGTCTTTGTGGGCTGACCTTTGACCTTCTTGTCAGTTCTTCCAGCCTTTATAGTGGGTTACGGTTTCAGTGAGTCGACCTGGACTCGAACAGGTGGATGCAGCCTGCCAGGTTCATTGCAGGAACGCAGATGACGGGACAGAGTGACGGGCAGATGGATGGAAAAAGGGACAGGAAAAAAAAAGCTGTGTGAAAAAGCCCTTTGGTTGTGAAACTTGAGCTAACGTAGAATTAAAACCGAGCATGACCATATTACTCTATTCACCTCTAAGCACCTGGGCCCCTGAGGCTCTTTGTGGTTGTGTGTGTTGCGTTCCTGTGTGCCTGCTCAGCAGTGCATGCACTCCACAGAGCCTTAGAGGAGATCAGAAATGAGGAAGGAGAGCAGAAGAGACTCCAGGCCGAGCTGTCCCCCCGTTTCTTCCCTGCATGGAGTGTGACTTCTGCTTTATGGCATGTGGCTGTATTAAACCACAGAACAATAATCTGGTGTCAAGTGGTGCAGAGCCCATAGACATCAGTCATGGTTATTCAGTACTGCAGCTGTTCAATGCCAGTTTACCTCAAGTATCCGCAGCTTCATTCATTTATTCTTTGAGAGGCTGTCAGCCGCCTTTTCAGGTGACAAATTAGTTTTGTTGACTTCTTTTATACTTAGAGTGGGTACTGAATTGTATTACCTTTTAGCTTTAAGTGCAACTATGTGTAGTCTAACCTCAAACATCTGGATATTTTATAATGGTATTTCTGTATTATTTATTTATATATACAAGTGTTGCATTTTTTTTTGCCTTTGTAAAGTACCGCATTGTTACTATTGGGTGGAAACCTCTTATGTCCAAGATATTTATTTTTCAGGAAACTGGAAAAACAATGTATATTCTAAACAAATGAATGTGATTTAAAGATATAGTCACAAGCTGTTTTCCAATGCTTTTCAAAACTATCAGACTGAAGTGAAGACTTACCAGTAGAATCATTTCATGGCATAAAAAGGGACTTATGAGTTTTCCATCTGGCAGTGACAATATCTAAACCAGGCATGTCTGAACTATTTCACAAAGGGTCGGTGTGGCTGCAGGTTTTTGTTCCAACCAACCAAGAGTTCACAGTTTGACCAACTGACTCTGAAGACTGAGATCAGTTGATTAATTGAGTCCAGTCTGGTGTACTGCTCCTTGGTTGGAATAAAAACCTGCAGCCACTCCGGCCCTTTGTGGAATAGTTTGGACATTTGGACATGCCTGATCTAAACTAACACCTGTCTTGCTCTCCATCCATGTACAGTAACTTGTTCCTGAATTATTCAATGCTGTTCTCATGGTCCTCTAAATTGGGAACACTACATTACAGGCTACTGTCATCTTAGAAGTGAAGTCATCAGCAAACCCCCCCCCACCACCACCACCACCATGACTAACACCACAGACTCCAACTCAAACCTCATCAAATCAAAATAAAAGTCATGTACTGTACAAGTCATTTTGACAGAACAGTGGACAGATTGTATATTTGGGGCAAGCTTCAGGAGCTTTAATATTAATCACAGACTGATATATCATATATATATCATTATCGGCCTGTTGCATTGGCTGATTTGCTCTTTTTTCCATAGCCATGATTTACTGACAGGCAAGACATCTCCATGTTGTTGGAGATACTCCATCCACACAAAAGATTTTTAATGCACAATTTTTGATTGATGACTAATTACAAGTAAAGAAGATTTTCTGACATTTGTTATCGTTTGACAGTGAAAAAAAAACTGTATCGACTCAAAATATCGGTTTAAAAATGTTGGCAGCCTGTATCGGTAAAAAAAAAAAAATCCATATCGGTCGATCACTTCCTGAAATAAACTGTTCCCGCATATCTTTCTTTTTCAAACATTAATCTTCACCTTTGAGCTGCACAATTCCTCCACAGAGCTTTAAATCTGGACAGTGAACGCAGACGGCACTTAAGAGATTATAAAACCTTTCTCATTCTCTACAGTCCTTCTTGGTTTTCATAAGTGGAAGCAGACTTTCTCTGGCCACAAACATTTACTCTAATCTCAATGCATTTATGGCGCGAAGGCCAACTCTTCACTATGTCTGCAGCCGTTTCACTTTACATCTTTAATTTGTGGAGCTGAGTGAATTGACTCCAACTGTTGCTGCCCCGTCCACTACTTATCACAATTGCTCTTCGGCAAATTGCTACAAGACAGAGCGCAGGAAATGGGTTCAGGGTGCACAGATGCGAGAGGTGGATTGAAGCGAGGCTGATGCTCATCATCGCCTTTCATCACGAGGAAGGCGCAGGAATCTGTTGGCGAGGGTTAAGGAATTCTCCACCTCAAATAACTGCCATTCTTTACGTGTGCACCGCTTTCCTGGCTGCTCAGAGAAGCAGATCCACAGAGGGTAAGATGAAACAGGAGCTGAGTGAAGGTTCACAGCAGATGCCCACTCGCATAAACACACACACACACTCACACAAAGACACAGTTCATGTGAATGGGTCCTCTTCTGGCCATCTGGCTTTTTCTGGTACGGCTGCATGCCACTGTAATGTCTGCAGACAACCATCCAGATGTTCCCTTGGTTACCTGTCAAGGTGAGCTGAGCTATTTAGAGCTGCTTAGACCTGTGAATTTACTGTGCTGCTGTCAGTTATTGTGAAGGTGCAGTGCCGTTCTCATTCAACTCAAGTATGTAAAGTCAAGACATTATCCTTAATAACAGCTATTCAGTAAAGACGGTCAATCAAAGTCTGTGTCATAAGAAACCAGCTGCACCTTTATCTTACAATGGCATATCTTCTTAGTGTCTTTTCAGTCTTTTTACATCACAGCCTTAATTGGCTTATGTACATAACAGCTTTGTTGACTAACTTTTTACAAGAAAAGCCTTTACGTAATTAAATTACTGAATAAATGTCACTGTATTCAATTGAGTTACTGAGAAAACACACATACTATGTTTTGTCTAGTGATCTGAACCTGCTTTATCCTCACTAGGGTCACAGGGGTCACTGGGAGCCTAATCCAGTTACAATGGGCGAAGGTGGGGTACACTCTATATGAATCTCCAGTTAATCTCAGGACTGAACATATATAGACAAACAATCACTCTCACATTCACACTTCTAGGCAATTTAGTGCATGTGTTTGGATGGTGGGAGGAAACCGGAGTACCCAGAGAAAACCCACACAGACACGGGGAGAACATGCAAACTCCACACAGAAAGGTCTGGTGTTTGAATCAAACCAGGGTCATTCTGTCTGTGAGGCACAAGTGCTAACCACTGCACCCCCGTGCTGCCCCACAAACAATATGATCCAATAATTTTTGTGTTGAACAAGGTAGTTCTTTTAGATTAACTGAAGCAGCATCATTACACTAGAAAAAAGATTTGTTCAAAAGATTCATTCACCAAATCACTGAATTATTCAGCGTGAGATGAATGATCCATTTAATACTGTTTAATGTCATTAACCCTTGCAACTCCAATTCTAAGTGCAAGGGTCAATGGGTGGTTAGAGAGGTGAATTGGGATTAGGCCTAACTGTTCAGATATTTAT
The DNA here is from genome assembly GCA_020466265.1 of Siphamia tubifer. NCBI lineage: Eukaryota > Metazoa > Chordata > Actinopteri > Kurtiformes > Apogonidae > Siphamia > Siphamia tubifer. The sequence goes on from CM035804.1 coordinate 33,100,246, forward strand.
TTTCAGGGCTTTTTAGCCATGATCAACTATTAGAAAAATAAATCACACAGAGACCTTAAATTAGACAGTTACATACATTTTAAACAGGAGACTGGGTAAATCTCACATACTTTAATAATATAAATCAGAAAACAAATGACAAAAGTGCTGGTTAGCACATGGTATGTTATTCCACATATATGGTGGTTTATGTACATGTATACAATGGATTTGTAAATATTCCACTAGAAAGAACCTGTAAAGTGAATGGATCATAATGTACAGACAGTGTTTTGAAGTAGATCTGGTAGATCTGAGACCAATATTCTTTTGGACTAAAATCTATTTTCTTGTTAATTCTAAGAATTTCACATTTTGACCCAATACTTATGTATCCAACCAGCATTTAAGACTTGACATTTCCTTATCAGTAACACACATATGGTGAAATATCATTAGTTTTGTTATGGAAGCATTTTACTTGTAGACCAGTGTAATCAGTAGTAGGCTTCCTTAGAGTTCTTCTCAATTCAGTGATATTATCAATGTCATGAACACGACAGTTTGACATTACTCAGTGTTGGGGAAGAGTGAATGAGTATATTTCCTTTAAAGCACAGAATAATATGCTGCGAAAATTGTATATTTTGTCAAGAATTTTCATTTACATGTGACATTTGCAGAAAGTCTAAGCTAATGGCAAAACTGGTTTTGTTTGTGTTAATCAACATTTTGACAGGATTCTTTGAAACGAAGCAGCAGGAAATGCTAAGACTCTGACAAGTCCTGTATTCTTCAGCTGTTTCTCATTGTTAGAGTATTTGAAGAATGATTGCCGTATATAATAGCACTTGTCTGAATGAGTTTGCTGCTGTTTGGTGAGGGATCAGGTGTTACAAAGAGCCAGACTGAAATGAAACAATGGATGTGAGGTCTAGGCTGTCATGACGATTGTGTTACAGCAGAACACGGGTCTGCAGAGCATGAAAACGGGGCAGCAAAGGCACAAATGTCAATGAGCAAAGAATGCAAATACAACAAGAAGTGCAACCAGTGAGAATTAATCAGTTTGACTTGTTAATTTAGGGCAAGCTGCCTGAGCGTGATAGTGTGTATGTTATGTTTGCTTTATGCTCTCGCTGGTCTCTTACTCCTCTGCTCCATATGTCATGGTGAAGTGAGACGTGCACAATCCAGACAGACTGCAGTCCATTATTGAGGCTGATTCAGAGTATTGGAAAAACATAGTCGCTGAGATAAATTTTCAAGACGGTACACAGACACAGAGGAGCACTGAGTTGAAGGTAATCTCCTGCTGGCTCCATAAAATGTACCCAATTGACAGCAGGCCTTGTGGTAGCAGACAAATCGCCTAGCTTATAGAAATGTGCTGAAAGAGAATGCCAGCGCTGTGTATCCTTGCCAAGATGGATATGCAGACAGCAAACTTGGTGCTGTCTGGGTGTGGCTGCCTCACTCACAGCAAACAGTGGATCAGCGCAGTGAGGTGCCTGAGTTGGACTTGACGTTGCATTGTTTGTTTTCCTCTTTGGCAGATGTTAATGGGGCTGCTCCTTCTCACCTGCCAGTTCAGACGGCTGCCTGTGTTTGGTCTCTTTGGCAGTATTTACTTAGAGAGACCGTATTGAATGTGTTCAAGATGTTAGAGACATTATTAAATGTGTCCAAGTTGTTGGAGTCATTCATAAAAGCTTTGATAAATGTGAGCTGCAAATGAACCATTGCTTCTCTGGACATCTTTGTGGAACTGCAATAGGAAAAGAAAAGAAATTAGAGAACTTCTTTTTGTATATTTTAGGGCTGTCAAAATGAACACATTAGCGCTGATTAATCCATCATCATGATTCATTTGGTTCAATATTTTAACGTAATTAACCCATCTATAGCACACAATGACTCTGAATGTCATGCATTTCAGGCAGTTTATCCCACTAGTTAGTGTTGTACATACGCAAATGTGAAATGGAAAGATGGAAGCTGCTTAACAGCATGACATTTAAGTAAAAACACAAAAACAAGACAGAACAATCAACCAGCAAAAAAGTACTAGATACACTTTTCTTTTCACCAAAATGCTTCCAGCTTAAAATAGCCTACTACATTAATGCAAAGTGTACGTTAGTTAGAGATTTTGCTAATGCATCACCAAGGTTGCAACAACATTAAGTGCATATATATTCTCTTCTTTCTTGAGTCTGTTTGCTCATGAAAAATCAAATGCAGAATTCATTCTTTAAATTATATTACACTTTTTAGATTAAAAAAAAGGTAATTGTATTTACTTGTGATTAATCCAAATTAATCCACAGGAATCATATGAGTCATCTGATTAAACATTGTAATCATTTGACAGCACTAGTATTTTTCCAATCACTAAAAGGTCCAGGATGGAAGTTCCAGAGAGGCACAGAGTTTGATTCAAAGAATAGTGGGTTAATGTCAGAGAATGACCAGTTCACAGCAGCTTTAGGCCTCTTTTAGCTGCGATCTATAGTGGGATCATCAGCCACCCTGATGTCTGCCAATGTCTCCCATTGATCTTCTTCAAACGCTGATCTGATCTTGTTTATTTATATTGTGTATAAATACTTTTCTGTCTATGTAAACGTCATATTATGTCTGTTTGAATGTTTTTGGCTGTCTTGTACTGTTTAGTGTGAAGTTGGCAACACCTTTGTTAATACACTTATGAAATAAGCAATATACGCAAGGATTATATATATATATATATATATATATATATATATATATATATATATATATATATATATATATATATATATATATATATATATATATATATATATATATATATATATATATATATGTATATATATATAAATCCTCTGTATTTATTGTTTTACCCAAATGTCTGTACCATTGAACCTATTCTTCTGGGGATCTTCCTTAGATTTCTAACATTTGTGTTTCTTAGTTGAAGGGTTTTCTTTCCTCACCCAAACTGAAGTTTTTGCATAAACCCCTTTGAAGTTTGTATGATTGGACTGTACAAATCAAACTGATCTGAAATGAAAATGAACATAGGCTGTGATACCAACTGAACATAAGCACACATGTATCTTACTTATTGATTAAGTGTACGGTGCTAATAGTGGTACATAGTGTGTGGCCAAACTCCTGTACTTAGTGCACATTCTCGTCAGAATCAGAATCACATTTGTCACATCAAACGAAATTACATTTGCACATTTCCTCCAAAACTAGTGCAGGCCGTTACTCATTGAAATGTGCCGCCACTGTCAGTCACGTAGTCAGTCAGTTGAAGATTCCGTGCATGCAAGCCAAAGCAATCAATTATGCTGTTCCCACATCACCAAAGATAATATCATTAACAGTAAGGTAAACCTCACAACTATACAACCACATAACAGCTACACCCTGCATCAACTGACACACATAAACACCCAAACCTGACATGCAAACACATGTATAACTGTGCAGCTGTTTACCTAATGAAACAACAAACAAGCTAGAGATTGAAAAATATTCCATCTTGCCTTGAAAAAGGTTTTTGTGTAGTTATTCAGATTGAGCACTTTTGAAGTGATGAGCAAATGATGAAGTTGGGTTTCCTCTTGACATGTTTTTCTAACTTGATGGATGCCAAGAAATTGAAGCTGTAAAAGAAATGTACTTTCAAGTTGAATGGGGTAACTTCAGGATTGTGTTTGTTATTGTTTGGCCTTTTTGACATTATTAGAGAAATGGGAATTGGATCTAGGCTGCTGCGTTAAGATCACATAAGATCACTCGACTCGCTTAGATACCATCACACTCAAATATCAGGATCTCTAAAATATACAGCATTTAGGTTGTATACATTTGCAATATTTTGATTCATGGAATAGATAGGATTTATTTCAGATCCCCCCAAAATTTCTTGCTGAGTTTTTCAGGGGATCAATCAATGATTCTCGGAGCTCTATATTTTGCACCCAAGTTATTTATTTTGTCTAAATAAGTACAGTATAGATGAAATGTTAATGCTAATTCAAGGTGTTCCATTGTCACAGTTTAGAAAATCTGTAACACTCAGCTCAGTTGTGTGTATAGAATAGTGACCCATATGGATTTTTTTTTTTTTTTGGCCAATACAGATTTTCTTTTATGCCAATGACTTTTTAAAAAATTTATTTTCATCCCCTTTTGTTTTCTTTTTTTCTTTTGTCTTCATTTTTGTTTTCTTTTTTCCTCTTCTTTTTTTCCTTAGTTTTCCCCCCTCTTTTCCTTTATCTATCAGTAAATCATGGCAGAGAAAAAAAGAGCATATTGGTCAATGCAACAGGCTGATATTGATACAAGAAAAAAAAAACTAAATATTGGCCCAATATATTGATCTATCATTTGTGTAGAACTGAAATAACATGCGAGGAATTGAAAAAAAAACGCACCTATTAGATTCTGAGAGACTGTTATTATAGTTTTAGTGGACAGCTGCTGTGTGAGTTTGTTTGTCTTTATGCCTATGTGACAGTATGCATGTGAGTCTATTTGTGTTTGTGTAATAGTAGAAGCACTGCAAGGGGTTTTGATGTGAGTGGTAGATGGGTTGTGTAAACTCCTCTCATGACGCATTCCAGCTATGCATTTGGTTCGTCTTTATTGTCAGGAATATATTCAGCTACGTATATAGTTCTTCATAAATCCTGCCGCTGTGTGAAAATGCCAGTCAAAGTTCACGCTGCTCATGTTCATTTCATGCTTCAGTCTCCATCTCCCTGAGCGAGGAAGAATGTGTGTATTGATGATGTGCAAAAGTGCGTGTAAGGACCAAAGGAAAAAGAAGGAGATGAAGCACATTCACAGTCACTCCATCCTTTCTACTTTGCCACAGAAGTCATCCATCTTTCTGAACTTAACTGCTACCAATTTATGATTGCATTATTACAGTAGGTGTTTTATCCTCATCCCAACACATAGGCCTGCTGGTGGTCTGGATAATGGAGAAGCTGATGGAGAAGGTGACTGGACGCTGCTATTACTCTGGTACTTTGCGGGTTTGGCTTGAGGGTGAATGTGATGAGTCTTTTGCCTTCATTTTATCCCTGCTATTCTTTAACTGGTGGTTTGGTGCTTATACATCAGGGCCTATCAGGATCTGATACATATCTGCTGTTATTAGTTAGCCACTTTATACTCAGTTATTATCATGAGCATTGGCCTGAATCCTTATAATTCATTACAAAATAAATCTCTGAAATGTAATAGTCTTGCCACAGCCTCCTCTATCTGTGATACATAGAGACAAGCATTACCCACAGAGAAGCAAACGTTTCATTTCAGCGCATTTCTGTTTTACTATGAAATGACTTGACTTTGCAATTTGCTTGCTGACATTTTAAAAGACATGGCACGGCAATAAATTCCACAAAATGGCATCGAAGTTGCTTTTATTCCCTGTTGGTGAATTTCTCAATCGGAAGAATGCTGAAAAGGTCAGCTTTGAATTGTATGGATTTTTATAATGGATTTTTACGAGAAAAAGTCAATCAAGATATAGTAGATACAGTATGTAGTTTGTCTTTGACTGGCAGGTGTGTTTGTCAGACTTTTGCAGTTTTGGGAAAAATGGTTTTAAGCAGCTTTTGTCAATTTTTTACATTTTCTTTGCAACACTGTAGCTGGTAAATCTCCAAATCAGTGTATATAGCAGCTTCCACCAGGCATGTATTATTCAATTTGTGGTTAAACAGATGCTGCAACATAACAAGGAAGGTGGGATGTTAAACTCAGTGGATACTTTTCATCCCTGTAAACTATGAATACATGGAGCTCATTAGTGTGCATTGGGAAAATTAGGATAATTACATTCATACTCAGATTTTGGAGAGATTTACTGTCTTGAGAAATGATGCCATCTTGAGCGTGTCATTATTCCCCATGGATGCTTGTGGTGTAAACCTTCCCTTGCTTCTCTCCCATGAACCAGCTACCATTAATAGATCTGTCCTTTATGCTTCCCCTCTTGTTACTGCTGCTCTATTTTATGATGTTACTCTCTCTGCTGAAGAGCTCTGGGCTGTTTTATCTCCTTTGTGTGTGTCGGGCACTTAAACTTAAACCTCTCTGTTTACGAGTCCCAAACTGCCTCTCCATCCTCTGCGTTTGCTGTTCAGTACCAGTTCAGCATGGCCTATAAAAGCTAAGTCGTCCCGTACTGTTCTGGGAACTTGCTGCCAGTCCCCACTGTGAAGACCCCCAGCTAAGTGCTGTCCAACTCCCCTGCTGGGTGTGAGAGTGAGTGTGTGCATGTGTTTGTGTGCAAATGTGTCCCACTTCAGCATTTTCTTTCAGCTACATGTTCAGTCAGTTTCCTTCTATTTGCACTTTAGCAGTCTCTTCTGATTTCTGCTTTGGCTTAATTAAATAAAGTAGATTGAGTTGCTGTTTGAGTTTCATTTCGAGCTGGCTTTAGTTCGACATTTGTCCTTACATGCTGGTGTGTTCACCAAAATTGTCACTGTTAATATGGTGTATTTTAAATGCTCAACTGCTCCTGCTTTGCCACAGGCTTTTCTGGCAACACTCCACCCCTGGTTGTTCTGTCTCAAGCATTTAAATCAACTCAGCAGATCATAGGTGTTGTTTACTGCTCTAAATGTATGCATCAAACAAAAACATTGCTGGAATGCCTTTGAACGTGTCTGTGCAACATGGATGGGCTTCCCTTCCTCAAATGCCCGCTAAAGAAAGGAGGGAAGCTCTCGGGGAGCACACCTGTGTCTGTGGCCTTGGTGAATTGCTGCTTTGCTGTGCTGCAGTGGATGCTGTTAAAGTGAACAGTCGTCACACCCTGAGGACCGTGTGTCCAGCTCATTTTTTCCTTGTCTCCTCAACAGAGTTACAGTCAAACTTACACAAAAGCATTCATCACTTCAAATGATCAATATTAAAAGTCCATTTGTATTCATATTCAGCATTTTACTAGTTGTTCCAGTGTTAGTTTCAAGGGAGGCATTTGTTGATAAATGGCTTGAGGCCATGATTCTTTCAGAAATAGTATTGAAATAATAATAATAATAATAATAATAATAATAATAATAATAATAATAATAATAATAATAATAATAATAATAATAATAATAATAATAATAATAATAATAATAATAATAATAATAATAAATGTTATAGTATTGAAAGTGTAGAAATTAGTTAACATTGTTCCATATGTAAGATGGACTCTTCATTGTTGACCATTTGCTTGCTCTATTTAAACTCTCACAGCAGTCTTCCTCCATTTCAACACTTTTGTCTCATATGGCTCACATTGAGATGGTTGAAGAATATTTCCTCTCCAACTGAATCACCTGTTGCTTCTTCTATTTCTGCTGAAAAATTGCTTAAATTGTCACTGGAATCGCTGCTGTCATTGTTTATGTCGCCCATGTTTCCACACAAGCAAAGCGGAGCAGTCTTCCTCCGCTGATGACACAGGTCAAAGTTCAGCTTACCCAGAAATAAGTAGGTCAAATTTGTAGGCATTGCATTTGCGGTGTTGTTGGTAGTGATGTATATGTGAATCAACTTCAGACATGATGAGCTTTCAAAATATGTATAGTGGTAAAATCATATCACTGACACTTTAAACACACATACAAGAACAAATTGTACCTGTTGAACCTTTCATTTTTTGTTGTTGTTGTTGTTTTGTATGCTGCACCTGACCCCAAATGGGCTGAACACAGCTTTCCAATTAATCATTGTTTTTTAAGAAAACAATCAAGTATTGTTTTTTTCACCTTCACTAAGAGCATTCACTGCTGTTACACGGTCATTACCACATCTATCCAGTGAGGCCATGCCCCCTCCTCCACTTTCTGTCCATCCACTGACCCCTCCAGCTCCCCGTTGTCTGACGTTGGGCATTTATGTCTTCATCTCTTTGTGAGTGAGAAGCTGTTTTGGCTGCGAAGTCTGATGCAGTCGTGAAAGCATGGCACCCTTGAACTCCCACAGAAACGACAACTGGACCGGAGACAAAAGTGTAACCTAGCTTATCATAACTGATCTTCACTTTTCTTCCCTCAGAGTTTCTTACACACAAGCATGTATACATGAAGTATATCTCTGGTCACTATTTGTCAGAGGTGGTTCTAGAAAGCAGTTTAGAAAGTGACATTGAGTTGTTAAGGTATAAAGGGTGCTGTAAAAGGCCTACAGTAGGTGTTGAAAGTCATGTTGGTACTATGGCGATGGAGGGCTTGAAGCTCCTGCAGCAGCTGAACAATGCTTAATTAGCTCATAAACAAAGGCTAGTGGGGGATCAGAGCGGGCAATCAAAGTGTCCTGTTCCTTTGAGCTCCTCTCACCATCAACAAAGCCTCTGTAATGGCCCCGTCACTCTACTTGTTGTGTCTCACCACAAGATGCTTCCTGACAACATAAAAGGACCACATTCCAAAAAGAGCCACAGACAAGAGACAGTGCCCGTCCACACCTCCCTCGGCCTTCAAAGCAACCCCCTCTCCACGCCAGCACCGCTCCCCAGCCTACCCTTCCTCTTTCCCTGTCAGATATTGACTTTGCTCCTCCACTCACCTCTGCAGTGTATGTTTGGTTCCCCGTGGCGACCAGCACGGCTTTCATCTCTCCTCTTTCAGTCCAGTGTCCGTGACTTTGGTGGTCTGTTTTATTGCGTTCCTTTGTGTGACGCTGTGCTGGCACGCTGCTGGGAGCCCGTAAGGAAGTGGGCAACAGACAGAAGGCTGTAGCAGGTTCTGGAAAGGTTACTCGACCTTGGCATGAACACAGGTGTACTGTGTATATGTGTATGTGTATGTCCTCCTTTACGTCTGAATGGCTTTGTGATTGAGCTTGTACTTGATAGTGACTTTGGGTTTTACGCTAGTGTGTTAATTTTGAACATGAGGTCCACAAAAGAAAACAGGCTGCCAAATGACGGCAGCCCAGCAGCAGGTTGGAGGCAATCTCTGCTTGTTTGCGCGACTGTGTTATCATCTCCTTTTTCCTGTCAAAACAGGAAAAGACAGGGGCGAAAATGGAGGTTAGGAAAGTGCTGCCTTGATGTGTGTTGGCTGGATGTCCAGCTCTGTCTGACAGTGACCCTCCAGGCCAGGAAAAACAGACACATTCAGGGCGTAACCCACAGTGGCATACTTCATGGTGTTATTTTTATCACTCTCACAAAGCACAGCAAGGGATGCTTTTCCCAGCTGTTGACACAGGTTTAGGTCATTTTTGTCTCCAAAACAGTGCAACGGCCGCAGGCAGAGGACAGAGGTAGACGTCCCATCTGGTTGCGTCCCTTTGGCTTATGATTGTAGTCTCTGTTTAAGAAAGGAAATCCTTTTTGACATTTTGTTAATCATGAAAGCAAGACACTCCTTTTCTTTGGATGATCCTTAGACCTCCATTCACAATGCCTTTTCCGTCAAGCTGGAGTTGTCATGTGACTTTATCCATCCATCAAGTGTATTTGTTAGTTCTTTACAACAGGATGACACATACACAGAGTGGGCCTAGTGGATGTTCTTTTCATGAGGCTAAGTACATTCCACACAGTAGAGACAGCTCTCAGCTCTCAGGCAGTGGATTACTGCCAATGACATGACAGGTAAAAGTCCTGGCATCTGCTGTGATATGGCAAAATGAGAAGGCATGCTACACAAACATCTGATTAGCTAATCAGCTACTTATTGACTGGTGTAAAATGATAACCATCTTCCACTCTGCCTTAGTTAGGGAGTCACTTTGTAAAACTGAGAGTTGCTCTTGTGGAATCCATAGAGTCTAAAGGCAGAGGAAAAAGAGGGCTTTACAGGGTCTTTAAAAACAAAAAGAACAGTTTGAAAAAGAATGCTATTGTTCGAAGTACCAGATTGCAACAAGTAGATTTTCTCTTTTGGTTTTTATGACAATGCATGTGCTGTGTAAAGTCATAGCATAACGTGATTTAAAAAAAAAAAAGCAATACATCCTTTTTTTTTTAAAATTTGGGATGTTTGATGTCTAACTGAACATGAGAGCAGGCAGGTAAACATCAGCAATAGCACCTTTAACACGTAGCCCCCAGACTCCTGACAGCGGTTTGCTCCCTTCTCCATGACCCAGATTAAGATGTGGCGTGTGCTTGCTGACTGAGGTCGATGTCATCAGCAGGGAGGTCAGAGTTCATTTGTCTTTCTTGACAGACCTTCAGGTGGTGCTCCAGTGCTGCACCAGAAGGCCACACTGCTGCTGACCTCCACGAGTCGCACAATTAGTTACCCTTTGACCCCTGAGGCCTACAATCAAGCAGCAAGCACGGAGCGGGCATGCTTCTGCATCTCAAGACCAATTTTACATATAACTATGTATGTGTGTGTGGGGGGGGGGGTTTGGGGTTGAAAAGGTACATGTCGGAGGTTATCCAGGCTGAAATCGTCTATTTGTTCTGAAGTTCTTTTTCAGCCCAATTTTCAAATGAGATAATGAGTTAATTATCAATTAATGTTAATGCCTCTCAATGCAAGTGGATAAACTTGGACTAATGAAATATAAATAAAAATAAAGTCTGAAACCCTGAAAGTGACGCAACATTCTTATCAACTAAGGCTTTAAGTGCAGTTTTTTCTTCTTTTACAGAAAATGTACTATACATTTTGTTTTATGCTGACAAAAACACCCCCCCACATCAGCAGTAGCCATCTTATTTGCTTACAAAAGTGTCTCAGTGGGACTCTGATATCACTCATTCTTTCAAACCCACCCCATATCAGATAAACAGTGGGCCTGCTAAGGGACTGGTCATGTCTAGATCACTTTGACTTAATTTGATGCAGAGGAATCTGAGATCAAATGAAACATTAGCTCTCAGATACATCTGGTCCCAAGCTATTTTTTCCAGTGTATTACATTAAATTAAGTAAACAAATTGACCAGAGTGATGCATATGAATTTACACCAAGTCTTAATGATATATCTGGCTCATTTCCATTCTCCTCTACTCATAAATTTATAAAAGCTCCATTAGTATGAAAAGAAGGCTGAACTTTGTGTTGCTCTTCCTTCCTTGAGTGACTATTGTTATTTAACTGCTGCTAACTGTGTGTTTCTCTGTGTTCTTAAGTGCAGTTAAAGCTCATCACTCATTGCTAATGTAGACAGACAGAGTTAGACAAATGCAACTGTTCCCTTGAGCCAAAAGTATAAATCTCATTGCAAGCTCAATATTTCCACATTTACTTTGTTTGATGTTTCATGTTCTCACTGCAGCTTTGTGCACACTGTAAAACTAGCTTTCTTCTGTTTCTTTCACAATTGTGCGTTTTCTTTTCAAGCTGAATTCCTCCATGGGAAGTGAGCTGTGTTGTGTTGTGGCATTTCATATGAGCGCTCAGAAACCCCCAATGAACAAGAACAGCTCAGTTTAAGACTAGAACCTGAGAAGTCACCAAAGCTGCCAACAACTCCAAGGCTAGCTGTTGATTTCACAATGTGTAATGACAGCAGCAATGTCCTTGTCTGTCCCTGTTGGCATTGGTAATATAACAATAGACAGTTCTGTGCAAAAAAAAGCATAGTTTGGCAATTTCCTATGGTGAGTTTATCTTTTTTGAGATGGGAATATGTTCACTGTCTTCAGAAAAGCCTTATTTTTTTTTGCTAGCTTTTGAGTTTAGTTCTATTTATTCAATTGTAACATCAGAATAAAAGGGAAAAGAAAATAAGGTGTAACAGGGAAAAATCTGGCTCTGTCCCAAGTGAAATTATTGCAGTATCGTTGTTTTGTAGGCACCAAGGCCATGTGCAACTATGCTATTGTTCACAAAAGACAAAGTGCCAAAATGTGCGTGTACTATTTTTGATAAGCCATGCATTTTCTAGGGTGCGGAATGAAAACCCTTCAATAACCCATGAGTGGATTAGTGTGTGCTATGCTCACTAGAGATAGTTCAGCCTACTTCCTTATCTCACTGTGATTCAATTCAATGTGTCTAGACATCTCAATTAGCAAGAAAAAAAAACACAGATAGTGGTTAGTGCTTATCTCAGTGCGTTTCTCTGTCAGTACTTTCACTAGCCCTCACTGTCTAGTCATCATAAACAGACAACAGATTTCCATTAATACACCCCTTCCTGGCTGAAAGCTCTGGGCTGATGTTTAAACGTCTATTATTAGTGATAATTGTGTTCTCTGAGAAGTCATTGGCATGGTAATGACAGCTTTCATGATAAATTAGTATTCCCACTCTCTGCTGTACCTACGTTAGGCTGTTGCACTAGACTGATTCTGCCACTCGCAACTCTGCTGTTCCATTGTTCTGTCGACACGCAGCAGCTTTGTGAGAAACAAAGCATGTCACTCTCCGACATAATACACCACAGAGTGAGAGTGGATGGGACAGGGATGCTGAACGCAGCTCACCTTGGCTCTGGGTGATTTGTGCTTCTTTGTATGAACAGAGTTAAGGAGCCAAAATTGGAGACTGTAACCTTTACTTTCTTTCTATGGCACCAACAGCTTTGTGATGCTAATCAGTTAGCCTGTTGCTCACATATCTGTGCTGGCACAGGGGTCGACAAACGAAAATTGAGATATCAGCCGAATAAAAAAAGTGCAGCGCTCAACAATAGCCACTTAGCATACCTCATTATGTGCCTTCTCCTCACAGACCGAAACCTATAAGTCACTCCATGTGGTAAGGGAGGGAGTGGGAGGGAGATGAAACTCCAACAGCAACAGAAAACTTGAATATTTATCCATATGGCAGCTCGCCAGAATAATTACTCTGCTGTCCATTCCAAGGGGAAAGTGGAGAGAATAATTGTTGCAGGATACTCAACATTTCACCTTGTCATCACTTTAATGCTGCTTTATTTTCATGACTAGGAGTATGCAGTTTTACCTCTTAATTTTTTTTTGCATTTGATGTCTCAGATGATATATAGCGGTAGCCATGTAAATGAGGTGACTATGTACCTTAATTCTATACGCATCAAGTGTTGATCTAAAAATTATTAATTCCAGTCATGAGCCTGATATGTAAACTGTTTTTTTCTGTTATGGAATCTGCATGATATTTATGAAGCTATGCAATTAGTTCTGTTTGAGCATGAGTGACTCTCTTTGCATTTTGCTTTCATAATTAACCACTCTCGTGCACACATACGCTGCTCTCTGCCGACGCTCTTTCCCCTTCTTGTGATTGAACGAGCCTTAGCGATGGAGATTAGTTGCCATAAGCTTTTAGTGGCAGGTTGGTTTCTGTTTAAATAAACTGCGGGGATCTCGGAATGCTCTGAGCCTCTGTCAAAACCCAAAAAAATCTTAGCCATGGAACAAACTGTGATGAGTGCGCCTCTCAGTGTGACAGTTGAGACAGTGGAGAAGCAGGTGGCTGTCATCACTTTGTATGGGGTTTAAAATAAGTGTAGTGCTGGTTTTTCTGTTTGAAGGAACTATTGTATCAGTTCGACTGTCTGCAGTGAGTGTTTTAGAGTGGACTCGTAGACTAAAATAGATCTCTCAACAAGTACCATTGGTGATGGTTGGGAACAAGAACACATGAATACTATTTCCCTCTCTGCAGTATTAAGTTAATTTCAAATACATGAGACCGGATTTTAATTGTAGTTCAGCCTGAAAATGCAAGAAGTTATGTTTTATGTTCATAGCAGATTCAGAGAAGGACACAGAGGTTTATTGACTTTACACTGAGAATGTACCAGGGGATTTTTAACCCTGTTCCCCTCTATTCAACCTTTTCCTGCTCACCTCACCTTTATTTCATCCCTTCTGTCCTACCTTTCACCTGCAGTTTTACAGCAACACCTGGCTCCTGCCTTTCCAGCTTGCCTGTTGAATTTTTCATTATGTGCTCATTTTGGTTTGTTTCCACAGCTGAGCCTGGGAGGGAAAAAAGAAACTACCTTGAGAGCATCCGTGAGACAAAAAAAATCAGCCATTCTAATTAGAAGTGCACAATGGTTGGTGCAGGTATACATAAATACAATCTACTGTGTCTCTGGTGAGGACAGCAGAGCAAGCAGCCCTGCTGTTGCCTGGCTTACTCCAAAACAGTTATGGGCAGGGAAGTGGAAAATGTTTGAGAAAGGAAAATAGTTCCAACTTTCTCATTTATTGAGTGATGCAGTTGAGCATGACTTTTTCACTAATGAGGAAACTTTGGCAAGACATTCTTTGTTTTTTTTTCTCTCTTTCTTATTGAGCTCAAGTAAAGATTACTGGGACATAAATGTCTAATGAAGATGTCTTTTTAGCCGCTGTTGAAGTCCCCCGGTCCAGTTCAGTCCAGACCTCCTGACACTCTGACCCCATTCGCAGCTGCTGATAGCTTGATGGATCTGGGGACTGATGGATCTGGGGCTAAGGCATTGAAGCCTGTCTAGGATCCGTACAGAAGAGAGAGATGTTGGGAGGGGGTGAGAGGCAGAATGAAGTCTGTCCAAACGGTCTAAAAGGGGCTTGTTTTCTTTATGTGCGTGAGTGAACAGGAAAAGGTAATTAACTGGCCAAGTGGCGAAAGGCTGTCGTGATGGATGGGTGTGGTGTAAAGAGACAGAGACACACAAAGACACACACACACACACACCTGTATTGTACCTCTGCTTTATGTGAGGACCCTTTTATGTAATTATGCTGTTTTTAAAAGCTACATGAGTCTCATTGAGTGTTTAGAAAGAGGAGCTACAGGCACTCACATCCTGATAAATGGATGAAGCATATGGAGTGGTGACACATCATTATATGGGGTCATTAATGGTTCCAGGGTGGGTTAACGCAGACTCATTGGTGATTACATGGGAGTCTATATATGTTTAACCTAAGGGTCAACAGGACTCATGGCCTTTTTTTTTTGATGGACAGTGACATCTGTTTTTTCAGATGACAAGAGGAGCTGCAGGTTCCTCAGCAGTGTACAATAGGTTGTATCACAATGGCAGTAAGTAACACCAGATCTTATCAAGATACTGGTCAGAAAAGGTCACGTCATATGCATAGTAACTCCCAACTGCTTATTTCAATGGAGGGTTTGTTCAATCATTCATCAGAAGATGTGTTAGTGTGATATTCTGGACAGGTGGTGCTATCATGTGTTGAAAGTGTCACCAAAGGGTAAAGCCTATTTGCATTTTCTGTCAGCAGTTCAGTGACAGTTAAAAGGAGGAAAGGGCTAAATCACACAGGGCAGACAGACTGACATCTGTCTTCGAAAGCTCCACATGAACAGATGCTTGACACAGGAGGATTTGGCTACATTTGATGGAATACTGATGTGAAAATTGGTTGTACTTATCCAAACACGGTAATTACGTATTCGATAAGTGGTTTGTTCTTTTTAATGTGTTGCTAACATTTTTAAGTTTGCTGCTTTTGCTCAGTATAACTGCATATGTTTGTCTCTCTCAGATGAAAGTATTGTTAATAATTGTCCTAAGACAATACTTATTTGACCTGTATTTAATTCCAACTATTGTTTGTGCTTTTGCAATGAATCTAAGCTTAAAAAAAATCAAATAATACAGTTAAAAATTCATGAAATTGCAGTAGAGTGAGGGAGAATGAAGAGAAGTGAGACAGCAGCTTCTAAAAAGCAAAAGGAGAATCGATTTCGCAATCGTATCTCTCACTAAAGCCTAAACTCAGATAATAGGATAAGAGTCTAAATGCGGCCTCACTTAGACAAAAACAAATTTCACATTAGAAATGCTGCACGTGTAGCAGAGACATTTCATCATTATTTGACGGAATCTCATTATGCTCCAATAAAAAACGCAAGAGGGACAGAAAAATGAAGCGGCAGCAACGAATGAATGAATTTATTACTTCGGTGGTGTGCTCTTTTGTCAGGGGCTGTAGTATTATCAGGAAGGTAATGACAGTGCACCGGTGTTGCTGTTTATGCAGTTGCTTTGTTTGGGAAAAGTCTTATTACAGGTTTGTTTAATCTTGTCAACTCAGCAGACAGAAGAAAACATCTGTTTGATGTGATTTGGTGAGCCATCCCGTTGTGTTGGACCATAGGCGTTCCCACAGAGTTAAATAGCATGCTAGTGTGACATCCTGAGTCATTGTCTTCTTTGCCTCCAAGCAGGCAGTGGTTAAATTTAATGGTCTGTGTCCTAGATCTGCTGCTGCACTAAAACCTCTACCTGATATCGAAGGGCACACAGGCCTTCCAGCTCACCTCTCCTTCAGGGGATCTGAGTCGTCTCAGCTAGCTCGAGAGTGGGTTAGAAAGGTTGAGGTGGTGGGGATAGTTGAGAAAGAGCAGGGAGCAGAGAGGGATTACACTACTGGAAGTGTTGCTTTTATCCTGGGAATGTAATCTGCCTTAATGCCCTGCGCTCACCCGGGGCAAGGCCAGCAGCTGTGCTCGTTTTTCTCCAGCTCTGCTGTCAGAATAAGCCCAGACTACCTGTGGGAAAACAGGCCTGCTGGAACCTCTTGTCTGCACCCGGGGATCTGGACTGAGCCCCTGCAGTTTATTGGGGGCCAATCCTCTTGAGACTCATGCAGACGGTGTGTGGCTGGGTCAACACTGTCTCAGCTGAAGTAAACAGACATAGCTCAGTCGCATCCTTAGTGAGAGGCGAAGGAAGTGAAAGTCAGGAGTTAAAAGGGCATCAGATCTGGCAGCTGCTATGTGATTTTACAAGTTTTTCAGCCATAGGAAGTACTTAAGTATTGTAATGTGTAAACAAGACTGGCGCTGGTGAGAACAAAGTTTACCGAGGACAGACATAAAGCAGTATTATGTTGAAGTGATTCATTTTGACTTTAATGTTTCCTTGCTGGTAGAATAATATAACAGAAACCTAGAAGCGGGAAGGAAGGGGAGCATTTTAATCTTAAAGTCAACTTTCAAGAATCAAACCAGCGTGTGTTTCCGTAGACTGAAATCTCACAATGAACACACATCATGATCAAGGAACAGCAGACGTCATAATCCTGAGCTGATTCAGGGCATTGTGACTAATGTTACAAATAGGAATGTACAACACCTTTGACAGGAATCTGGCAACTTTAGAACAGTTCAGATGTGAGCAAACAAGTTACATGCAGAACTTTTCACTTTGTGTGTTCTCATGATGGATGCACATTGATGCCATTTTGCTGCATTTCTCTTGTGCCACTGCAGCTTTTACGCCCAGGAAATATGTGTTGGGCTCAACTGTAATAGAAAATATGGTTTCCCAGAGTATTTTATTTTCAATGGAGCGTGCCTAAAAGTCTCTTGGCTGGCGAGGGGCCTCATGCATTTCAAATCACTATGACCTTCCCTTGATTTAAGCCAGCCTGCTATATTTGGCCAGGCACTGAACATCAGAGGTACATGAATGCGGAAGCAGTCATATGGCAGTTTTCACTTTGTCTGGATTGAGAAAAGGTGTGCTGACAAAATGGGGCAAATGAGGTGTGATTTGAGAAAAAAAAAATCCATAGGTGGTTCTGTTTGCGCCCTAAAGGAAGCATAGAAGAGAAATCATGCACATCTTTCTCCCTGACTCCTCATTCATAAGTGGTTCCGGCTGAGCTTGTTTCCATCAGCCTCTGGGCATGGGCTGTCTGTGATGACACTCTCCATCAAGCCATAGAGGCAGTTAGTTAGTTGGGTTGCTCTCTCTTGCTGCTGTGCCCTGGTTTTCATCACAGTTAGTATGGGGGACAGAGACAAACTTAAGTCTCTGAGGGTTACGAGGGGCTCATTCCACAGGCGGGGCTTCCTCTCCTCGCTGTGCTCGGCACACCGGCACTTTCCATAATAAGGCCATAGTATCTGACTACATTTGTCCCTAGAGTTTAATAAAGATCAGTGCTGACAGGCAGTAAACCAACACAACCACCCACAAGCCTTCAGGCAAAAGGCGACCACTAGTCTCCTCTCCTCTCCTCTCCTCTCCTCTCCTCTCCTCTCCTCTCCTCTCCTCTCCTCTCCTCTCCTCTCCTCTCCTCTCCTCTCCTCTCACTTCTGAAAACCAAAACTATCTCCCACTTGTACAGAACAATGGTCGAGGAGTCAGAGCCCTGAAGTAACTCCATGCCTCTCCATTTACAGGAATGCTTTGAACATTTGGATTGTGTTGATGCCGCACATTACATACTTAGCTGAAGCAGTGTTACTCTTCACACCCACTTGCACCTGTCAGTAATAGATCATATGGATTATAAAAGAAACAATATGGCTTTGGGGCTGGAAGCACTCATGCATCATATGTTCTACTTTTTCCACTTTTATGCTTCTGCACAACCTGTCCAGCAGTGAGCCTGACCATGATGGCACATGGAAAAGCAGCTTTATCCTTTCAGTCAATTTCATAAGACTAAATACAAAGCCATGGATGGGACACCTTTATTATGTTACCAGGGTTTTCCCCCAAAATCTTGGTAACCCTGGTGGTAGGACCGCTAGTGAAACCCATTAGTAGCCCATCATGTTTTTGTAAAAACAATGACAATGACAAAATCCACAAAGTGGAATAAAGATTTGTCATATTCAGGTGTTATGATCATTTATTTAATAGAAAATAAGGAAGTATAAAGGGTACATTTCAACTTTATTATACAGATAATTATAATATCTGTACAATAAAGTCTGTCAGGTGGCTGGTGGTCCACCAGGTCTATAATGCATTAGGAGAAACACTGGTTTCTTTGTTTGCTAAATATAGACTGTTTTTGGAAGCTTACGTGTTGAAGCAGAGCTTCACATCCAGGTGTGACAGAATCTAAACAGCGATAGATAATTCCATTTGTCAGTCATGCATTGAACCCTCCTATACTGTAAGTCTACAATTTGGTAAAATGTAAACCCCATGAGGTAGATTATCTTATGGCCTGAAAACACAGGAAAGGAGTCAATATATGTTGTTTCAGACCACTTGAATTACAATATGTTGAAAGGTAACATTAAATGTCAGGCCAGTGATGCTAAAATCTATCAAGCATTGCAACTTCAGGGGAACATGCTTGTTGGATATGGACCACAGCAAGAAAAGTATTCCCATTTTTACAGTCAAAATGTACATTCCTAATAAACTGTCTCAAATTGCATATGAATTTTTTGTTCATCATTCTGTCATATCTCTACCTTTGGTGGGCTCTATTGTGTGGCCTCAATTTCATCATACCACCATCATTCTCCATCTCAGTCCCAACATCATCATCATCATCATCCTCATCATCAGTGCCATCATTCTCACACGCCTTGTGGCCCTGACCCTTTATTCACTCCACTGGGCATAAAGCTTACAGACAGCTTTACAGGAGAAGCCCGCTCTCTAACCTCCAGAATGCTAACAGAATAGCAGATGGGCTGAGCTTTGTGTGTCCTTTTATTAGCTCTCCTAAATCAACACCTAACAATGCATGGAGAGAGAGAGGGGAATTGATTTCTTCCATCTACCACTGCCCTGAGGTGAGTAAGGGGTGGTCGAAGGGTAAAAAGGGCGAAGGGTGATAGAAGGGTGGAGTTGACTGGTTATGAATTTACCTCAATTTCCTGTCTAGAAAGCATGTACATGAAGCTAGGCCAGACTGTGAAAGTAGCAGCCGGTAGTGTTTTTTGTCGTTCCGTCTCACATTTCACTCCAATTTGTCACAGACTGTTTCATCTTATTTCAGTGGAACTGTCCTGTCTTGTGCATATATCCTCCCTCATCCTAAGCGTAACAGCAAAGATTGTTCATATGTCAGGATGAAGCAGCATTAGATATCCTTTTTTTTTCTAAGCTTCATCATATCTCTATCATGTTTTTATCATAAGCTTCTTACATTTATATACATACTCTAGCTTAAACCTTCAGCCAGTACCATATTGTACTTCATCTACCATCAGTCAGTTGCCATCCCATCAGAGTTTTCCATTTGTAGTCAGATTTATGGGATTTTTTACATCCTGAGTGTATTTCTTAGTGGTGCTTGCATCCTGCCTGTGACTGCCCAAGTGTAAAGTGAGTAGTCAAGATAGTAAATCATTAACCAGTCGCACTTCATTGTCAAATTCAGACGAGAAATGACTACAGTGCTGTCCATAATTAGTAATCAAATATCATGAATATTATGTTCATGTGTAATGTATAAGTCATTGTTACTGCTTTTTGGTCTTATTTAACACGTACAAAACTACAGATGATAAAGTATGTATAGTGTTTTTAAGGCTCTAGAAGGTTGTGTGATAAATACTGTGAGTGTTGACAGAGGAAGGTGGACTAAAAGTCTCCATATTGAGCTGCTTTCATGGGAAGAGATTTAGAGCTCTCCCTCCTGCCTCTATGGTCTGGGTGTCTATTGGTTGAGCTGTATTAAGTGGCACTGCATTAGAGCAGTGGATTGCTGTTTCCCTGCTGCTTCACTCCTCGTGATCACCTTGGAGGTTCCTCGGAGCAAAGGCCTCATAAACATTTATGTACGGGCTGTGGGCTTCTGTCTTAGGCCACGACTCCACTGGGCAGGAGCCGAGTGCCCCTTTATGCCCCTTAAGGGAGTTTCTTGTCTGTATGATTGTGTGTTTGTGTTTGTTTCGCTGAAACCCAAAGAAACTGATGCTCCATGTTTGAATAGTTGCCTGATAGCTCCGTATGCCTCCAGCTTCCTACGGGAGGTAGTTATTTTCACATTTGGTGGCTTATCGTATGTTTTCCTGCTGAGTCACTTATCATATGTAAATTGTATGGCTTTGGGTGTTAAGAGTCTCTTCAGCTGTTGTTTTCTTTTGCAATTCTCCCAAGCAGAGACTGACACCCTAGGGAGCCTTCTTAGAGGTGAAGTGAAAGGACAAAACTCCATTGGACACCATCTCTACGAGCTGAAATCTATTCTGTCGTCTTTATTTCCAAAGCTTTACAAAACAAATGAAAAGCACATATCTTATTTTGTTTTTACGGAGAGCCTCTGTGGGATCTTTCTCTGATCCTTCTGAGCCCAGTTTCAGAGTTTCTTCCTTGTGTTCTAAGCTGGTTTGGTCTCATCTCTCCAGCAGACATTGAAATAAGCATATGCTTTTTGAACCTGATCAGCAGTCTTAAGTTGCGTGCAGGCAAAGCAATGCAATCTAAACAAACAACCACAGCCAAAAGGAGGAAGTGGTTAAGACAGGGAGTGAGGGTCCCTGGGGACAGAGAGGGACCACACTCTAACACACTTCTGATGTGCCTGGAAAATGTGAACAACATCCAGGAAATCCTTTCAAAAGAACAGATAGTTAGATGTGCTTAGTTTAAAACCCCCATGTTGTGTGTGTTTCATCCACAGGACCCTGGGTATGCAACTTTCCTGTTTGAGCAGCTCCAGACCTCTGGGGGCCATGAAGTGGGGGTCAGCTGTTGCCAGGTGTGCTCCACACCGTTTCACCAACTAAGGCAGGAAGCTCTGCAGACTCTCCACACTCCTGTGCTCACCTTCAGCTCAGACATGGCCGCCCTGTCCTCCACATCCTTTCTACCACAGCCTTCGAGGTACAACATGTCTTCCTCCAGTGTCCACACATCCAGACAACTGCCCAAAGGACAACCGGTGGGTTCCACTTTGCTGCCTCTGGGGGAGAGACACAGGGTGCCCGGCTGGTCGCAGAGCCCCGCGGTTTCTTCAGGGTCAAAGACTAGTGTCCAGGTGACGGTGGCAGGGGGGCAGCTCACTGGGTCCCTGAGCTCTGTTACCATCCAGGCACAGCAGTACCTCGAGGGCATGTGGAGCATTTCCAGGGTCAACAACTTCCTCCCACAGCCTAAACCGGTATGTTGTTAATAAAGCCCTTTTCACCCCTATTCATCCATTTTGATGTGAAGTTTGTAGAACCTCAATAAATATTGCAGTCCAATTATAAAATTCAGACCAAACATTCATGAAAAATGTTGAAATATGAAATTACTTACACTATGTCAGCCTGCAGGGTCCTGTTCCATAGCCGTAAAGAGTTTTATTCTTATTTCTATGTATCAGTAATCATGTGTGACCTGGTGCAAAGGTTACATACTGAGTCCTAGTTACACTTTATGAAGAATAAATCACACTGTCACAATCATTAAATGAGAAGAGGTACAAAATATTTTTATTCCAACTTTATGGCTAACAGTACACATCTGTATAAATAACAAGCCAACTCACTGATATTGTTCATTGTTTTCATAGGAATCTCTCCTTCTACCCCTGTTCTGATTTGGGAGGTGGATATAACTTTTAAATACAAATGATAGTGAGTTATTTACTACAGCTGTATTTCTAATATTTATGAAAGAGCAGCCCTATCATTTAGTTTCACTTCATCACTTAAGTGGTGATGAAGTGAAAAAATTGTTCCTAGTGAAAATTGTTTCACTAGGAAACCTCCCCAATAATGATTACACTGTTTATGGGTGTACTGTTGATAGATTCTGAAATAAATATGCAATATATACAATTACACAACAGTTAACAAACGAGTTTATGGATAATACACTGGGGAACACAATTTTTGTTGAGTTAGGTCTGACAGCAGTTTTTAACATATTTTTGGGTGAAGAATCCAAGTTTTTGAACCATAGAATCCCTGTTTTCCTAAAACATATGAAAAATACTGGACTTAATAGGCATGAGTTTGTTTTATAAGAATTTTCAAATATTGGCATGCAAATATGAAACAGCCATGACTGCAATGCTTAATACTATTATTTATATATATATTTTTGTTTTTTTTTATTTTTATTTTTTATAAATGATGGCTACTGTAATTGTTCTGACCTATTAGGAGCTGCACACATCTCTCACCACACTGTCTCCATAGTTACTGCACAAACAAGTTTCCATGTAGTTTTACTGTAGATGAATCCAAATGTAATCAGCTGAAAAGTCTTATTACAGTTATTCAGTGGAATGTTGCTTATCTGGAGGGTACGCTGTGGAGAAAAACTTAACCTTCTAAAAAAAAAAAAATACTCAATTTTGGAATCAGCATGACAATTTTAGATTTAATTAGCATAACAATTGAGCTCAACATTTTTAAAAATTGTTCCCCAGTGTTATCTGTAGGTATGATGTTTTGTTGATGTTTTAAGTCATAACTAGTTGACTTCCTGGAAGATTTCATTACATGATCTTGTAACGCTTGTCAGAGCAGGTCATGGAAGTACAAATGTTTACATGTTTAGATGGGATGAGATCCTGCAGAGAATTTGTGTGTCAGAACTCAGCGGGAGTGCTGACCTCTCATTCCTCAGTAGTCAAGGAGCCGGACTGATCTGAGGTCAAAGGTCATTGCAACACTAATCTGCTGACCTCCTCCTCAAGGGCATTTCAAATGACCACCCTGCAGAGTGCCCATAACTCTTCCTCTCATGTTAGATAAGCATTAGTGTTTGCTGTGTTAGATGTCTGACACAACTGAAAGAGTTGGTTTATCATTCTGTATCATGGGACGTAATTATGTTTCTACCCCTTACTATATTTACTTTCTTCTTGAAAGCACAAGCATTTTGAGCACCTGAGGGTGTGTTTTGTGGTTGCCAATGTGAACACCATTTCTAATGATGGGACTCATTGTTGTTGAGGAACATCTGGTCTCAGACCTGCTGACGAACCTATGTGACATTCTACACCACACAGACCAAACAGCATGAGCTAACATAATTTAGTCCAGTGTTGTCTCTTTTATTTATAATCCGTGGCCAAGGACTGTAACCCACTCAGTTTTATTTAAATAGACACAGCAATCACAATGTCCAGTTCAACACTGAGAAAAGAAGGTTTTGCAGTTTTAAAATGATGGGAATAAGTGGACAACACAATAGAAATGAGGATACCGACAAATGTTACAACAGTGTGGGACAAAATAATGAATTCACCACTCACCCACATTATGTGATCCCACCACTCCTCTGCAAACACTGAGGAAAGACAGAAGGCCCCATGTTAACATCACAGACATAATGTTGGAAACATCACAAGGGGAAAAAAAATCACAAAATTAAGAACTCTAGAGGATAATAATTTGCATTTGACTGGAATAATTAAGAAAGAGAAGACAGGCAAGAGCACTGACTAAATATATAATATGTCAATTACCTGTAATATCCTTATCAACAAATACCAGATTTAAGTCCACACAAATCCAAGCAAGGAAAAAACAAGACAGTGAGTTTTTTTCTTCATGTCTCATAATGTACCTCAAATAAAAACATCTGACTTCTGTTGTCAGTTGTTTAGAAACACATTTAAATTGCAACACATTCTACTTTTCTAAGCTATAAAACAGCCTCTTTATATATGGTATAATTGTGAAACTCAGACTGTAGCTTAGCAATGCTGAACAACACATGTATGTTTAGATAACTGCATTGCATCAGCAACAGAGGTCTACTACCCTCAATGCACCCTTGCAGCACCTCCTACTCACAAACCCATTCCTGATCTCCACCTGTCTTACAATAAATACTAAAAAAAAAAAATCGCAGATGTAAATAACATATTTTGTTTGCAAATCTGTTTAAAACTAGCCTGTTATGGATCTTGGCAGTTTTTTTCTTTCTTCTCTGTGTGAAAAGTGAGGACTGATTTTTACTCCTCCCTTTAGAGATGGTTTATGGGATGCCATCAAAAGCTTTTAACTGCATGTATGTTATCCAGAGCAAATCAAATGGCCTGGCACAGAAGGGGGGGGGGGGGTAACTTGTGCTCTCTATCTATGTATCTAAAAGCAATTAGTGGCCCTTAGAGCTGGGATGAGTTGCTGAATGCCACATAACTGAAACTGAAGCCACACAGCACAGAGAACGTCCCTTCAGGACATAAAGACACAAATACAGCAGATGTGTGTTATTTTCTCAAGCTTGTTTCTTTCATTAAAACCAGATCCTTCAAAATGACAAAAACCCACATCAGCTCTTGTGAGTTGGGAGTTGCACTGTGCTGAAGGCAAAAGCTTTAATTCATGATTCCCACTTGGTTTTTTGTGGGGGAAAGCATGCAGTGTTGCTCAGACAGGGAAGTAAAGATGGACTGCGTATGTGTCAAGAAGGGGGCCTGGGGCTCTCCCACACACAGTCCATTATAGGGCACCTTGAGTCTCTCTTTTGAGAAAGGCTCTGGTTAACATCTGGAACAATGTATGTGATCATTGGAACTGAAAGTATCTGCCTCCCTCTTTACAAGTATCTGGCTCTGGGTCGTATGAGTGCAGCTTCTTGGAATGGTTGTGGTAGGTAGACAGAGACTCCAACACCTCCATCATCTGGTACTTCATTTCTGTTTGCTGTGTAAGTAATTAAGTACAAATTTGTGTTGTATGTAAATGCAATTTTATAGCTAAAAAACATAGAAATAGGTTTGAATTTCTCAATCTTTCTTCACTCAGTAAGATTTACAACTACACATGTGCTAATCTACAATGAACAAGTGCTCTTGACCTATAAAGATTTCCGTTATTGGCCCGTTTGCTGCCTGCTACCAAGGCTTACTTCAATGCCACCAATTTGAAGCCAGGCAGATGATCTTGGCTATTGCTGCACTGATGCAGCTGGGCTTGCATGGCGGTGTGCCATGTGAAACCAAAACCAGCAAGACAAGAAGAGGATACACAGATTAACTAAAAGTTAAATTCCATTTTTGCCTAAAAATATGTACAACTGTATTTTTTCTTTTACACACTTACATTTTCCTCTTTAGGTATATTATATGTTCGAGGTAGATTCTCACCTCACAGTGGACAGCCAAGCACAACAGTCCTGATTAGCAGAGCTGTCTTCACTTCAGTAATTGTCTGTTGTCTACTAGGATCATAGGTCAAAGAAAGTCTTGCTTCACCCAGTGTCTGAGGAGAAGATATTAGGACCCTGGTCCACACTGCTCACTTCACATTTCATTGGGAGCACCCTCTAGAACTATTTTCTCCATTTCTTTCACACACACACATTCCTTCTTTTCAATTATGTTCAAGTCTTTCTCACTTTGTCTCTCCCTCCCCCTGTCTTTTCTTTCCACTGCTAAACCAAGGCTAAGGGATCAGGGAGTGCTGGGGGGTTAAAGGGTGGAAGGCCAGCTCATTAGTGGCTCTCAGTGCAAACGGCCGGGCACACATGGCTCCACTGACGCAGCCTAATTACCTGACCAGGGGATAGATTGTACTTTTCAGCCAAAATCAGCGCCAGTCCAGGTCCAAGGATACAGTGAGAAGCTTAGCTCAACAGCTTAAATCCCCAATCTTAATACATGGGGGAATACTCTTTGATCGGCACTGTTATGTGCTGAGGTGTGTGTGGGTACATTCATTTAAGTGTTTGGCTTTCAGTATATACATTTTGAGCTAATTCCCAAACCCCACTGTTGGCCAGCTGTCCCCTGTTTGCTCCTAAAATCTGGTGCTACTTAAAACTACAGCAGTACTGGCTCAATCAGTATTAAATTTGATGGGCTATACACTTCAGCTTCCTGTACGGGTGCAAGTGAAGTGCTCTAGTATTTTGTGCCAGAGTGTAATGGGTCTACTTCCCTGGTATGCGCTGAGTTCCTAACCCGTTACCGACACCAGCATAGTATTAGGCTTTCCGCTCTGGCGGCTGCATGAGGATCTGTATTTGGCTCATTTCAGTTTGCAGCTACTTTTTCCATCCTGTTCTTTTCAAGCCATAACTTCACACATCACAGCTTGATATGCCTTAGCCTCAATGATGAAGTCCCAAGGGAGCAGATCCAGACCCTCAAAACAAAACTGGTTTCTCAACTCTGATAACAAGCTCAAAAGAGCAAAATGGGAAAGCTGGAATTCATGAAGACAATGCACTGCTGGTCTACTGTTGACATATAAGCCATTATTGAAAGTTTGATGTGAAAATATACCTAAAAGATATATAGACTTTAATATAGCTACACTTTGTTATGAAACTCAAACGAAGAGTGGTGGCATTCTGCAGAGCAAAAGCCAAACCTCTCATGTGAATGTCAGAATGTAATGTCCTCATATCCTGATGTATAGCGTTCACATGTCAGGCTTGGCATATATATAGTTCAGCTGTCAGCCTCTGTTGACAAATGGCAGATAGGGGAAGGCCACACACTTTATAAAAAAGATTGTAAAGGATGTTATTTTAGTTGCCAAACATGAATCTAGGGCAAACACTTAGGTGGTAAATATGCAGAAGGCCTGAACTGTGTTTATAATACATACTCTGTCAAAGAGCTTTGTGGCTGCAGTGCTGTGTTGTGCTCAATTCAAGGTCGTTTTTGATTACATAATGTTCAGGTGTCACTGTTATAAATGTTTTCAGCAAAACTTCTGCCTTTATTTATATAATTACTGATGTTGAAAACCCACAGAACCGGGTGTTGTCAGCTCCTATTGATCATTGTGGCATAGGATAAACTAGTGGCTCCAGAGAGGATTAACCTTTTGTCAGTATGGTGACTTGAACTATAGTGAAGCCTCAGCGTTGAATGTAGGCTTATATAATTAGCTCTCTGCACTCTTTCTCCCACACTATTCCCCATCAATCAAACATTTGAGGAAAACACATATGAAACTGTTGTATCTGTTTATAGGGACCTTGTTGCAGCACATGCATGACAAATATGAAGACACACAGGTGATAAAAGCCATTGGACTTTTGGCATTAATTACCAGAGCCCTAAGGCTGAAGTATTTTTTTTTTTTTACTGCTGTTCACAATAACCAGCCTTCCAAAGCTGGGTGTGCCCTCACAAGCCCAATTTTGGGACCTCATAAACATAAAGCTATGGAACAAATCACATGAATGTGAATGTTTACCTCTTACTGTGGGGACTTTATGATAGTTCAGGAATTTTGAGGGTGTGGCTCGGGCTGCTAAACATTTTAGATTTTTCAGTAATCAGTATAAAAAGAGTTATACAGTTATATAAAATAAAGTTCTATCTAAACTAATTAAATACTTCAACACGTCACCATTGAATGAAATAATAGAGAGACAATGGCTTCCATGCCATAATGTGCATATATACAACAGCTTAACATATCACTGTACACAACATTTACTGTAGAAACATTGGTGCTGTATCAAATACAATGTTTGTCATATGGTTAATTTACTTAATTGTTTGAGTCTCTAAGCCATAGTGGAAAATACAGACAACCAATGGTCTGGAGGAAACTTTTAGTACCTGTTAACAGACATCTGAACTGGTAGGACATTTTCTGGGTCTTTTGGTATAAAAACTTTGATATGAGCCAAGTATAACTCCACCTGAAGTGTGAAAAGAACTGAATTAACCATGGAGGTGCACACATGCTGAGGGTGAAGTAAATGCTGCTGATTTAACTACTAATTAAATGTGGGTTATCGCTTAATTACAAAGGGCTACAACCAGACAACCTCAAGAGTGTTGCCAGAATCGATGACTGGTCCAGCAGTCTTGGTGTACTGTAGGGAGCTCTGTGCTATGCATACTGCTGACTCCCTCTAACCAGAGCTGGATGCAGCAGCTGCCCATCCATCTGTGGCAGAGTAGGGCACAGGAGTAGTAAATGAAGTGGATGGTTGGAAGGAGTAAAGCCTGTAAGTGGTAGTTGTGGTCTTATCTTTGCATCTTTATGTCAACAGGCCCAGAGTTTGATCAGTGATGCAAACATGGATGCCACAGTGTCAGAGAACCCAGTCACCACCATGACCACCACGAGCAACAGCAGCAGCAGCAGCAGCACCCTGACACCCTGCAGGCTGAGGAGCTCCAGCCAACCTGGACTGCCAGCACCCAATACATCCACCTCCCCCTCTCCGTCCTCATCTGCAGCTTCTTTCTTCATTAGGTAAGCACCTCCCCCATCAAATTACACCTGTGTGTCTAAATTACAGCTGGATTTGATTAAAAGCATTGATGTCAGATTATGGTGTTAACTGTTTGTGCGAGCTTGTGAGCACCTGCATGTATTCAGGTGACTGTGTATGTAGGAGAGCTCCACAGGAGATATGCACAGACTCGCCAGCCAAAGGTCATCATTCATGGTGTTAACTTCAATGAGGGGCACCCATTCGAAGATGTTGTTCTCGTCATGCTTGAATCATTGCACGTGGTTAAGATATGCATCATCATGAGACTAAATGAACCTTTAGGACAAGCACCAATGCCCATGAATGGATAACGTACATACATAATTCCATATAAGGTAGGAGTGTCTCACGAAGGGGCTTAAGTTAAAGTCAACTATTGTTCTCAGGTATTTCATGTTCTGTTTTTTTTCCCCTTTTTCAGTTTCATTTTCAAGCTACACTTTGGATTTTGCAGTTTCAGGCGTCTACCCAGTAAAGAGTCCTGGAGCTTGTATTTCAGTGTCTATTTCAGACCTTGTGTATCTAAGGCTGAGGGAGGTTCTTTCAGCTATGCTTGGCTCTTGTGTTGTTGTTACCCCGGTGAATACATCACTCTCTCCAGGCTGGTGCATGGCCGGTGCAGTGTGTTACACTGTCATTGATAAATTCCCTGGCAGGCTGGTCAGTGCATACATTCCCTGGCGTCTTCTCTGTGAGGAGTGTTGTGTTATAATGAATGTTGATGAAAAGGAAAGCTGGCTACGGATGATGAAGTAGAATGATACATAGGACCATTGAAACTCTGCACCGCAGGAGGTGGAGAAATCTGGTGAGGAGACTCTGTGGAGTGTGACAGGAAACCCATTGGCGATCAATGGTTAGCTTTTCTCCAGGCGAGCTAAATGGAGGTCTTCTTGCCAGCTTTACCAGGGAAAGAGTTTATCAGTGGGACCATGAGGCCTTTCCTTTGGTTGAAGGGACTTTCCTGATCCTCCACTTAATATGCAACTTCCTGTGTGTCCTGCTTTCCATCACAAGTGGCTGCACCACAGTGAGATACAGCATAATGGTAGATAGGGTTAATTCCTGACACTGATGTATTAGTTCTAATGTTTTCTTTGGATCTGAGCTTAAAAAGAGTAGGATAGAGCAGTGTCTAGCCAGCTAGTGTGTGCTAAATGTAGGAAAAAAGAGGGAGTTGGACTTGTTTTTTCCCCTGTAGTATGTTCTGGTGGGGCAAAGGGGTGGAGGTGAAAGTAAAGTGAAGGGCTCCACCTTTCGTTTTATCCCAAAGATAATGCGCTGCCAAGAATGCAGTGTTTTACTTGGCTCGAAGAAACACAATGATTTAAACAGCATCACATTCCGCAGATACAGAAAAGGGTGGTGGAGATGCACTGGGCTTGATTTGCAGCACACCCACATCCTGGCCCTTTGCAGCTGTTGCCTGCAACAGGAATATCATCATCATCATCATCATCATCATCATCATCCATCACCATCATAATAATCTTATTGCTGTCTCTGATTTCTTTTCGAATCACTGCTCATCAGTGCTAAAATGTCCTTAAAACATGGAAAAAGACTGAGTCAATCAACATATTTTCTTGATTTCTCACCATCCTGATTGTTCCTGAATTAGAAAAAAAAGAGAAAGTGAGACAGAAATGAAATTAGCGTCCTTCATCTGTTAGCCTTGATTGAAAACCCATATCTGATTAGTATTCCTTTTTGTTCTCGAAAGATACAATTAGTAGGATGCATGTTTAAATCCTGGGAGCCAAGGACATAGGAGCAGAATAACCAAACAGTGCTTTCTACCCCAATGGAGTGGAGAAGGCTCCTTAGACACTTGTCTGACATTCACTAACACCGTTCCACCCTGAGATGAAATTTTAATTAGAATGCAATTAGAAAGACTCTAGCTGCTTTAGCTAGTCTGGTGTTGAGAAAAATAAGAGTGTGATGAACGAAAGTCATTCATTGTTTAATTTAACATTGGAAAAATAAGTCAACCGTTCAGCTGGTTAAAAAAGGCGTTAATTTGTTTCATTTAAAATGTCTACTCAGTTGAGAAAATCATTCCAGTATAAATGACAGTTTTATAGTTATATAGCTGAGCAGGTCAGAGTCACATCTTAACCAATTCCCCTCTCAAGAATGACTAAATTTTTCAGTAAAATTAACATTTTTTCCCCTAGAAGTATTCAATTGTACTTTGAAATTGATTCATTCTTCTAATAATGACTTGTAAGTTATAGGAACGGAGAATTCAGGTTGAGTTGGTTAGTTAATGGTCACATGAGAGCAGCGACAGCAACAATTTACTGACCTATTTCATTTTAAAGTAATGCTTTTCCTGCAATACAGAATGCATATTTTATATAGAACTTGTGTTAATTAAACATTTTCCAAGCTTGTCTTTAAGTATATTTAATTAAGACTAAATTAATATTCCTCTTAACACATCATCATTTTAGAGAGCAAATCATTAATTTGGAGGAGGTACTTTTTAATTTCAGTTCAAATTTGCACACATGAATATTAATCCTTGTACCTGGCAGAGTGTGTAGACTAATGAGAAACCTAAGGTGTGTTCAGTCTTCAGCACTGTTGCCCTTAGATGCCCTGCAACAATGAGTATTATCTTACAATGCTTGTATTTTAAGAAAATACACAATGTCTGGTCACACACTATTTTTCCAATACATAAAATAGTACTTCGGGCAAATTTCTGTTATAAAATACTTTCTTCATCCTGCTTCCTGTTCTGGTAATTATGGAAAGTAGCCTGAAACAAAGATGACCCCAGGTCAGTAATGACCAATTGGCAATTAGACTGACTATAACAGTTGCAGGAAGACAGGAAGAGTCAAAGGTCAAACTCTGACCTGATGGTTTATGTATGTGTGTGCATGTGTGCATATTATTATGTGTGCATGAGATGGGTAGGGATAATGAATTTAGAGCCATGTGTTCAGCTGACTAGCACGTTAAGCACTGATTGCCTTGTGACAGAGCATATGATTAGTGTATTGACATGGTGTTGTGTAATGAAACCAGGTGGAGCTCGCAGCAGGGTCTAGACTGTGTGGCTAACTGCTGCCTCCCTGATCCGTCTCCCCATCTTCCTGTTCCATTAACACCTGCTGATTGTGACAGTGTATTTATTACTCACTAGGCCTATGGGATTGCTCACTGAACACCACAGAGAATAGTCGACTGCTCAGTTTGTGGCCTCTGTGTGTTATTTCTGCTTGACAGCATCGGGCTGTTTCTGTGGACTGTTGTCGGTCCCTTGTTTGTGTTTATTTGGAGGGAGGTTGGTTGTTCTGTCACATCGCTACCTCATCCTAATCATACACAGGAGAGGGACTATTTATACACTTTAAAGGGAGATAAAGACCTTTGAGACAGAAGAGGAGTTGGACAGTCACTGTAACCTGTGGAGGTGGCACACATTCTGGCAGCCATGCTGTTGCAGGGGCAGGACAGACAGCTGTTTGCAGGAATGCAGGCCTGGAGCAGTGTCAGGAGGAAGTGGTTTTATGGTCGTCCATCGCCACCCTGCAGCTGCTGCCCAGGTGAGTGTTTGTGCAGTAATGACTGTGATTGTGGAGAAGGAATCCTCCTGTAATTGTGGCAGCAGGGCCATTTAGCCTCTGTTCTCCTGCAGACACAAGACCCTGCCTTTGTGTCAGCACTCACTCTGCCCTTCATCCCCCCAGGCCCCGCTGAGTAACCATAGAAACAAGTCATTAGCTTGTGGGAATAAAATGTGACTGATTTTTCTTTCAAAAGTGGAGATTGGAAATCAGGAAGTTGAAATAGGCCTCTCAACAAGGCTGGACTATAATTTTCTTCAGAGGGAGGCTCACGCTCTTATTCAACATGCAACACTATGTTGTTCAAGTGGCTGTTCATGCTGTTAATAACACCTGTTGGATGGTTTGCAGAAGTCCATTCTCCAAATAGTTTATGATATAATTGCTGTGTTATCCATTAGAGTCTTGGCTGCCAAATGCTTCCTGTTTGTTTGCAAAGAGGTGGCAGTTGGGATCTTCATTGCTTGAAGAAAGGAGTAGGGGTGCTGTAGGTAATTGAAAATTAAACAAGCATGAATGAAAAAACTTTATGAATTAAAAAAAGAAATCAAAAACATGAAAACAAAGTAAAAACTAAACAGAACAATGCTGCATGAACTAACATGACATTTTGATTTTCAGTTTTCAGTTCAAACCTTAACTTTTGGTTTAGCTTCAGATGCTAATAGATGCTAATATCCAAGTTCTGCTATAGATGGAGCAATGAAAAATTGTTCATGATGTTCAAGAAACATACAATTCTGAGCCCACATTTGCAGTCTTCCTTGATCTATATATTTGGTGTAGAGCACTGTGTTCTTTCAATATCAGAAGCACCTTGACTTCAATACCTTCAATACTTAAACAATGTATTTTTGATATCAACTTTAAATTTTAAGAAATATAGTACAATACTGGTGCGAAGTTTTAGATACTATAATCATCATGATCTTAAAGGTGTAATTATTTTCCTTTGTTTTTTGCCTATACCTCTGTATGTAATGGTGGACCACCTGGCATCAACATTATTGTCTTTTAAAGGGCATTGTGAGCCTTTTAAATCTAATTACTTAAAAATAAAAGGTACAATAATAATAAACTTTTAACTCCACTACTTCCCAACACTACCATATACCAAGAATGAAATTTCATTGCACATTGTGGGGCCTGTAATAAATTATACGTTTTGGTAAATTATATCTGATGTCACACACTCCTCCATCTTTTTAACTTTTATAAATCAATACTGTCCTGATAATACAGCCCACTATAGAGTCTGCATTCATAGTAACTTCTGTCACCATAAAGAGAGGCCTGAGGCTGACAAAGCAGGACACTACTGTGGTTGGACTGATAGCAGGGATCTGGCAAATACAGAGGGGAGATTATGTGGAGCAAAAGGATCGACTGCACATGCTGGATCTGGCTCACATGGCAAAGAGATAAAGATACGGAGTGGGACTGCAGCTATCTGGTACGAATATGTTTAGAAATGTTATCATTCTCAAAGCGTGCTCAGACTGATGCGCCATTCTGACAGCATAAGGCACACGAGGTCTGTACCCGTGGAGAAGAATATTGGATTCACTACCATGGGAGTCAAGTAAGTTACATTGCACTCAGACAACAATGAGTTCACTTGACTGTGTGTTTTGTGGTGTATGTGCAGGAAAATGCGTGTTTGTGCATCTGTTTTTGAACATTCTGCTCACTGAGCTGTGCCGTCTATTGTTTTTCTTTTCCCTAGATTTCCCTCTTTCCTTGTTGTCATCTTATCTTTCTTTCTGCGTCTCTCTCTCTCTCTCTCTCGCGCTCTCGCTCGCTCGCTCACTCTCTTTTCCGCTCTGTGGAATGTGCAGTTTTGTGCAGTTGGAGTTGGACTGTCTGCTCCCTGGAGGTGAGAGGGTAATGGTTTTGTTGTCAAGCCACAGTGAGACAGATTCCTCTACCAGAGCAGGAGTGTGAGCAGCATAACAGAAAACATGTTGGCTCCATTTTGAGGAAACAGTCACAGTGGAGCTCAACTGTTAATACCACCTCAACCTCCGCATCCTGACAAATGACGACTGATTCATATCAATGTGTTGAATCTGAATAGCACATGTCCGGGGCAGTGAACAACTCATCAGGAGTATCATGGGTGGTAGAGGGGATGGTTACTCTCTGGCATTTGTCTTTGTTTACAGTTGGATAAAATACCAGCTGGTACTTTCCTATCATAATCAGGCTGATGGGACTAAGCTGCCTCAGTGCAGAGGCTGACACAGAGGCAGCAGCTGAGGCTGTGATGGGGCTGCAGCCTGTGGATAAGCCCAGGTGCGACTTTTGTGCTTGTCAGCCTTGGCGCCGCCAAAGCTGGGGTGTTGATGGAGTGTCAGCCTAGCGTTGCAGCCTCAGGGATCTTTATCCTCAAGTGGCAACATCCCACTACCCTGATCCACTCTCTCATTCACCCACAGACAGTAATATGCTGACTCCCGGTGACTCATAAGTCTCCATGTTTCTCAACAGTTTTCTGACATGATGATACAGATTGTATCTCTGCTGTACTCAACAATATGATGGAAGAAACTATGTTCACCAGCCTGGGTGACACTGTGCAAGTGTAGGGGTATATCTTAGATGACATTCTATTCGCTGCTGTTCACACAATCTATTTCAGACAGATTTGCTGCACAGTTGGTCTTATCTGTCTAGTGTTGGGCTTTGCAGCATGGTAATACACTACACTTCTGTTGTTTATTCTGTTATGTCACATATCATACTATCAATACTGTCATCACTTTATATTCTTTAACAAGTCACACAAGCCAACATGGACAGAAGTAAATGTGACACAGATTGGATTCATTGTGAACAGGAGGGAAGTCTAACCAGTAAAGACAAGATGAAGAGCTTTGTTATTTTTTTATACATTCATATTTTACATGAGAACATTTGCATAAAACTTCTTAAATATTGTCAAAAATCTAACATAAGTATTGAATTCAGAGGTACACTTGATCAGGGGTCTCAAAGTCTTTTTTTTTTTTTTTTTTTTTTTTATCAGGGGACACATTCAGTCTGATCTGGTCTCCAGTGGGTCAGACCAGTAAAATAATAGCATAATAACCTAGAAATAATGACAGCTCCAAAATGTTGTCTTTATTTTAGTGCAAAAACCTTGCACTAAGCTTTGGCTGGCTGCATTCGGCCCTCCGGCCACATGTTGGAGACTCCGGCACTAGATCTTGATATGTATTGCTATCTGGATATAAGAATAGATTTTGATGGTATCACACAGCCCTGCAGTGGAGGATTGCTTTGCCTTACTCTGCGTGCCTGTCTGCCCAGGGATACAATAACATGGTGTGATAGTGTTGTGCCCTCTGCAGAAGTGCAGTGATGGGCACTGTTGTGACAGAGACAGTGGAATCACTTGAGCCTGTCATCATAAATGGCAAACAGCTCCAGTGATAAGGAAAAGAAAAGCAGACCATAAGTGGCAGCCTGCAAGAGGCCATAGGGTTATCCCTATGGCCTTTCCCCTTACTCCCTCAAATAACTCCCTGAGTCAGGAAGTCTCTGGCCCACTCACATAGCCCGGAGGGGGCGCACTGAAGGGGGCTCGTTTGCTAGAACTAAAAAACAAAGAGTTGAAACGCTGACTCAAGCCTGTGGACTCACCCTGGGTCCATGTGTTATACGCCCTGTGGGGAAAGGGTAACGCACCACTGTCTAGTCCTGACAGATTCCTTTCACATGTGGAGGAATTAAATGTAGAACACAGATCTCTTGTCCTGTGTGGGGCTTCCATAGGCCTCTCTTTGTGTTTAATGCAGTGGTAGCGCTGATCAAACAAACCAGGTTGTGTGGGACTATTCGCATGTGGGCAGGAGGTCATGCTCTCAGCATCAATCCATTTCCAGCTCTATGTTGGCAGCCCACATCGAGCATTCCTCATTCAGCTGTATAATGGCTCTAATAGTTGCCCACAGGGCTCTATGATCACTACATTAGTGTTTAGTTATCATGCTTTAGTCAGTGATTCTCCAACTTCCAGCCTTTAGAATAGATATTATACCTCACGCCCGTGGGGACTAGGGGATACCATCCAAATGCCTTTATTGCCCCTCAGTGAAAGGTGTCATGCAAATAGTCTATTATCTTCAGCATTACAGCCACAGTCACTTCTTCTGTATTCTAGTGGCACGGGGTAAGAGTGGGGTGGAATAAGAAAGAGTCAAAATGCAATAGCTGGTTGGTGGGGAATATGCATTGAAGAATTTTATGACCTATTGTGTGCAAACCCAGAACAGAGCCCCTGGCCTCTGCTCCCATGAGCCTTTATGTCCTATAATCCGTAGAAACAAAGATGGCTTCTGGTGAGCTTCTCAGACATCATTGCCCCTCAGTGCACAGCTTCACCATAGCCTTGAATTCCACATGAATTACTAATGGGTCCCTAATCAGCACTAGTAATAGTAGTTAATTTCCCCAAACACTAGTGCTTTGTTTTTTTTTTTTTTTTTTTTTTTTCCCAAAACACATGACAATCTGAATCCTTTTATATGAAAGGCTCAGATTTTACAGATGGAGGCCAAATTCCCACTGAGGATAAGGCTTTTGTCAGGACAGGTGGTTTACTCTTTACCTCATCAGCCACAACCTCAACCTCAATTGTCAATATATTTCAGCATCAGTACATCACTGCATCATTTGTCTTTACCTCTACTACAGGCGTCTCAAATTAATTTTCTTTTAGGGGCCACATTCAACCCAATTTGATCTGAAGCGGGCCATAATAACCTATAAATGATATGTTTACATTTTTGTCTGTTTTAGCGCAAAAACAAAAAACCCATTGAATTACAAAAATACTTACTTTTATAAACTATCCCCCACAAAAAATATGTGAATAACCTGAAAAAAATTTCTTAAGAAAAACAAGAACAATTTAAACAATATCCTGCCTCAACTTATGATTTCTACATGTGCATTATGGATCGGCTTGTTACTAAACACTTAGTAACAGCAGGTTGTTAGGTTGTTCATATTTGTTCAGGTTATTAACATTTTATTAATACAGGATAGTTTGTAAATACCAATATTTTCAAAATGTAATGTTATTTTTTGCGCTAAAACAACTTGAAGTGTATAAGCATAATGGAATAATTATTTTTATGTCAAACTGGGAAGGAAATAGAGTCAACAGCCACACAGCCAACAGCTAGGCTGTGTGGCTGTGATTGTTAAATCAGCCAAACAGTAACTGTGGGAAGTAAAAAATGGTGAGTGATATGAATGTGATGTGTAAGACTGATGAAACAGCTTATATTGGCAGTAGAATTTGCTATCTGCAAAAGTAAAAAAAAATAAAACAATTTTTAAATAACCAGTGTCTACATGCAAAACACACAATAATAAACACTAATAATGCTTAATAATAGTGCTTGGTATTTATTTTGTATCATTTGTTTATGTCAGGGTATAAAATGAGAAAAGATTAAAAGTATTTTGTAGATATTATGTTTGAGACCTTTTTGACACAAAGTGCTATGTATCAAACTAAAAGCAGTAAAGTAGATTTGGCTCCTGTGTTTTTGTTGCTAGTTTCTGGATGCACATGATCTTGAACAGAAAGGATTATAGCCTGTAATCGGTTCATGACCCAGCCAGTAAGCGCCAGCTGCAAGTGTGCTAAAAATCCCATTATCCTTAGACGCTCTATGTGGCCCAGTAAGTTGCTGTGTGTGCTTCTGTGGTTGACTTTATGAGTGTGTGATACAGGATAAACTGCTTAACTTTAATAATGCGCTCGTAGTCACACAACATCTTTGTGGCTGAAGACATTGCCTTTTCATTTATGGCACATTTCCAACATGGAACGCAACTAAACTAAACTCCTTTGGTATTGATATTGTGTTTTTCACTGTAGCTACAGGCAATGTATGACATATCATATTAATATATTACTTATTATGGTACAACAATGTGTTAAATTGTTTTTATTAAGCCTGAAATGAAGTATGCGACTCGAAAAGCACCTTCAAATAAAGAGAGGTCTGCCAAGGAGGTTATGTGTCTGTCTGATAGTTAGCAAGATAACTCAAAAAGTTATGGACAGATCTTTATGAGATTTTCAGGGTAAGTTGGTAATTGGGAGATCTGGAAATTATTAGATTTTGGTGGTGACCTGGGGGGGCGGTCAAGATAACGAATAATGACATTTTCAGGATGTGTTGGGAGTGTCACAAGGAGCAAATCATTTCATTTTGGTAGTGATCCAGAAGAGATCCTTGATTCTGGATCACTTTGAAATGTATTATCCATTTACTGCAATGTAAAATTTCAAAGTCATCCAGAATTTAGGATCTCTTCCAGATTACCACCAAACTTTAACCATTTGTTCCTTGTGACACATTTCATTAAAATCTGTCCATAGGTTTTTGAGTTATCTTGACCCCCCCTGGATCACCACCAACATCTAATCATTTCCAGATCTCCCCGTTACCAACCTACCCTGTACATTTCATCAAGATCCATCCATTACTTTTTGAGTTATCTTGCTAACTAACAGACAGACAAACAAACTCTGGCAAAAACATAACCTCCTTGGCGGAGGTAATCAATATAGTTTATTGTATTCAGAGAAGTAAAACTAGAATTATCAAAGCTATCCATAAAGGTTTATTCCTGTAGGGATTGGACAACTAGCATCAGCATTAGCAATTAGTATAATCCATTAGCATTAGCACTGAGTGTACAAGGAGAGATGAGATGTCATTGTTAAGAGCATTGACAGATCAATGAACCGATATGTTTTTAATGGTGGGGAAGCTGGAAGACTTGGAGGAAACCTTCAAACTCACAACCATCTAAAAATTGATTAGATCAAATGCATACGCAGACATGAGAAAACTGAGATGTCAACTGTGACTGTTGGAGTGTTTACCATTTATATAAAGTTAAACACAATTTAGTGATGAGGATACTTTTAAAATAGACACCAACACCACCTACACATGTTGAGATACTAACAGAGGTGAGCTTGAGTGGTTACTATGGTTACCTGCCACTAAAGACAACAGTGTCAGACAGTGATTCATTTATGCACCAAGTAGTAATGAACAATGTGAATGTGTATTAAGTACTTATGTGTATATTAAATACAACCCTATGGTGTGATATGATCTCATTTTCTGACTCCGTATTATCCTTATTTGGGTCACTGGGATCACTGGGATCACAGCTACAACGGGTGAAGGCGGGGTACACCCTGTAGTTCATCCAGTTCATCTCAGGGCTGAACATATATTGACAAACAGTCACTCTCACATTCACACCTATGAGTAATTTAGATTAAGCAATTGTTTGGATGGTTAGAGGAAACCAGAGTACCTGGAGAAAACCCATGCACACATGAAGAGAACATGCAAACTCCACACAGAAAGGTCTGGTGTGGGGATTGAACCCTAGGACCTGCTTGCTGTGAGTCACTAGGTACTAACCACTAGACAGATTAATGAACCAATCTGTTTTTAATGGTGTGGAAGCTGGAAGACCTGGAGGAAACCTTCAAACCCACAACCATGATGCTACTCACTATGTGGTGAGTGGCACCGTTAGATGAGTATTTGTTTTTCTGCTCTTACAGTTTCTGCTCTTACAGTTTTGATGTGTTTATTGATCTGGATTCCTTCTTCTTTCCATCTAAAAACATGTTTCTACATCCGCTACTCCCACGTCTCCAACACATCTTTCTGACAGTAGAGCTCATTTTGCCCAATTCTGACCCCCTATAGTTTTGGTTGCCTATTGACTTGAATATAGATGAAAGATTAAGAAACACATGTTAGCTCCCCTCCCCCTTCTGTCTATCTGAACGGCCTACTGATTAATCACTCCCAAATGTTCTCAGCAGCCTGTGGGCCTGTTTGTTGTGATACCCTCTGTGTGGAGAAGTGCAAATAAATAATCACCAGGTGTCTTACCCTGGCAGCAAATGATTAATGAAGCAGAAAAGTGGAGCAGAAGTATGCTGGCTTTCTTCTTCTCTGTCTGTCCCTCTGACACTTAAAATAGTCTTTAAGTCATTCTCAGTTGTGATTTGATGTTCAATATTAATCTAAGAGGACCTTATATTTGATCAGAAAGGCATTCAATGTTAATAGTCTCTTTCTAGCTCTTATAAATCAAATATAATTCCTCCATTGTGTACTAAGCAGATTTTCTAGACTGAATACGTCATTCAGGCAGAGATGAGATGTGCCAAAAGTTTCTCTGCCCTGAGCAGAACATCCTTCGTGAGGTTTTCAAGGGAAGCTGTGGGTGGGTTGATGGGTGAATTGAAGTTCAACATGTGTATTGAAAGACTGAAGTTATTCCAAATTCTCTGCAGCCCTGGAGAGGAGCACAGCAGAATACCTGGAGCGGTGTCTGAAAAGGCAGAGGAACAGATGAAAGCAGCTGTTAATCTTTGTCAGCAGTGTTAGTGATGGGGAGACTGCAGTCTGCAGAGCACAGGAGAACATGTCTTCATTATCATCTGTCACCCATCAGCTGAAAAGTGCATTTTCTTCCAAGTCCTCTTGCTGTCTGCAACAGTTTGTAATAACAGAGCATTTTCTCTGCCTGCACCCAAACCTGCTGTTTCCTGGATTCCACAGCCTCCAGTAAACTGGTTAGGGTCAATTGGGAGTGATTTTCTTTCCAGGACCTTTTGTTCCTATTGCCGGTATAACCATTTTTTTTCCTCTGGCAGCTTCAAACTGGCCCCTTTATCTCATTGACTGACAAATGTATCTGCAGGGTTAAAGCCTTGCATCTTGTCCTATTCTCAGCAGTCTAATATTCACAGTGAAGGTAAATTTGCAAGATGAAATCCTGAAGGCTAGACAGAACAAAAATGATCTGTAAATCTGATTCTAGTGGCTGGATTTACACATTAAAATTTCCATCCTCGACTTGCCTTTAGCCCTGTTTAACCTCTTAGCTAGGTCAGAGAGCTTACACAACATTTGTATGTTTCTGTTGCAGCAGAGCTTTATGAAAGACAGAACAACACAAACCAGTGATGGAAGCGACACAGTGCAGTTAACCCAAGCAAAGGCTATTTTATTTGATTCACAGATGAAACATGTTTTTCCCTTGGTCTTTCATGACAAAATCAAAGTAAAATAAACAAAGGATTTGCTATTTCAGACTGTATGTTCATACAAGCCAATACTCAAATCTACAGTTGCATGCTTGATCTTCTATTACACCAAACCAGGTTTACTTGAATATTGATGAGTTTTTTTTTTTTATTTTTGTTTTTGGCACCAACTGTTCCATTTATTCTTGGCTGGGTGGGGATTCCCATCTTTGGGAATAAAGCAATTCCAAACTGGCTGTGGCATAGTCCCAATGATCTTTTTTTTCCTGTTTCTTTCTCAGGCAGAAAATGATTCACCTCCTCAAAGACAGCATCTCAGTGGCACAGCGCCAATCCCAGCAATCGAAAAGACAACCTGGCTATGTGCTCTTCTCCTCCCTCTCAGTGTCTCTTACTTTCTGTCTGTTTTGTATCCGCCTGTTTCTGAGTACTTCCATTTAAAAATCTGAAATGCAGTATTATTTCATCATCTACTTTAGCTCTATCCTGCTTTCTGTCCTATTCCACAGTTGCACTCCCTCTTTCCTCCCCAGTGTTTCAAATGATCCCTGTTATTCAAGCTGTTCCCTAGAGGAAGCCCTAATCCCTTGTTTTCCACCTCAGTCCACAGACTATTTCAGTCTTGAGGAGATCGTGACAGGGAAGGTTTACAAACCCCTGTTAGAAATTAAGATTTATTCATGCAAGGCTTTGTGTTTTCGTAGTGCTATGACTGAAGACATTTCTAAATCTACTTTATGACATAAATATATAACAAGTTGCAAGGCAATATCAGTTTGTGTGTAGAATTTTTCTTTTCTGTGACAACGTATTGTATTCACAGATGTTGCATGAATACATTTGGCCTTAGCTAATTGGCCGGGGATTGGTGCAGCGAAGATGTGTGTGCAGCCTTGGGCTGTCAGCAGTCAGCACACAAATGATGTCCCATTTGCTTTTCTGTGTCCAAGGCCAGACACTGTGCAGGAACAAAAGGCTTGTTGAACACCTTGTTGGAACAAAGAGCTTTTCTAACAAACCTTGGTCCAATGTGTTGTCTGGAATCTGCCAGGCAGGATATTGCTCAGCTAGCTGGACATCACATCCATTTCTGCCTAGTTTAGGTGGGATCCATTTATCTATTTTTGTGGATTTATAGAAAGTCTATAAATCCTGACCTGGAGGTGTTTGGCCACGTCCTGTAGACTACAACTTTGTAAAATGACACAGGAGAGATGTGCACAACCTTCAAACTACTATTAAAACCTTCTTACAGGACAAAGCAGGCTGGCATTCAACTGAAAGCTTCAGAGCTTTTGACTGATAAGATTCAACTGACATCCAGATAAGCCTATTAGTTTTCCCTTCCATTTTAATGAACCTTTCAGTTACTGAGGGAGTGGGGAAAACACATTTTTCAAAACGACTGAAAATATCTGGATTTAGGGAGATGGTAATCTGTATCTATCTCACTGTTTCGGTACCTTCATGTTAAGAATTTTTGGCAGTGACTATGGAGCAAACCACGACTTTTTTTTTTTATTTTTTTTTTACTATACCTAACATTTGATGAACTGCAT
Organism: Siphamia tubifer; assembly: GCA_020466265.1. Lineage (NCBI taxonomy): Eukaryota > Metazoa > Chordata > Actinopteri > Kurtiformes > Apogonidae > Siphamia > Siphamia tubifer. The sequence continues at coordinate 33,143,259 of CM035804.1, forward strand.
TGCTATATTCATGGTATGTAGCCTCAGGCTTTAAGTGTTTTAAGAGATTTAGGATAAGGGTGAGGAAGTGAGAAAAACTAAATTAATGTTTATATCAGTGGTCCTTTGATTGCAGGGGGACTTTAAGACAGCTCATTATCAGGACTAAACCACAGCGCCACACAGGAGGCTGGAATCAGCTTTGTCATGCTCCCCCACAGTTTGCCTTCATCAGCCTGTTCATTCAGTTTTGCCCCCTGTGCATATTTAACCCCTTAAGCTTTCTGTGTAATGGTATTCATGCATTTAGCCATAGATGCCACTATATCACAGCTACAGCTACAGAGTGACTCAGAGAAAAGGGTTTTTATTGTGTGGAAGCCTACTCACACTTAATGATCAGCATCCTGACCTCACTAGTAAATCTTGTCTGGGTGAGCCTTCTTGCTGCCAGGGTTGGTGGGTACACTATGACATCATCTCCCCTTGTCTGTGAGCCATATGAATGTGTGGGCTGATGTCATGGCAGCTTAATCATATTGGAGGCTTAACAGCGGCTGTTTGAGATTGTGGATGACCTGGGACTAAAGCTATTGAGGCCAGTAGAGATGCAGATGTGTGTTAATCCAACACAAATTTGGCAAACCATGCATCCATGTCTGTCCACACTGCAGAAACTAAAAACAGTAGCTCTGTACTCTTGCTTAAATTGAACCGAGTCTGCAATTCATATCCAATCCAGCTCACATGGTAGATTTATGTTATTCTCCCACACCTTTGGGGCAGAGGCCCATTTGATCGTGTCAAGGGCAGCCCATCAATAAGACAGTGTGTACTGATTTTAGCTCTGGGGAGGTCTATTATTGATCATTTTTTGACTCCAAAACATAGCACCTTACCTGATAGAGCAACACACATCGTGCCCGATCAATCTTGACCATCTACAGATATGGCACCACAACCTTGTCAATGTCTTCAGCAGATAATAACACTACTTCTTGTACAGTATTTCCACTAAAACATGCCTTCACTCTCTCTTCCTTTGATAAATTCTGAGTGCTTCCCACAGCAAACAACCCTGGCTCATTGTTCCGTAGTCTTTATCAATGCATGTTGTCAAGGCTGGCTGGAGTTCAGTATTCCCATCTCCATTCATGAAGAGCTGTACTGGTCTGCTAATCAGCAGCACAGTGAGGCTGCAGCAGGAGGAATAAAACAACCTAATATCTTACCCAGCGATCTGATCCCTGCATGAATGGTCAGAGCAGAATTATCTTGTCTCACGAGGTTAAAAAGAAAAGGAGAATCACAGAAAAGGAGATGTCAAGGATAGTAAATGTAGCCACTGTGGTAATTAGCAAGAGAATAGAGTAACCTAAAGATAGTTGGCCCAAAGACGAATTTGTACAAACAAGTCATTGGTGTGCCACCTAATGATTCTCTTGGGTGGAAGTATTCATCTTGTTGATCTGACAAAACCTAAAAAGAAGGTTAGAGCAATTATTGACAAAAGGCCAAAATGAATCTCTACAAGCAGCCGGAAAATGCAGCTTCCTCACCACAGTCACTGACCTCCTTTTCCTCCTCCCTCACTGTTTCCCCCCTCCATAGGTGAGAGGGAAATTTTGATGTCCTTTCTAAAACAAAGGCTCCTGGAGACCTTTTACTTCAAACGATCTTTGGTTTTACATCTGTCTGGCCTCAGCTCATTTATACATATTATAATCATTATCTGTCCCTGAGGTCTGTTCAGAAAATGACAGTGATGAAGCTGAGGGGCTATCTGGACAGTTCCACCCTTGGCTGCTTCTATTATTCCTTCATTTGATATATAACATGTGAAACCACACTAAAGGCAGAAGCAATGGGTGTGAAACTAATGGCTAGTTGCACTGTCAAAGTGACCAATGCCCACATTAGCATTGTCTTCTACTCATCAAGTGTGACTAATCATGATTTTAACCAGTCAGTAGTAGTTATTTTTATCCTTTTAAAATGTAGTATCAGCTTTTACTTCCCATCCTCACACTTATTGTTGAATTTCCAGTGTCTTAAGGTATTAACTTTTTATTATTTTATTATAATAATTTATTTATTTTATTAACTGCTAATAACATGACCACCGATTTTTGAGAGAAAAGCTGGTCACAGCCAGGCTCGACAGTCTCCCATTACTTAGAGCAATGCACAATGATATGATTGACAGACAGGCAGAGAAGTGGTGCAAATGCAAACAAGAGGATTAATCAAAGCTAACACTCAACATTTCAGCACACACTGCAAAATGAGTGTTGAAACAGCTTGTTGTAAAGCACCCTACCACTGATGGTGTTGCACTGAAGTTTGTCCCAGTAGATTTGTTGCCAATGGAAGGCATTTCCGCACAGAAAAAAAACATTGGAAATATGTCTGAATATGACATCTTTGTAACTAAGTTGAAGAATAATACATTAATGGACATCAATCAGGTCCAAGACGATCAAAAAACAGCATCCATGAAACCATGAGACAAGTAATGCTGGATATGAAACCTTTTGAGTTAGGTTGGGCATGATTCTAAGTGGAAATTAAATCTTGCCACAATTAACCTTTTTTCCCTAAGAGTAAGAGCCCTTAGAAACAACCAGTTGATTAGTAATTGTATTTAATCACATTTTATTTTAAAGTAACAATAATGGATTACCACCACATTTATTTTTTTAAACTGAATTATGTGATGCTGTTACATATAACATATAACCTTCTACAAGTCCTTAGGACGTTTTTAAGTGTCTTAATTCAATATCTAAATTCAATTAAAATATGACCCTTTCTTTGCCATTAACTTGTCACAAATATCAATATATGTGATCTTGTTTGTGATGCATCCATTTGTTTCTACATCAAAGTGTCACAAAGCTAAAGTTTATACTGTAATTTTTTAAAATATGATTGCACTTACCTGTTGGCAAGAGGAAGATTCACCCAACTCAGTGTAAAAAGTATATTCATGAAACCACAGGCCACATGGAAATAGTACTACTTTTACACTAATTTCCGAAGCTTCACTAACACATTTGTCCAAAACACAGTTCTAGCTTTAATTTGAGCTAAAAACAATCTCAAAATGGTCTCAAAAAGCATTTAATTTGTGTCTGGTCCCTCTAGACACCCCTTTGTAGAACAAGACATGGCACAACATTTAAAATAAGCCAGTTTCCTGTGACTTAATTTGGATGCACAAAAAAGCAAAGGTCAGTGCGCTGTAGCAAGGACGAAGGAAAAGGTTATGTGATATATCAACCTGCTTCATTACAACACTGAACACGCCAAAAGGTAGGTGGCCATGGATTTTTATTTTCTCTTCTTTTTCTTTTTGCCTTGGAATTTAATCCAACAGAGTTCACATAAGGGGCACTGTGTCAGAAAGAGAGAGGCAGAGAGGCCTGTGTGTCTCTGTGTGTGTCTCTGTGTGTGTTTTGCGCTGAATGTACTTTCATCTGGCAAGTCTCACACCCACTCTGTCTGCCGATATGTTGTAGTAGGCACTCTGCAGCCAAAGCAGCCTTTCAAACACGACTGGCTAGTCGGGGGCTGAGAGGGCTTACTGGTAAATTGGCAGCCTAGGGAATACAGGGTACTCTAACCCTGCATTCGCCCACTCACATGCTTTCATTCCCCTTTTTACCCTTGACCATTGACTGCACTCTTTCATGCTGGCCAGTATAAATCTGTCTTTCTAAGATGTCATCTGTTCATTGTCTGTCCTCCCTGAGCTTTCCAAGCATCATTCATTCAGGCAATCCATCTTTATGCTCTTAAGTATATCCTTCCTTATCGTGTGTCACCCCTTCATGATGAATAACACTCTCATTCATCTGGCTAATTACAGCCTTCCAACAAAAGCAAGAAAAAATTAAAATTTTCACCAGTGTACAGTTGTATGCACATGAACAGAGGATCACACTCATGCATACATGCACTGTAGGCATACTAACCAAATCTGTTTGAAGTGTGGGACCCTAAAAGAAGAGAGGGCTCCTGTATGCATTAAGTATTCATGTGACGTGTGGAGGGGTGCATGCATGTGTGTGCGTCGGGGTATCTAACAGACAGAATGTGTGTGTGTGTAGAAAGAGAGAGTACTCGCAAATTGCGCCGCGAGCAGCCAGCAATCGAGTACTGACACCTCGTCTGGCAGTAGGAGGGAAAAGGGGTTGGGCTGAGGAAAGAAAGAAAGAGAGAGAGAGAGGGAGGCAGGGAGAGGAGGGAGTGTGTGTGTTAGAGAGAGAGAGACGGCAGGACAGCTGCCAGCATTTCTCTGATAGCAGGAGAAGGACTGAGAGGCGGAACAAGAGTAGGAATTCTCCTCATTCTCAACCACCCAAGAAAATCTTCCAGCTCAGCCAGGCGTGTTGGTTCTCTCCCTCCTCCCTCCTGTAAGCAGAGGAGACTCTGGAAGGGACCTGGGCATCAAGACCTGCAGCCACTTACAGCAGACACGCCACAGTGGATTAGCTGAATGAGAGAAAAGCATGCAGCCTGTGGGAAAAATGCAGAATTGGATGTAAAAGTGGGGGGGGGGGACGCAGAGAAAAAGGAAAAGTTGAGTTGGAGAGCCAGCTGTTGCTGGGTTTTTGCTTCACTGAACTGAGGCTGAACTTTTGCTGGCGAGAGGGAATGGAAAGAGTTAGATGATCTTAGTGGTGCACGATCAGTGGAGATGCACCTCCTCATCCTGACCTCCTCCTTGGAAGCTCCTTGGACCACCTGCAGCACCTCACTGTGAACCTACTGCTTTCCCTGCAGGGTACTCATCCTGCTGCCATCCCTGCCCTATCTGGAGCGTGTTCCATTTAGTTACTATGGCGCCCACGCCTCCACCCTCTCCTCCTCCTCCCTCCACACCCCTGGCTTCTTACAAACCTCTGTGAAATCAAGTGGAACCTTGATGATTACGATCGCAGCAAAGAGGACCCCCGTGCCCCAACTAGTGAGCAGCCCCGCCTCACTCTCTTCTCGGTAGCTGTGCCGGTGTATCATATGTACAAGTAATGGAGAACACTGGCAACACAGACATGGACCACAAAGTCGAACTCTATCAGTTGTCTGTTTTTTGACTATGAGCGCACAGTAGATAATGGATTGGAAAGAGCTGTAAGTACACCATTGCAGCATTTTCTCACTGGTGCATGATGAAAAGAGTATTTTTAGAGAAGCAAACATGAAGTGTGTCATTTTGTACAAACTTAAATCTGAGACTCACTCAGAACATTCTTGATGAGACAACCCCCCCCCCCCCTTTCAGACCAAGTTGTTTAGAGAAACAGCTTCATTAGCAATGAGATTGGGAATGAACAGGTGGACAAGCTGTTGTGGGCGAAGAAATCTGAGCCTCTCCTCAACGCCTATTTTACATTGACTGATTTTATAGTTCCAGAGTGATGAAAGTAGAGGGAGGGAGGGATGGAGAGAGAGAAAGCAAGTAGCAATTAATTTCCCTCTTGCTGTTTGTGCGGTGTGGTGAAAAAAAGCAGCACTGTCATCCCTTTTCTCACCTTCCATTAAAGAACACATGTGCACCATTGTGCAGCATGAATTACACCTCAAGGTTACAGGCTTGGCTTTGGATTGTGAACACTCCTGTCTGGTCAAGACAATTATAAATCAGAATAGAATCCTTCCTTGTTATTTTTTTCTGATCTAATGGTGACTTCTGATGGCTGATTTACCTCTTTGCTGAGAGAGGAAAAAGACAGAATGAGGCGAGAGAGGGGGAGTGAGAGTCATAGAGGCAGGATACATTCATCTTCAATGAATGTGCTGCAGATACCTCTCATAAATTGCCACAGTCCACACACACACACACACATACACACTTGCACATTGCCACGTGTACTCCAGTACAGTTTCTCCTTCCTTTCTCTTCACCTTACATTCATCTATTCTATCTCTTTTTCTCAGTCATACAATCTGTCTCACATGCTATCACACATCGGCTGTTCCCTAGGGAGAGCCTTCTCCTGTAGCCTTCTTGGATGCAATAATTATTCCATCAGCCGACAGTGTGTTCCCTGATTGTGCTCTTGGGCTGTCGCTGCAGGGGGCATACAGTGGAGACTAGGGAGAGTGTAGGAGATGGGGCGGAGTAGAGTGGGGTGGGGGAGGCAGTTGTCACTCCAGGACGTGAGAAGAGGGGAGATGAGGGCGTTGTAGTTTGGCAGCAGCCCACACAGTCCTGTCCAGAGAAGCCCAGAAAACAACTAATGAGCTCAAGCTGGCCTTTTAGGAAGCCGTCTCTCCAGGACGCACATGGATCTGCCCTCTTATGCATTTTCTCTCTCTCTCTCTCTCTCTCTCTCTCTCTCTCTCTCTCTCTCTCTCTCTCTCTCTCTCTCTCTCTTTCTCTCTCTCTCTCTCTCTCTCTCTCTCATACATGCTTTCACTTCTCCTAAAAAACCCCTTGCTCTGCAAAATTCTCATCTTTTAATCTCCAGTTTTCTTTCTTTCTCTCTGCCACTCATACTTTTGTGTTGACAACCACCTCTTTGTCTTTCCTGCTTTTCTTTGAAATCTGACTGCTTGAGTGAAAAGCATTTGAGTGTATTTCAATTTCCCTGAGGTATTACTTTCCTCCCTGACCTTGAATTTCCAGCTGAGATGCAGTGTTAGCTGATCCAGGGCAATGCTGTACCTGGAACCACTCTGAGTCTGGCCAGATTCCCTGAAGGCAGCACCAAGATATTGCTGTCGTTTCAGATGCAAGAGTTTAGACAGAAATGAGTGCATGTGCTGGACTCTAGTTGGCCCTGTGACCATTCTGTGTCTCCTCAGCACTGACTCTGGGAGACAACAGGGCAGGACTACAGTGGATTTTAATTAGAGGACTGTCAAAAAGCTGGCTTCTGTTACGGCAAAGTGCAATATAGGTGCCAGCACAGCGGAAGTGTACAGGCAGCTATTTGTCTGTCTCGATATGATTAAAGCAGAGAAGTGGTAAGGTATACCGTCCTGCCCTTCATTTAATGGTGCTGTGATGCTTACTCACAGTAAATGATTGAAACTCTTAACCACATTCACCACATCATACAAATTTGACTTAAATCATGGATGAACATAATCTGTCATAATTACTTAGCTTCAATAGCAGAGATAAGTAGGAGTAAATCCTAGAGGGCAGTGTTCTAGTCATCCTTGCCTGTCGTGTATATGACAGTTGTTTTGTGTTTGATCAAGATAAATGCATACATTTACTATGTCTCCCTGTTATGACAGCCTATATTTAATCCCTGATGGGTGTAGGGTAATCATTTATCTTTTTAGATTTGCAGCTGCTGACAGTACCACAGGATGTTCCTATTAGAGTGAACACTATTATAGACTCAGGCCTTATTACAGAGGACCAGGTTCAGTTCTGGCCCAGGCTATTTGCTAGATATCTTCCTTTCTTTTCTCACCTCAACATTTTTATGTGGCTTCATCATGCATTTATTTATTTAAAGTATTAAAAAGTAACATTTCTTTTTTGGGGAGGGGATATGTTGAAGGGAAATTAGTTATATGTTTTTTTTTTACACCTAAATGTCTTTTTTTCTGATTTAGACAGACATCAGTCAAACATCAGCATGTCTACAGTATATCTTTTTCTGTTTGAAGGGAGAAAAAATATAATAAAGAGATGTATTTAGTGCTATCAACTATGACATTACTATCAGTAGAGCATCACACATTTGTGTGACAGTTTACAGAAACCTTCCATAAATCCCTATGCTTGTACTAAGAGTCTAAACCATCCCATCAGTCTTTTCAAACCTGCAGAAACTCAAAAGTCTGAAAATACAGTCCACTGTCTCACTTTCCTTTCAGCTGATAATAATCTGTTATAGTGGCAGAGCGTATCTTTCCTGCTGACTCTGTGAAACTTGAACGGGCTTGTTGACATTTATCTTACATTCCCAGTCTAAAAGCCACACAGTATACCCTAAAAACTGTGAGCGTAGGTGTGTAAAATCAATAAACTTGTAGTTGGATGACTCACCTGAAGTAATCATCTCAGTAAAAGCAATTTGTTCATGAATATAATTCTGGGTATATTACTCGAGTCAACCCTTGGGCATTCTTCTTGCTTTCAGGGCAGCTCAGAAGCTGAACCTGTCCTCTAAGCGGAAGAAGCACCAGCCCTCGCTGCTCCACACACAGGAACCTTCCGTCTACCCAACCAACTTCAGCGGCATCCTGCAAGTGTCGCCGCCGCCTGCCCCACCATGCCTGCTTCGAGCTGTTTCCAAAGTGAAAGACAATCCAGGGATGGGAAAGGTGAGAAGAAATGCACAATGGCATACACACAATGGACTCATAAAAGTTTGTTCATGCTCATAGTACTCATAGTATGTAAGCCTTCATTCTTTACCATCTCTCACACCCCTACACAAACACAGGAATACACACAAGCCCCTATTTAAAGGGGAGAATGCCGAGTGGTGACACAATGGTCTGCAGGCAGTATGCTGTCTGGTCCAGTCCATGCAGATGCAGTTAGATAAGCCTGCTGGAATGTTATGAATCCACTCAGTTTGTGAGACTAGAATTCCTCCTTGAGAACACAGAAAGACGCCAAAAACTATAATTCACTAATCCATGGTTACACTTAAAACAAGGTTCGCAATTCCATTTTAGGTACAATTTCCAATGATGAAAGTCAGGTTGGCAGTAATAGGACAGTCATTAAACAAAGCTGTATAAACACATAGCTCTTCCTCTGTGGTTTATTGGGTATTGTTTGTCTGAGCTGACGTCCTGTATTCATAAAGCAGAAGTCCCCTAACAAGATTAGATCCCACCTGGATAGGAAGTGCTCATTTCTGTTGCCAGGTATCCAGACGGTTGAGATTTTGCCACATATTGTAAATCTTCCATTGACACACAAGACTTCATAAAAACTGCGTCAGTAACAAGCATCCTCAAGTCCACATCTGAGATATAGTGTACATCTGTGCAGCTAAAAGGGCTGATTTTAAAGTTGAAATTAAGATTTATGATACTATTTCAGACATATCAGATTTCCTTAAAAGGGGATTTTATCAACTGAAATTTAGTTTAATGGCAACAAAAGTGAAGTGCAAAAGCCAGTAAATTCTTTGATATGCCTTTGTCTCTGGCTCAGGAGACAGTTTTCAAAGTTGACAAAATTAATCTTGACGATGTCAACATTATAACAAATGGCTCATATTACAAACTGTGAGTGCAGGGAGGATGCAGTGAGTAGACTGCTGGAATCTGCATTAAAGGAACTGTAGAGACCAGAATTTTTGGAGCAGTTACAATGATTTTGTCAACATTCTAGTTTTACTGCTCTTTTTATGTTATTATTTCTGCAGCCTGTAGCAGACACTACTCATCGCCCTATAGAGGCACTGCAAACACAAAATGTGAAATTATTTTGAATTATTGGCCTTCAACCTATTCAAGTGCCTTAAGCAAAGTCATCATTTAATATCATGTATTTTTTCCTCAAAAGGTATTTCAACTACAAAAATATTTTCTCAGAATGAAGCTTGTGGGTTTGCCATATTCATTTAATATCTAGATGTCTGGTTTCATCAACTATATATGGGTCACTTCCATTTTTGACCTAAACATAGTTCCTTAAGGCATAGACATTTGAGTGGGTGGAGGAATGTCAAGCTACACTAATGGATTTTGTGGGGGATCAGGGGACAGGGAAACAGGGGCCATTAGCACGGGAGTTGGAGGTGTGAAAATACTGTAGCCAATCCTCCATGGCCTTCAGTATCTGATCTCAGCCAACATAAATAAAACTGAGACATAAGCTAGTCTGTTAGCCTCTGTCTGATAGATAGACTCAGCAGTCGTACGTGTAAGCCCAGTTTAAATGTCATAGCAAATGTAATTTACTCAACATATGCACATGTCAGTCACGATAACAGCCCCCTGAAGAGTACAAAGACACTCTGCATTTGGCCTGTGGAATCCAGGATAAAGTCACTCACTGAAAGAAATGGATTTCCAGTGACATTGTTTCAGAGTACTGGAGCCTAGATCTGCAGCAATATTTATATACTAGCCTGGGGAAGAATAGGCCTTTTGTGTACTTTTGGAGAATGGAGAGTCCCAGGCTAAGTGAAACCGTTTTCTGTCAAAAAAGGAAGGGAGTTAGCTATATTTGAAGGTTTTTATTTCAGTGGCTGGGAGGCATCACAGGTACTTTTTCAAGAAGCCTTGAAATGACTCAGCATTGAGTTTCCTATCACATTTACTGCACAGTATAGAAATTGTTCAGTTGATATAGTGCTACATGTATCACTAAACACTGCAGGGAGTTGACAAGGACTGCAAAACTGATAAACATTTCCTAAGGACCATTTATGGCTGCTGTCAGTCACATATGTATTTTCACTGTGCCTTCAGAGAAATATTTGAGGTTTATTTTTGAATATCTGATTGCGAAGCAATGCAAAGTTGTCAAGATTTCTTAAGAAGGTGGTGTGAAAAAGCCTGACATGCACAAGCATGACCACACCCTCACAAACCTACCACAGAGTATCTGTGAGAAAAAGGAAATGGAGCAATTTCTTTGTTATTGTTTGTAAAATGGTACCATCAATACATAACTGGCAGAATGACTTCACTTCTGTGCAATAACATTAGACGTGAATGGACTTGTCAGATTAGTCCTAAATCAGTTCCTTAGATATGAGCCATCATATTCTGAGCATGCCATGCAGGCATGATGAACTGTGCCATGAACTGTGGGATGTGTACTTGCTGCAGTCTCAGCAGCTCCAGAATGCAATAGGGAGGGTTTTGAGCGACTCAATATTGAGCTGCTGTTTTCCAAGCACAAAAAAAAACAACAGAAAGGGGGGAGAGGAGAAGGAGGCAGAATGAGTAGGTGGGATAAGAGGGGGGGCCATATGCTTCTGCACTCCCATGCTGGTGAGCTGCTCCTAGTCCAGAAAAACAACCCGCTGGAGGGATAATCCCCCAGCATGGCGTTTCACACACATTAATTTCCACCATTTTCTGCTATGACTTTCAATACACACCGTGCTGCCTTTCACTGACACCATTAGGCAATGTGTTGACCCATCAGGTTCCACAGTCAATGTGGGACCGAGTGTTTCCATGGAAACATTCGATGTCCATCAACTTTGACATAGTGGACGTGATGTTAATGCTAATTCTGAGCCATGCTCTCAGTTTTGATCCTAAATTTAATTCAGAATACCTGCCACACCTTTTCCCTATTTCCTCTGTTAGTGCAATCTAAGTCAAAGATAAAAACTAGCCTGGTGTTTATCCCTTTCTGTGCTGAACCTGAAAAATGCTTTCTTACGTCTGTTTGCTGATGTCTGTTTCTGCTCATTTTAAGGTTTTATGCTATCTCACTATCTAATCCACCCTTTCATCTTTTTCTGTCTGCTTATCTGTGTCTGTGTGGATTAGGTGAAAGTGATGATGCGTATCTGCCCATCTCTGGAAACTACAGACTCCTCAGAGTCTCAGTCTTTCTTGAAAGTGGATAGCAGGAAGAAGCAGCTAACACTCTATGACCCTGCGTCCAGCCCACACTCCAGTTCAGCTCACAGGAGATCCGCTACTGTGGCTGTCCCAAAGATATTCGCCTTCGATGCTGTTTTTACGCAGGATGCCTCACAAGTAAGAGCTAGTGGGGAACATACGCTATTTATACTGTATGTGTGTGATTTTTTTGGTATATGTCATTTGTCTGTGTGGGGGTGTGGTCTCTCAAGGGCAAAGGGATGTCTTCATGCTGGTGGGGTGTGGTCAGGGGCTTAGTGAAAAAATGCCTGTCTTGGGTCAGGGGGCATTCTTACTAGTGTGGGCCTAACAGCTGACCCTTTTAAGGCCTCTGGGGAATGATTTGAATCCACTCCAGTTATATCTAACCTCTCAGTTCATAGAACAGCTATATCTAACCTTAGCCGGCTGTAGGTTTACCCACAGAGATCAAAAGCAAAGGTCAGATATGTGTTTACTGTGGGGTGACTTGAGAGCACATGAGTTTGCTCTCTCCAGTTTGGAAAAAATAGCATAGTTTTTAATGGAATGATGCGTCACTCAATGTTATTTTCCTTAAAACATGAGCATAAGTATTTCATGTCATTCCCTGTGGTGCAGTTGATCTCTAAATAGCTAACAGAGTAAGGGAAACTGTCATCACTGGACAAGGGTGGCTCTGTTATCTTATATCATATCACCTACTTCAGTCAAGTATTTTCCTAAGTAAGCTGCTGATAGCCACAGCCTAAATGTTGCTGCTGCAGAACTGAGGCCAAGCTGCTAGATTGTGCCGCTGGGACAGCACTGCTGGTGGCTAACAGTAACAGCAAGCTGTTCTGCTGTTAGAGGCCTTGTTTGCTGTGTGATGTATGGGAAGGGGCCTCCGCGGCAGAAGCCCTGCCCCAGAGGACCCATGCCGAAACAGATTGCAAAAATGAGCCACACGTTGCAGCAAATACAAATGCGCACACTAGTGAATGATGAAAAATAACAAAATGTTAAAGTGATGAGGTGTCGCCAATGCCAAATAACACTTTACTTTTTATGATATAATTTGAGATTCATTGTACTCAGTACACTTTGCATCTTTTCAGTGTTTCTCACATGTGACTTAACTGTAAATTGACTGTTCTGTGTGTTCTTCTCAGGCTGAGGTGTGCTCAGGGACAGTAGCTGAGGTCATCCAGTCAGTGGTGAATGGTGCAGACGGCTGCATCTTCTGCTTTGGACATGTCAAGCTAGGTAAGCCCTTCCACTGGCAAGAGATTAAACCAGAGCCTTTGTTATCCAAAGAAAACTCTCGTAGCTCTTTGTTAGCTGCACTTGATGTCCACAATTGGCTTAGTGGTGCACTGGGGTGAGTCAAAAAATGGGAGATTGGAGAAAAGGAAGGAATCTGAGTGTGAGGTTGGGGAGAGGGGTAAAGTGCTGCATCAAGGCTCCAGGGCTCAGTCTGTAATTAAAATCTTAGTAATTGGCCTGACCAGTGCTTTTAGACTGAAGGGCTTGTTCACTCTAATACTGCAGCTTCCACTATTAATAATTCTCTGCAAAATCACTGTATGTCCTTGGACTAGAGTTTGTTTTTTTATTTGGCATGTGCTGCATATTATCTCTGAACACAGCCATTAGTAATAATTTTCATCAGCAGATGTTTACCCACAGAATATATTCAATAAGTGTATTCCTTTGTCAACTCGTCAGCTATATCAGACAAGATGAAAGCATGCAAATGCGTAGGGAAAAAAAATATTTACATTTCATATTATAGCTACCCTGCTTGATTGTACTTAAGAGCCATTAAGCTATATATATATATATATATATATATATATATATATATATATATATATATATATATATATATATATATATATATATGTATAATGTTATTTCCATTAACAAATCAGGGAATAAATACTTGATTCTCATTCTGTATCAGGTATATGTACTGGCATTATTGCATTACATTATGTTCTTTAACTATCATCATGTAAAGAACTCATCACCATGTGCAAAATGTGTGTAGTAAAAAGCTTGTAGTTACAATTATTTCAGTCACTGTAACACCTAACATCATAACTGAAGAGCACCATTATTTTACACTCCTGACTTTATTCCTTTTAAGAGTTATTTTTCTTCTTCAATTGCACAGACAATGTCATGAATTAGATGATTGTATTGCAATGTATCAAGTGCCACAGAATAGTTGCTTTCTTAAACCACTGTTATTGCCAGCAGCATATAATGACAGTATCATATGATGAGTTATTCTGTGATTCCTACCCTTTTGTTTAAACATACTGCACATAGCTGGTATCTACACACAAGGCAATGTTTTCATCCCTTTTCCCTCTCCATTTCACACATCCTCAGGCAAGACATACACTATGATTGGCAAAGACAGCTCCACTCAGAGCCTGGGCATTGTGCCCTGTGCCATTTCCTGGCTCTTCAAGCTCATCAATGAGCGGAAAGAAAAAACAAGTACACGCTTCTCTGTGCGAGTATCTGCGGTGGAAATCTTTGGAAAAGATGAGGAGCTGAAGGACTTGTTGTCAGAGGTTTCCACGGGCAGCCTGCAGGATGGCCAGTCCCCTGGCATCTACCTGAAAGAAGATCCCATCTGTGGCACTCAGGTGAGATCACTTACTTTATGAAGCACTTTTTCTTTGTTCTCTCATCCTTTCATTCTCTCTGTGGGTTGTAAAGTATTAGTCTGTGTAGTCTGTGTGAGTATTGATCTCTGTCTGTCTAAGATCTACCTCTTCCTATTCCAAAGATGTTTGACTTTTTCTCATGTGTATGTGTTTTAGTCTCTCAGGACCTCCTAGTCCATCTCTCTTACTTGCCTCTGAAATCCTTGCTTTATATTTCCACAAAACCCATCTGTGGTATTGATGGCTTTCTTCTTACCTTTGTATTGACTCTTCTGTCAGCATCCATCAGCATCTATTAGCCCTGTACAGCACAATAAAAGTATTATTGGGGGATGGTTGGGGACTGTAGGTTGAGAAGGCAGTCACAGGTGTTCCTGTCAGATGTTGTTTTTTAGGATCTATATAGACTCTGACTTCAAAGACTGCACAGTCCTGTGAAGATTCTTCTTGCGTTTCCTCTTAGCTGCTATCCATTGGCTCCTCTCATGATGCCTCCACCTTCCCTCTCATTTTGACCTCTTCCTTTTTGGTTCTCTTTTTTCTGCATCTCACCACCATCATGAGTGACATCTACAGTAAGAGAAGTGGCCTTATCTCATGCTCCACCATTACCTCTCCTAATCCTCCTCCCTATGTGTGCATATCTCCTATTTTAATTGCCCGCGAGACCCAATCTAATGGGCAAGAAATGTGTACTGCAGTCCAATTAACGGGCTACCCTCTCTTTTCCCTTTCCTGTGTACCCCGGTAGCCTCTTTCACATCTCTCCTTTCTCAAGCCTTATGTGGTCTCTTTTCTCACCCTAACTCTCTTGTGTATCATTTCCTCCCCCCACAGCTCCAGAATCAGAGTGAGCTACGTGCCCCGACAGCTGAGAAAGCTGCCTTCTTCCTGGATGCAGCCATTGCTGCTCGCAGCACCAGCAGGCCCAATGCAGATGAGGAGGATCGACGTAACTCCCACATGCTGTTCACACTGCACATTTATCAGTACCGCATGGAGAAGAGTGGCAAGGGAGGAAGTAAGTACAGAATAACAACAGTAAGTCAGACATAGTAGGTGTGTTATTGTTGCTATATATTTCCACATTTTCACACACATGCTCTAAAAGCACAGCCAGATCAGCATTTTTGTATATAATTTAAGTATTTACATAAGTAGCTTCTATCTTAAATATATAATGCCTAACAATTCCAAATTAAAATGGACAAAACCTATGTTATATAGGTAGTTGAGATGTGGATCAAGTATTTCCAACAATGTTCAACTGCAGAAAAATACATAATTTTATTAGATTTAATGGCCTGCTCCTTTTTCCTGTCTCTCAATTTCCTCATGTCATTAGCTATCTTCCTTGCATGTGTTTCTTTAGAGAAATTATATAACATGAATATCCTGTATGTCACTCAACACATTTTGATTAAACTTTATGTCATTTGTAAACCTAATTTCTCTGTGATAGACTTCCATCAGCAATCTCATAATCCATATTCAGCTTTAACTGCATCCTGTGTATTCAGGAAATGTAAGAAGTTAGGCATGATCTGTAACTCTGTGGACATTTTTTTTTTTAACATTTCTCTTCTACCATTCTAAATACAGGTAGGTGCATGGGAAGCATACCTGATATTCCAAATAATTATAAGCCTTTATAGTGGGTGACATACTTAGAAATTAATTCTAATTATGAGTAAAATAGAAGTCCATCATTTTGCATTCACTGTGAGTGTGAATGATGTTGTAGCTTCTGCAAGACTTTATCATGCATATAGTGAATGGAGATTTGATGCACTGCTGACAAGACTTGAATATTTTTTCTGCCAGTGTTGCAATTACATCAGTCATCCCCATAAAATAGTAATAGTATGACACCCAGTTCTCTGTAGCTGAATTTTAAGTCATTGGAAGAGGACTGTATTTTTGTCTCAGATGAGTGCGAGCCTGTTGTTTGTTTTCATGTGTGACCAACAGAGTCTCCTTGTTACCCAGGCATCAGGAGAGAATTTACCACTAAGGTGTGGGAATCTAGCTCATAAGTAAATTTCATAGCTTTGACAGTCACCCCCTAATTTAGTCTAAACTGTGCCACTCCTGCCATTGTCATGGTACTGTGTGAAGAACTGACTTAGGGGAGGGAGCGTCTGTGTTCACCTGTGTTTTTGTCATTGCCATAGTGTCGGGCGGACGGAGCCGACTGCACCTCATTGACCTAGGGAGCTGTGAAAAGGTCCTAAGCAAAAGCAGAGATGGAGGGGGTGGATTGTGTCTCTCTCTAAATGCACTGGGAAATGTCATCATGGCTTTAGCAAATGGAGCAAAACATGTTCCTTATAGGTAAGAAAACTGCAAATTTTTGTTTTCTTTTTCACTGTTTCTCCTCTGTGAAGTTGTATCTATAATGAAATGTCTCAGACAAGTTGATGCATGCATTAGCCTTGCAGGTTTGTTCTGTGACTACTTAGTTTGTTTAGTATGGCTCATACAGTAACGCTCATTGTTATTGCGTAAGATTATATTCTAGTCGCTCAAGTATGAGAAGATTAATGGCTTGTCATTAGAGATTGATTTCTTTTCATATTAAAGGTTAATAATGATTTGTCATTGAAAGATATTAACCCTAATTATTAAATGTGACTCTTTATTTGCTAATTATCTTGTAGGGACAGCAAACTCACGATGTTGTTGAGGGAGTCCCTTGGAAACATCAACTGCAGAACCACCATGATCGCCCATATCTCTGATTCTCCCAACACCTATGCTGACTCACTCACCACCATCCAGCTGGCATCCCGCATTCACCGCATGAGGAAGAAGAAATCTAAGGTACACTGATGAACTGATTAGCGATGATAAATGTGGACAAAGGCATTCATTATTAAATGTATAAACAATTTATGAAAGTTATTTAGAAAATAATTTGACATCACAGTAATTTGCAGCCAAATGATTGCTGTAATAACTATGAATCATGTGATGCTGGTAATCACATGAATAGAAATGCACAGCAATTGTTATTTAATATTATATAGAGGTATCAAAGTTATTACAATTTAATTCCTAATCTGCATGTGTCCCAACGATTAAATTTAACAGAAATCGCCACTTAAAATCTCAAAGCTTTTCTTCCTCCTGTAATCCTCCGGCTATTAAGCAAATGCTTCTGTGAATCAAAGACTAGTAATGTAGTAACTCAGAGCTAGTTTTTCTCAGCTCCTCAACACATAATCATGTAATCAATACCACTGCCCAAGGAAATGTGGAATACATTCCCTGGGATTAAAGAAATATATGCTCCAGATAATTAGAGGGAATGACAGCATGTATTTATTTTGTTCCAGGCATTATTATTATGCAGTCATCACCCAGCAATTTACATTATAGACATTAATTATTGTGGTACTATTGATGTGCACTTTTAACCTTTAGATAAATATTGATTGGTAATTTCATAGGAATTTATATTTTCCCTGTGATTTGTTTTATTGAAAATTAATTTACTATAAATTGGGTGGGTTCAATATAGTTTCATAACATGTGTTTCATTAATAATTTAAGAAGACAGAATCACATTACTGTTGTCACTTAGTGTGCTCATTTTAAGTCCCAAAGAATTATTTGTGTTTTACTTTTCCTTTGTAGTATGCCTCCAGTTCATCTGGTGGGGAAAGCTCCTGTGAGGAAGGGAGGATCCGCCGACCACCTCACCTCAGACCCTTCCACCCTCGGACAGTTGCCCTGGACCCAGATCTGCCCTCTTTACTCAGTGACCCAGACTACTCCTCCAGTAGTGAGCAGTCTTGTGATACTGTCATTTATGTTGGCCCAGGGGGAGCTGCGATATCGGACAGGGAACTTAGCGACAATGAAGGTCCACCTGCCTTTGTTCCAATTATCCCTTCCCTGAACAAGAAGAAGTCTGCAAAAGATGGACCTCTGGACAGAGATCAGTTCTTTAAATGCAACACATTTGCTGAGCTCCAAGAGAGGTTAGAGTGCATAGATGGTAGTGAAGAACCAACTGCCTTTGTAGGAGAAGGGAAGCGCAGCCAAGCTAGTCCCAAAATGGACAAATCGAAGGAGAGCCAAGGCTCTGTATCACCAAAGACTGTTGCAAATATTTCTTGTACCCAAGAAGGCATCTCACCCAAACAATCTCCTAAATCTGTTGCAACACCACCATCCTGTAGTCCCAACAATAAATCTAAACTGGACAACATCAAGAGGCAATGTATACCTGCAGACAGGACTGTATCAGACAGTGTTCAAAATGTATGCAGAACCAGTGCAGATGGTGAAAAGACCTTGAATTCAGAAGGTCACATTAGTTCAAACAAAGTGACAACTTCTGCCCCAGCTAATTCTGAGCCTGTGGTGAGAGAAAAGGTCTACTACAACAGGAAACCCTTGCCAAAGCCTGCCCCACCACCTCAAGAAAGAGACGTTAATCAAGAAAATGCTGAATCTAATGAGGAACGATCAAGTACCAGAATGCCACCTGTTGGAATGAGCCACCAAGCTGCAAAAAAGAGGGATCCTTGTATTTCCCCTCTGGTCAGAGGTCCAGTTGAAGTATGTCAGGTGCGATCTACATTAAGGGAGAGGTGTCTAGATCGGGATATCCTTAGAGCTACTGTCACCTTGCAGCAGCCTGTAGAGCTAAACGGGGAGGATGAGCTGGTGTTCACTGTGGTGGAGGAGCTGTCAATAGGCAGCATTGTAGATAAAGGTCGGCCATCTAGCATTATCAGCTTTAACAGTGACTGCTCCCTTCAGGCTCTGGCCTCTGGCTCCCGACCTGTCAGCATCATCAGTAGCATCAACGATGAATTTGATGCCTACACTTCAGCTGTGGGAGGAGCAGAGGTCAACATTGCAGTGGTCACACCCCTCCAAGAAGGATCAATGGAGTGTATAGATAGGAAGGGTTCATCTATCAGTTCTTGGCTTAGTGAGGTTAGTGTTAGCACCTTGGAAAGTGAAGGGGCTCATTCGTCAGAGGTCTTTTTTCCACAACTCAAACACATGGGACCAGAGGCCACCTTTTACTTTGATTCCTTGGATATGTTCCCCAGTGTGTCCTCTCCTAGAGATGCCAAGAACTCTTTAAATGACAGTGGATTTAGTTTTTCTGATCTAGACAGTGACAGTGTTGCCTCAAGCAAACTATCACTGACAAAGTACCCTCCATCTCCAGAATCAGCCAAAGGCTCTCTCAGATTTGCTTCTAAAATAACTAAAGCTCACTCACTTAGCTCCTCACAACTTCCACAGGGCCCATCCATAGTCCACTCCAGTCTTCCCCGGAAGATAAAACCTACCTCACCTATCTCTCATAGTAGTAGCAGTAGCAGCAGCAGCAGTAGAGAGCCACTAAGACAGGAGACAAAACAAGACGATCCTTGGCAGCGCATGGGCAACCATACAGAACCTCAGTTTTCTGACACTAACAACACCAGCAAATTCCTTAGATATCCCCCAAGTGGTATTCCATCAAGCAGAGTTGTCAACAACTGCAACAGTGTACCTCGTCCACCCAAGGTGCAGGGGTCTACCTCATCACAAAGGGTGGTTGATGGCTGTGAGAAATCAGCTTGTAAGAAATCTGATCCACCCAGCAAAATGCCTCAGCTGAGACGAGGTGCCACTACTCTGGGAACCGTACCTGTGATCCATTCATCAACAGAGTACAAGGGAACTCAAGATATTATTGCATCGACCACAAGCCTTAAATTCTCCTCTTTGGGAAAAAACAATAAGGCTAACTCACAGAAAGCGAGCAACATCCCTAAACCTGGTTGCACCTCACCCCCCCCTCCTCCAGTGAGAAAATCCAGTCTCGATCATAAGACTAAGACCCTGCTCCCACCAAGTGCCTTAAAGTCAGCATATGGGGAAGCAGGGAGACCTCCTGGAGTTAGAGCAGCTGTATCAGAGGATGAGCTTGAGGTACGACAAAGAGTAGATTCTACTAGTGTCAAAACTTCCGGACTCAAGTCTGACCTCACAACAGCCAAAGTTACCTCCAGCTTGAAGAGCAGAGGACATAGAGGAGAGGCTGGGCAGCATTATGGCAGCCAAATGTCCCTGGACAGGTGTGAAAATCTGTTATTATCAGGTTCTAGAGCTGCTCTGAGTAGGGAGAATAGTGGGGCGAGTCTGGGGAGCAGCAGTAGCAAGTCCAGCAAATCCTTTCAGAGATTTGGCATTCCTAATTCATCTAGTTCACCTATTGCTACGTGTCCATCATCTCCATGTGGGGGAAGTGTTAGCAAGCCTGGTCAGGTGAAAGCTTCTGTGAATCCCAGAGCATTAGGAACAGTTAACAGCAGTAAAGCACGCTCACTGTCAGCTAATAATTCTAAAGGTCTAAGCTCCTCCACCAAGTCTTTGGCCACCCCTGTTACCAGAAATGCCAACGCCAACCTCCCTCCTTCAGGACGAACATCAGCTCCTCGGACCACTGCTGCTGTTAGTAGCAAGCCTGGGAGAGGAACTATTATGGGCACAAAACAGGCTATGAGGGCTGCAAATAGCCGGGTCAGCGAACTGGCAACAGGAAACGTTTCAGGAAAACAACACATGAGAGGTTCAGGAGACTCAGACAGTGGAAATGACAGTGGGGTGAATGTGAGTGATGACAAATCCCCCATAGCCATGCTGCCCTCTCCATACAGCAAAATTACAGCACCGAGGCGGCCTCAACGCTACAGCAGTGGCCATGGCAGTGACAACAGCAGTGTTTTGAGTGGGGAGCTGCCTCCAGCTATGGGCCGCACAGCCCTTTTCTACCACAGTGGTGGGAGCAGCGGATATGAAAGCATGATCCGTGACAGTGAAGCCACAGGCAGTGCTTCTTCTGCTCATGACTCCATGAGCGAGAGCGGCATGTCATCTTCAGGCAGGACAAGGAGCTCCAAGTATCCCAAGAAAAGAACAAATGGTGAGAAACTAATCGGTGTGTAAGCAAGTACGTACACACATATCATGCATATATCACAAGTTGGTAATAACATTGTTTACAAGACTTAGCTCACAAAGCCTGCTAGTGAAACAACACACATATATTGCATCTCAGAATGAATGCTTTCTCCAAGGAAATTAACATTGTAGGCACTCTAACTTTATGAATCCATTCTTATTACATTCACAAATTGGTATTTCAATGGATTTTCTCCCTTCCTGAATCAGCAGCATACATTATTCATACATACTGTGTATAGGAAAAAGATAATGAATGTTTCAAACAAGATAACTTTGAACTGTGTGATTATCAAATAAGATGAATTGAACATGAGCTGGGGTGACCTGGTTCATGTTTTTGCAGCCTTGTGTATATATAGCCATTTGAATTCATGTGCATAAAACTAACCCTCTGAATGTATTCAGGCTGTGGATATACAGAATTGTAACTCATGAAACCCTCATAAATATGCAATCTACACTACTCGGCCAGTCAGAGTAAAGCCTTGCATTTATTTTACATCTTCGAGTCAGACTCATAGATAACAGCAAATACTACTATTCTATGTCACAATCATAAAGAGTGTCTGTCATTCTTTCACAGGATTCCAGAGAAGACGACTAATCCCAGCACCCCTTCCAGACACCTCGTCCCTGGGGAAGAAAGTGGGCACTGCAGGCCAGTGGGTAGACTTGCCCCCAATGTCTGGACAGCTGAAGGAGCCTTTTGAGATCAAGGTGTATGAGATCGATGATGTGGAACGGCTCCAGAGAAGGCGTCAGGAGGAACTCACAGAGGTGAGCAAAGTGTCACTGGAGACTTGTTTTTTATGGTGGTTCATTTTGCTGAACTTGTTTTAGATTGTGTAATGTCTCAGTTGAGGTCTTGTAAATCCCACTTGGCTCAGCCTCAGCAATATTTTGCATGTATGACATTGATCCAATACATGCTCAAGATGTGCCACATTGACCAACGTTGTGGGAATGTCTTAGCTCACATCTTCCCAGTTTCTTTTTAAAGACCGTGACAGGAATAATATGTCTCAGATGTGTGACCTTCAGTTCACTCAGTGGCGAATCCAGGCGTTAAAATGTCTGTGACCAGATTCCCACCGCTTGGTATTTTGTCAGGGCTCTTCAGGAATGTCAAGAGTTCAGAAGGCAATTACTGACGAGGGTTAATTGGTTTGAATATGACTGATGACTCCACTTACTGCTGACGGTGGTGGTGGTGGTGGTGATGCTGAGGGAGTAAAAAAGAAAAAGAAGATGGCATGGGAAGGTTGGTCAGAGAATGTGTGATAAATGCAAGGCCGCAGATCACTATCCCAAATCAACCCACTGCTAGAACTCATCAGTGGTAGTCTGAACGCTTTTATAGCTGACTCTTCTTCTGTGGATCATTAACTGCTCCCACAAGTTCATTGCAGCCAGACAGGGATTTGTTAAGAGAAGATATTAAATCAGCTAGATGGTGGTTTGATTTACTTTCAATTAGGAAAAAAAAAGATCTTTACTTTTTTTTTCTCTACCACTCATTGCTGACTGTATGACAAGTAATAGATAGCTGCTTGACTTCCACCTTCTACTGGAACATATAAATGAATAACTTATGTGTATATTAATATACTGTTCATACGGTTTCATGTATGCAGCATTCTGTTTCATTCAGAATTTTAACTAGATTTTTCCTCTCAAATCCTTTTCTTTAGCAACCATTCCAGGATGTTGATAAGGTAAGCTAAGATTTTTGTTGGATTAAAGTAGTTTGTATTGTATTATATCCCATACATTAATTTACCAAAAACAAAAGCCTGCTTTTCATAGCTGTAATTTAATTTCCAGGTGTAAAGTCTTTGTAACTGAGAGACTTTGTAAAACCTGTAAAAGTATTATTGTATTTTACAATTTCTATTCATCCATTGACTTTCAGTCATCTGTTTTTACTCTCAGGGCCTGATGTATTTTAACAGTAAGTTGAAATTGCTGGAAAGAAGACAACAGCAAGTAAAAGAACTGAGGGCAAAGCATGAGATATTGTTGGAGGAGCTTGAAGATACCAAGGTTCGACTGATGATGGATCCCAGCAAGTGGATTGGAGAATGTAAGTAACTGCAGAAGAGTTCTGTAACATAATTCTGTTATAAAACATCTAACTGTGCATTTCCTTTCCTATAGTTGAGGTAGACCAGAATTTGGATAAAGACTCTTCAGAGTACCTGGAGGCCTTGGCACAAGTCACAGAAGAGCTGGAGTTTTGTGTCAACATATGCAAGTCTCGTGTCATGATGGTGACCTGCTTCGACATCAGCATGTCAACGCCCGGCACTCAGGAGGGACTACGTGAAGTGGAAGTCTGAAGACAAAAGCAAGTCGAAGATGAGAATAAGGAAGTGAGAAGATGGAGGATGATGAAATGTAGCAGCCAGCTTATAAATATTACTGGAATAAAGACACCAGATGGAGAAGAGAGGGGGATCTTTGCCTGGAAGAGAAAATCTTAACCAACAAGCTACAGTGCCTCGTTGTCCACGACGTGTGTTAATGGCAGAGAAATAAAACGTGAGCACAATTGCTGTTGCTTTTATGGCCACGCAATGGCCAATACTTACTTAAGAGTCAATGAACAACACCTGGAGTGCCTTTTTTATTGTCTTGTTTTGAGTCATTATTTTTCATAAGGTGCAGGTATCTTAGGCATACCTAAGCAAAACCATGAACATATTGCTTTTAAAATAAAATATTTTATATTGCATTGTATAGTGTATTTATATGATTATGTGGTGTGTACAAATATCCTTTAAGGGAAAAAATAAAGAGGAAAAAAAGAAAAAGCAATAAGCTAATGTTATTGCGCTCCCAGACCTTGCCTTTTCACTTGTTTCAAACCTCAGTCAGCATTTTATCCATGTTCATTCAGCCTCTTGCGCCTTATGTTAACTCTCTGGTTCTGTAGTTTTCTAGACTTTCAAACTGGACTTTGTTATTTCATCAAGGACTGCATCTTGTCACTCATGCCCTGTTGGCCAGCCTGTGAAAGCTTGCAGGGTTGAGTGAATGTTTTACCTTCCAGTTGCCTTGATTAAAATGAGTCTCAGTGGATGCACTAAGGTAGAGCAACAGTTACTGTATGTTTCTGGACAGATGGAGAACCTAATCGAGCTATTTTAACCCATGTTTATCTCATGGAAAATGAGATGTTAAGCCAAAACATATCAATCAGAGGGCCACTGTGACAGATTGATTAATTATTCCTGATTCAGCCATTGTCTCTGATGTCTCAGCCAGCTGAGAGACATACTGTAACCTTCCCTAGACTAGCCTATATGATGATAACATGATGAATAGTTGGTGGTTGTGCTCATCATCGAGCTCGGCTTCTCTCAAAAGGGGCGTGGACCGAGTGCAATCTCTACACTGTAACACAAAGAGGCACAGATAAGATGGCTCAAGTCTTTTGTCCTTTTCTACATGTTCAAGCACTAGTAAGCCTCAGCTCTATGCATTCCAATACAGTTACTGCAACTCCTGTAAAAACCTCAATGTTCACTTAAGGGCGGCAGCACAGTTTGGCCTCTTTTTGTCCTCAATTCCTCTCCTTATTTTTTAGAAGGCAAATTTGACAAAATGAATCCAGTGTCTCATACAAAAATGTTCCTATGAAGCGATGCAGCGACTCAGAGCAAATAATCATGACACTGTTTAGCAAAATCAATCATGATATTGAGTCTTTGAAGCTGCAAGAATGTGCTTATTATGAATCAAATGGCTGACACAGATGAACGTGAAAATGATTGTTAAAAAGAAAACAAACTGGCTTTGTTGAATTTTGATGTGTTTTACTTCTGTTTCTATGACAAATATGTTGTTTTTTTCCCTTTATTTTTCAAAAATGTACTTTCTCAGGCCCTCTGAAGATGCTGCATGAGATTTTTTAATCATTTTTAACAATGATTTTTACTCCATTTTTACCATTCTGATTTTTTACAATAACTTCAGCTTTCACTAATGTGGGGATAGGCTCATGAATTAACTATTACCAAACCAAGACCTTTTTCCAAGAAATTATTATATGTAAGGTCATTTTTCATATCAAAACCCATATTTTCGAATATCTTTGTTTTTTAAAAGGGATTTTCAAACCCTGTGTACAAATGTATGATATGGCAGCTTGTGTTTTCTTTACAGTACATGTGAATAAAATGGTTCTTCTTACTGATAATTCTGAGTTTATTTTCATTTCTCTCCACATCATGTACCTCACACTGAGATTTTATGTTTGGCAAAGACAAATAAGTGGTATCCTGTGTTTTAATGATGTCCTTTCAAATGATAAGGCTAAATATAATTGGTTTTAGCATCAAGACTACGCATGCATGCACATTTATATGTCCATAAAATGCTTATTTAAGTGATAGCCTACACCAACCTGGACATTCACTGATTAGATTTTTCTATTCAGGAGTGTGTGGTGCTTCTGTGTGAGCAATATATTTCCACTGTGCACCTGACACAGTCCTATTGTTTTGAGTTGTTGTAGTCATTATTTTTTGTATTATCCCAGTATTGACACAGATACTAGTACATAGTTCAATTTTAGATTAATATTAGAAATGTTAGTGACTGAACACAAAAATGTTTGTCTTTCTCCATTTAATTTTTTTTTTTTTAACTAACTTTTAGCAACTGAAATAGCTAACATTAATTGTTTTGCTAGTAGGCTAGCAGGTGCCCTCTTGTAATGAGGCTCCAAACAGCTAAATAAACACTTTAACATTCAAGTTGTGTATTGCATGCGTGATAGCATCATTGTTGTATTTTACATTAATGGCTGATGTTGACATCATAATATTCAGAAAGTATTCTGGGTGTGTAAACAACAGTAACAGTGAACGAGGTGTTGGTACTAGCTTACTTTCAGCTCACCTTCTTGCGGCTACATAACAATTAGTATTTAAACAGGATATAATATTTTATACTAATGAGCCGCCATTTTAAAAGGGTAAAAGAACAGCATAGCAACACTAGACAGATAGCTCTGTTACGATGTCCTACGACTATTTTGATAACCTTCTGCCTTCCGCAAAAGACCAGGATGAACGGAAATCAGTTAGTATTCATTAACATTTCAAGCCTGACTTTTTGGTTTTGCATTTTTGGTGTAATGGTGGCCAGTGTTTCCCTCTGTTTTGGCTCCAGCTCCTATCGTGATGTCACAGTGACGTCGGTCATGAGGATTGTTAAATTAAAGGTTGACTTTTTATGTTTAAGTTTTTGTATGTGTTCCCACAATCTCCTGTAAAATCTTTTTTTTTTTTTTTTTTTACTCATCTGTCCCATCATCTGCTGGGATATGTTGGTAAGTTTGTGTAGTTAGAGAAAATTAAGTTGCCCCTGTTATTTGAATCGAACGTATTAAAGGTACAGTATGTTATTATTAAAATTATCATTTTAATTTGTATGAGGGGGTTGGGGTTCAGAGTGATTAATTACAGCCTGTATTGGGGTGCGCTGGGCTCAGTGTGATACAAGAAGTCCTGTTGAGTTATTATATACTGAAGACATGAGGATTAATTCAGCTAGAAACCATTTCATGCTGTGTAATAACATCTATCCTCCTTCCTGTTAATTCTGTTTTGATCAAAATCATTAGAGGTCAACTTGGCTGACTGGTGAGACCAGCTGGACAGTTTCTTTCAGATCAGGTTTTGGTTCATTTTTGCTGTGAAGCTCAGTAGGTGTTTAAAATAGTGTGGTGTATTAAAGACAAGGTTTTTATCTGCTTATTATACCGACACATGGTGTTTACATAAGGTGTTGATCATAATCCATAGGTGTCACTATACATTTTAGTTTAAGTCAGCATGAATGTTCTTTGATAGTCTCGTATGGACAGTGTGACCTCCATACTTGAGATAGGTCTGGCACCATCAACTACCACTCTGGAATAAGAAGAAAGCTTTGTGCTGTGTTGGCTGACTGTCAGGACCTAAAAAAAAAAAAGCTAGTTTCACTGGATTTAAAAACACAACAGTAAAACAGGAGAGTGTTTGTATTACATAAGGAATGCATCAATAAAAATGACATAAAAATGCAACAGAAACAAAATGATTAAAAAAAAAGATGAAACAAGATGTAGAACTTTCAGCGATATGAAAAGAAAACACTGATAATGCAACAAGATAACTATGTGAATAAGTGAAAGACACATAAGATGTAGCCTAATTAGTTGTAGAAAAACACAAGCTTTCCAAGACTGCTTTTTATGATGGAAGAGATGAACAGTTTTGTGTAGTAGTAGTAGTAGTAGTTCCATCTAAAAAACACAAAAAAATGTTTTTGGATTCTTGAAATGAAAAAGTTTGGGAACCACAGATGAATCATGCTTGCACTGGGTTGTATTAACCATAGTGTGCATTTGCAGTGACTTTGCAAGACAGTATTTTGACAAAACATGAACATCTGTATGTGGGGAAGCAAGCTGTGGTTTTCAAATGATTAAATCCCCGTAAAAAAGAGCATATAGAAAAATGTGACTCTGTGAAAACTCTACATCCTGTGATCCAGAATACTCCTTTATCTGCTAGTATAAACAAATGTAAAGATAGAGAATGGCTTTTATTAGTATTTAGTCTTTTTAAAGCCTTGGTCACTTGATGCCTTGTGACAAATCCCTTAGAGTCAGACTGTTCAGACAGTATCTCACTACATTCTATAAATTGTTGTGTGACTGTAAGCCGTTGGACAGGGCTGCAGACGTCTGATAGTTGCTGAGTCCGTGCTGAGCTCAGTCAGCCCAACGTATCCCAGCTCATTTCACCTCAGGCCAGATCATTAGCAGGGAGTTGGATATTGTATGAGAATAAAATGAGTTCACTGAAAAGTCAGGAGTTCGCTACAACCCAGCACTGACCCTTTGTTGGAACTTTTCTATCGCATTTCTCTGATAGTTTTTATCCTTAAGACTCTGCTTGCTTTTTCATTCCATTTATTATAATTTCCTTTCATCATATCTTATCTTTGTTCCTATTAGCCTCTATATGATTCAAATATCTATTCAGGGCAAAAAACTTGTCTTTTTTCCTCCTCTTAATAGGGTTCATGTTTGTCTTCTGTCATGTCAAGGGCATATGGCACACTTGTAATCTTCAAACACTGCGTGCGTCCCTTAAACAAAGTCGACATATTTTCAACTTTGAACTAAGACGTGACCACATGCAGTTGAGTCAGACTGCATGATGATTAGGCTACAAGTTTTTATATATACAAGCAGAAATGCCTTATGAACCACCTCTATCCACCCTTCAAACAAACCTATATGTTTGGCCGCCTGCATCTGCCCTGGGCATTGTTAGTGGTTGTTGCTCAGTTTTAGATTTACAGCTCTCCAGTCCCACAGATTGGTCTGTCTAAGCCAAGCTTGCTCTTTGAAGACGACCCATAAACCTGACCAAATGCTGCCACTTATTTTCAGTAATTAAAACAAGCTGGCATGCAGAAAAGTCCTTAAATTATCAGAGGCAAGGCGGGATGTGAGACACACACACACACACACACGCACACACGCACACACACACACACACACACACACGCACACACGCACGCACACACGCACACACACACACACACATGTACACACACACACACGCACACACACACACACAACACACACACACTCGTTTACATGTCTTATGAGCACCAAGTTTGTAATAATCAAGTAGCCATTGGGTAGTGAATTTAAACACATCTTCTTTTTTTAATAAAATAATTAAAAAAAATATTACTAAAATTTGGAAAATTAAATTTAAAAAAATCATAATAATAATAAAATAAATAATATAAAAAAATTAAAGTAAATAAAAGATGATAAAAAGCATAAATAAAAAATCTACTTAACAACTACTTAAAAAAAAGTAAACACATTTTCAAACACAATTTGTTTTGTCCAAAGACAAATTAATGTATTTATAGGGTCACTAGTGGGGACCTTTATTTATATTTAACCCTCATGGGGACCTGAATTTTGGTCTCCATAATGTCAGAGGTCCCCATGGTGTGACTGTGTAAACATACCAATGTCCCCATAAAGATAGGAATCCACACACACACACACACACACACACACACACACACACACAGTTTCTCAGACTGCGTGGTTGTGCTTCGGGGGAGCTGTAACTATCGACATCTCCATCCTTAAAATAGATTGCATGTGTTAGGAGTTCTGCACCGCTACAGGAACCTTAGCAGGTATGGTGTGAAAGGATTCCCACCCATATGAACTGTAAATCTTGGACGGGTGTGCATACAAGTCCAACAATATGCCACTAAGCTGAGATAATGCTACAAGCACTAAATCACACCAAAGCGATCTATAATGTGAATGTATTAATTAGCTTTTTAGTGACAACTTGAAATGACCTATCATTGATCGTGTGTACTCTGCATAATTTAGTAAGTAGACGGTGCAAGACCAGATTAGAAAGATAGAAAGATGTGCCATTGTAAGGTATAATAATGATTAGGGGTGTTCAGTTCTGCAATACAACATGATATTTGATTTAATCTTACTGTGTTGATATTTTTAGGTATTTATTCAAATGCAGATATGGTAGAGGTTCATTTTTATTTTTTTGTTTTTCTTTATTGTTTATGTCTTTGCTATTATTATTAGTGATGCACCGATCAACAGTTTTTGGCCCCATCACCGATACCAATCACCAAAAAACTTGATCTGGTGATTGCTGATCACTGCCGGTCACGGGAGGAATTTTACCTTTCATTTAGGTATGGATAGTTGCACCCCTAGATGCAAGTATTTGATAGTTGCATCTAATATTTTTGTAATTGAATATTCTGTTGATTTTTTTTCATCGATTAATCAAGTAATCAGATGAATTCCATTTTTTCCTTTAACTTCTGATGCATCATTGGTGAGTGTCCTATATGTATGAGTTATTCTAAATATTCATAATTCTGAACATACAATGGAGCAAAACAAAGCATTGAGTGAGACCAAAAATAAACGGTTTGGGATTAGTTTGTTTTTACTATGGTTTACAGTTTTGTTGCAGCTTTTATGAACAAATTCACAGCAGCACATTTACCTGAAATAATGTCTCAGGATTTAAAGAGTTAAACTAGATGCTACATGCTAACAGATGCTAATACTCACCAGTTAGCAAAACATCTAAGCTCTGAGTCTGCTTTGACGAAGTGCCGTTGAAGTGTGGATGTGTTTGGTTCAGGTGTTGTACTCAATAGGCCAGTGCTAGGCTAATGCTAATGCTAATGCTATTTTGCTGTGGGCACACTGTTGTCTGCCTTACGCAGCGTAAAATAGTCCCAAACTTCTACTATTAATTAACTAACTATATTTTTAAAAAGTACATCAACAGTCAAGAATAGATGCACCTGTTCTGTAGCATGTTTGTAAGTTTTAAAATGGTCGCTAGTAATTTATGTTATGTGATCGGCTTTTTGATCGGCATACTTTTCCAATCACTGATCAGGCTATTTTTAGGCAATATCAGCCAATTATGATCAGCAGCTGATCGATCAGTTCAACACTAATTATCATTATTTAGCACTGTCTAATTAAATAATGGTTATTCAAAGCATCCTAAAATCACTTTTTGTGTCTGAAAGTAGCAGTTATTAGTAATCACACAAAATAATGTTATGATGTTAGTTATGAACTACTAGAATATGAACACAAACTGTAATGTCTCTAAAACACAAGTTCAGTTTTAACACAGAAACATTTTGTGTTAAAGCACTAGATCCATTTGTGATTAAATAAAATTGTCTTTTGTGTTTGTCTTTTGTTTTCTTGTGTAATTAAATTCTTCCAGGAAATAATCATTTAAAAAAAGGAAACAAACAGAAACAAGGCAGTTGGAGATGGCAGACCTCTGCCAAGGCTTGATATGGCGTCATATGCCGTCAAAACGTGACGTGATCGAGCCATAGGTGTTGACCCATTTGATGTCCGAAGGTGAGACGATGTGAATGAAAATTGAAATTCTATCTTGTCTGAATCCTGAGATATTACCACTGATGTCTTTTAGAGATTGAGCTTTAGTGTGACCTTGACCTTTGACCTTGATCCATTATCTATCATTCCTGAAAGTTTCCTTAAAATCTGAACTTTTTGTGTAATCCTCCTGACAGACAGACAGACAAACGGACCTGACTTTAATACCTCCTTGGTGGAGGTAAAAAGCCTTTCTAACAGTATCGTGATATAACGTATCATGACCCTAGTATTATTTGTATTGAATTGCCATATTATTGCCAATACACATACCTAATAATAATGATTTAGCAGATGTAAAGAAATATAATACTGTACTATCATCCTGGATAAGTGATGCATCAATGCATCAGTGAATTCCCAGTCCGTCTGCTTTGGATAAGAGCAAGATGTGCAGTTAAAGTAGTTTGTTGTGTCTTCACTTGCATGCTGGCACGGTAATAAGAACCTGGATGATACTGTATACGCACACACACACAGATACGCCCACACATACACAGCCTGCTTTTCACACTGCATGACAGAACACATAACATACATCATATTTTATTATGTGTCTGAAGCAACAAATAATTCACAGGAGAAGGGATATTCCAATTTTTTTACCATGCAATTTTCTGGTTATGTCACTTTTGTTGTAACCATAATGTGATTCAGATTGCTGGTTATCCTTGCTGTGGACATGGGTTTATCATATTTGGTCACCACATGTGCACTGACCTTGTCAACGAATAATGAGATCTGCCTTCTCTGTGAAATGCACTGACCTTGTTTGTCTGTGGTCTTATAGTCCCCTGGTCCAGATTGTATGAAGATAACCGCTGATTTACATAAAGGCTTTGTTTAGACACACTGTCTTAAAATGCATTTGGAATACTAATGTGGGCAGGTAATGCACAATGAATATGCATGTGGGTTTTTTTTAAAGGTTCTACTCAATTGAGCAGAAAAAGAGCAAGGAAAAGGTCCCTGATTACATCAGATGTTGGTTAGGTTGCAGTACACTATAGTCAGGTTAATGAATTTGTGTTCTTCTCTGCAGGTCTTGTATTGTTTTTAAGGCTTCTGGGGTTGTAAATTTCTGTAAATTGCACTCAGGAGATCACTGACCGTAAAAAGTTTTATGATTCCCAAATAACTTAATTCCAGAAAAACTTCTCACTTACTCATTGCTGTTAATTGCACAGTGAAACGGAAAAGCAAACCATTCCATCAGGTTCTCCTCTGCTAACAGATGGGCAGGAGTGATGAAAAACGCCTTTTAATTAGTCTGAAGATTTTTCTTCATAATTGTCAGCACCTCTGATATTTAAGTTTCAGTGGACACCAGACAGGCTCGTAGCTGGCTCCCAGCAGTAACCATCTGGTGGACAGAAGAACTGGGGCTACAGGGTGGCTCCCCACTCTACTGAAGTGACACATAACCCGAGGGCACGACCGAAAGGCCTGGGCCCAAGGATTTTTTTGTTGTTGTTGTTGTTGTCCAATTTGTGTGTGTGTGTGTGTGTGTTGCATGTGGGAATCTACCAATGAAAAAAAAAAGTTCCAGACAGATATACAGTGGGAACAAAGGTTTTTGCACACCCTTACATTTTTACAGTTTCCAAAATATCATGAAATATTAGCAGAAAAATATATTTTTGTTTTTCAAAAGATGTGCCTGCATCACACAATCATATGCCTATTATTATTATTATTATTATTATTATTATTATTATTATTATTATTATTATTATTATTATTATTATTATTATTATTATTATTATTATTATTATTATTATTATTATTATTATTATTACTATTATTATTATTATTATTATTATTATTATTATTATTATTATTATTATTATTATTATTATTATTATTATTATTATTATTTCAATACTATTTCTGAAAGAATCATGGACTCAAGCCATTTATCAACAAATGCCTCCCTTGAAACTAACACTGGAACAACCAGTAAAATGCTGAATATGAATACAAATGGACTTTTAATATTGACCATTTGAAGTGATGAATGCTTTTGTGTAAGTTTTGTCTGTTAGTAACTCTGTAGAGGAGACAAGGGAAAGATGAGCTGGACACAGGGTCCTCAGGGTGTGACGACTATTATTATTATTATTATTATTATTATTATTATTATTATTATTATTATTATTATTATTATTATTATTATTATTATTATTATTATTATTATTATTATTATTATTATTATTATGTTTTTTATAATTTTATTTTTATTGTTTATTAGAAAAAAATGATTAACAGCTTCAACATGTCATGTCCTGGATGTTTTTATGCTGAAACATGCAGTTTTGACCTGGACAGAACAGAGCATTTGCAGAAGAACCATGTGGGTTTGTAGAATGAAACAATACTTTGCAGATTTAAGAATCTGATTTAAGAATGATTTTTAAAGAAATATATTATAAGACCTTTCCTACCACTGTATAATAATTCAAAGGTATGTCACAGAGAATATGACGGTTCTCAGCACATTCACAGAATTATATATGTGAATGTATGTTAATTATGTAATATATATTACCCATTATAATATTTCACATCTTACCTGTGAGGTGGCAAATTGTAATCTTATTTTTAAACTGATTTAATTTTTATCAGCCCTGTGGTGATGCATATACTTCTTCATCTTCTAAATGGTTCTCAAGTGACAATTTAATAGTAACACCATATACGTCTCGTAATTTGATAGCATATAATTTCAGAATAATTACCACCTGGGGATCGTACATTGGAAGGCTGTGTGAGAGACAGGACACATTTTCAAAGGTGATTGTAAACTTCCTCTGAGTCTGGTTGATTTCATATTCAGTTCATCACCAGTTATGATTTTTCAAGGACTTACTATAACTTAAGCAATGGAAGAAAATAATGTGGTTTCCAGTCCCTGTTATGGTTACTGATCAGATTATTTGTCTTTCCAAGCTCAGTGTGTTGCAGATTTGTGTGTTTTACACTCCTGCTACTGCGGTGAACAATCCTTTGTCATGTTGGAAAGGTGTTTGATTTTTATTTTTTTTTCCAGGGCTGTGATTTCCTTCTCAGTCTGTCTATGCTCAGTCTGGCACTAAGAAAAAAGGTTTTCCACACTTAAAGTGTGAGAAATCCCTCTAAAGCAGTCATATACCAAAATATATCGTCACGTTTGTTTAATCTTGAACTAACAATACTGCATTGTAGTCTTAACGCACACAAGCCTAAAAACAGCAGAACAAATCGGTGGATAGAAGAGTGGAGCTGTTCTCATTTTTGTATGATAATGTGAAATAGTTTCATTAGATGGAAATTACAACTTCAAAGAGAATTTTGATAGAGTATCTCTGCACTAAATATTACCTAGAATTTTACCATAAAACCTTTGCACATGAACTCACAAGCTCTGCCAATTTGACTGCAAACCAAGACGGCATATTATATGCACAGTTAACATATTTACTGTCTGTATGTTTAACACTACAAAATATAAACAGACTGTCATGATCCAAACTCAGGGTTAATCCACTATTGAGACAAAGCCTTGTTCTGTTCATTATGCTTTCATCTGCCCCTCACTCACACCTATAGATTATGTGTGCTGTTTTCATTTACACATTTAGGTGATGATGATTAAAGCCACAAGGCATTTCTTTCTTCATCAGCCATTTCCACTGCACTTCTGACGGGGTTCCCCCTTTATTGTCAACACTGAGGTACAGCGCATTGTCTCATCAGACAGTTTCAAATGCACCACAACAGAAACGGCACAAATGCTGTCTTTGTACTTTTTTCTTTGTCTCCCAGATTAGAGCTTGATTGGTGCAGGTTGCTGACAGCAGCCTGTCAGTAGTTTTGAAGTCTGGAGTAGAATATGTGCACGTAAAGAGGTTAATTACACAACATTTAAGACCCTTCCTTTCATCGTTCATACCGGAGCCAGTCACATCCAAGACGTTCTCTAATCAAACCGTAGGCTGGCAGCTCTGCACCGTGGCAACAGTTGCTGTGATGGTGGCTTGTCTGGCACTGAGTGCATGTCCTGCTGTTTGCCTATTTGAGTTAGTTGGCAGGCTGGTAAGATCTCCCCTCTCTTTTAGTGCTATTCATTCATAGCCAAAACAATGGATTATTTGTAGTTGTGTCTGGTTCCTGCTTCATTAAAGCTTATGATCACGTCAAAATACAAATCATTTGTCAACTTTGCAAATAAAGACTACAGCAGATTACTATATGTTAATTGTGCAAAAATCCTTAAAGGTAGTACCATACTAAAATAATATTGGGCTCTTATAATAACATGGAGTATATCCTTTTTTTTAATTACTGTTTTTTTTACTGAAAGGTTGGGTTGTAAACCATTTAAATCTTCAAGTCTCATAATATAAATCTGTTCTTGTTTTAGTTGTCACATTAGGACATGTACTACTTTTATGCACTGGTAGAGTCAAATAGAAATATACAGAGTTTCAATCTGAGTGATAAATTGTAAAAATAATTACTGTCATGATGTGGTATGGCACCCTAAACCAGTCCCCTCGAGCGCTGACATTTTAACACGCTGGCATCCACATCTAGAAACGTATGCTACTGGTCACTTCATATGAGCAATGCTGCCACTCGGTCAAACTTATGCTTTTCATTTCATGCTTATTATTTTATTGCATGATTACATTCATCAGCTGAGCCTCATTTGGAAGAAAATATAGTGACAGACATGGTATTAAAATCACAGATTTAAAGCCATCTATTATCCATATTCGTTTTTCCCTTGACTTCTACATAAAAATTGACCTAATGGAAAATGACAATAGGTGGCTTTTTGGGTATATAATGCAAAACTGCAATGGAAAGACTGTTTTCTGCAACTACTGTCACATGATTTAAAAATAATTTAAAAAAACCAAAAACAAATGTTGACATTACAAATGAAGTCTAAACAATGTATGTCTGACACGAGGACATTGGATATATATTTATTTTTAATTTAGAAAGGGATAAAGATATAATATATTAATTAATATTCTAAATCAACATGAAATTTATGATCATTACAGTGTTTATGGAATGACTTCTCATGTCCTCTCACAATAATAACTAAACAAATCATCACATTTTTGATTTAATGGAAAAACTATACACTTTTGTTTGTCCTACATTCAGAAAATATTTGCAATGTTTTGCACACATGTGCAATGGAAAGGTGACTATTGCTACTCTAAAATGTATTATTCTGTTTTATAAACTGTAATAACACAAGCATCAGAGTCCACATTGTTACATTAAGGAAACTGAATCAAAATCTCTGAGGACTGAGAAATATATAGGTATCTCTTCCAAAAGAACTAGAAATAGCAGCTGTGAGATTATTTCTTTAAGCACATTCCCCAAGGTAACAGCCATTGTGTTTTAGTATATGTTGTTCCATAGCAACCGAGATAGGTGATTGTATTGATTTTGCTGAGGAGCAAATTAGGTCTCACCCAGGAGTATCCATGCTATTCACACTGCTCTATCACTGTAGCACTATGAAAACCCTGGAACAGATATTTCTTCCTCCTCTTTAATTACCACTGGTCACCTGAATGGCGTGGCCCACCCTCGTAATTAGCTGTCAGCTGTTTAAAGGCACAGCTCATTGATTAGGTCGTGATTACTAATAGGACGTGAAATGCTGCTGCCTCCGTTAGTGATATGGACGACAATGAAGGACGGCTTTAAATTGATACTAGACCTTTGTGTTAAGTTGTTTAAGACATTGGTGTGTAATGTAAGAGGTTAGAATATAAGCAGTTTCACAAGATTTATTATACATACTGGTTTTATTAAAATTTTTATTGCAAAAAGACTATATAAAATGAGTCAGTCAGTCTCTGCGGTATTTTTGGAACATCCATTAATCATGTAGTATTTGCTTTAGGTTGAATTCCAAATTACATTGTAAACCCTCGCTTTAGTTTTGCTGGACTGTTGTTAATTGATGCAATTTGATGTATTTTCCTTTGCTGCCAAAAAGCTTTCAGACCTCATTTTGTTCTATTGTCAAGACTCATGTAAGTCGAGGCTGTAGTTGTTGTTTTTTTCCCATCTTTGATGTTGTCTGGATGAAGAGAATGTTACTAACATACAACAGCAACATGGCATGTTCTCTAAAGTGTAGAAATAATGCATGATTTATAGATAAAGGATATGTATAATTGTAACCATGTTTTCATACACAGTAACATCACAGGGCATTTTTGCTTCCTTCTGCGAAAACACATTATGCACTAGTGTATTAAACAAACAACAACCTCTTCTGACAAGGGCCGCTATAAAGTGCTCCTGGTGATGAAGTGTGGATGAAAATGCAAATTAGTGGCTGATTATAGGTGCAGGAATCCTTTTAAATAATTAAAATAAAGTATTAACTATGCTTTTATACTGATATTATTTTTTTGCACCCAGTTTGATTAGCAGAAATAACTACCCTGTTCTTCTTCTCATTTTTAGAGATAGGGGTTAAAATAAAATAAAGTCACATTGTCTTCAGTATTACAGTAGTTTATAAAGGGCTAGCTTAGTAGCCGTTGTTTGAGGTCAGAGTTTGTCGCATGCACATTGACTCTACAGACCTTAGCTTGTTGTTTCTTTTGTTCATTGGTAGTCATTGATCTCCTCTCTGGGAATGCAACGAGTCTGGATGAACAGGTGGGCTCATGCCTACAGGCATGTGAACTCGAGGCCTCAGCAGCACCGCTTTCCAGGCTTGGTGCTTTTGGCAGACGCGTGGCAGTCCATACTCCTTCCATCTCCACAGCCCCCAAACACAGTTGTTCATGAATATGGATGGCAGGCAATGCTTCCTGGCATCATTAACATGCCACCAGCCATTATAAATCATATCACCATAAAACCTCCAAATGCTCTGATAAAGAAGGTAATGTGACAGTAACGTTTCCACAAAAGCTAGTCTTAAAATATCCCGATAAAGAGAAAAGCAAGGTGTGTTTTGGTAATTTGCTCATTTTGGCTCTTGACAGGATGCTACATTGCACTTTGGCGCTATAGAAATGTTAACAGCTGACATCTCCTGTGATGGGAGAGGATGCAGTTACATGCAGACATGGTTTATCTTGGCTGAGCTGTTGACAGGCACTCATGCACAGCTGCAATAGACTTGAACCCATAAGATGGCTCTCACTTCTCTGAATGAAAAATAGATGTTTTCCCAATGAAGTACACACATTCAACTCACAAGGATTTGTACAATTTTTAATTAGGTGGGCACAGACTGAATCTATTATAAATATTGGACATCCTCCATGTTTTCAAAAAATAAGTCAAGGCATCTGTGTATTTGTTTCTTGTTAGATATAACAAATGAACATACCTCTCTCTCTCTCTCTCTGTGTGTAATTGAAAACGAAAAAACAGGAAAATCCATTTAAATGACCAAATCAGCAACTGGACTCTGAGGGCATTTTGACAGTCTGTTGGCAGGCAGCCTCGTCATCTCTTGTCCTTTTTGACAAAGCTGCACACAAACGTTCTAACCATCTGTTGAGTTCGAATAGGAACCTTTATGACTTTGGTTTGTGATTCACGTGAACATGCCATGTGTATCCCAAGGCCATGTTGAGAGCGACAAAGAACACTGCATCAAAAAAAAAAAAACCCTCCCACACTCACTGAGAGCACTGTGTTGGAGGTTTTTTTTGCAAACCCAGTTACACTGCAGTGCCTCCTGACTGGGCATAAAACCTTATAGCATGTAATTTTTCTATTTGTAGTGTTTAGTAAAGCAAACGTGTCAGAACACATTTCATTTGGAGCTGTAAAGCAGGTGCTGAGTTGTTAAATTCTGTCCCTTTGGTATGAACTGCTCCACAAATCTACTAAAAGGACTTCTGGTTTATATTACTCTGGTCACCACTGGCAAACATACGCACATTATTTATTTTAGTTTTAATATAGTGCTATTATTTGTCTGAAATGGCCTCAGAAATGACAATGAAACTAAAGATGTATACCCCACTAGCACACTTTTAGTAAATGGAAAAAAACAAAAAACAAGAAAAACAAACAACACTAAAATATATATATATATATATATATATATATATATATATATATATATATATATATATATATATATATATATATACACACATACTATGTCACTGTGACCAAACTTGCTCTGGAGATGTATTGAACCTCAGCATAAACCCTTTACATGTCCAAAAGTAAGAAGCCTACAGAGCTGCCTGCTATTGAAATGACAGTGCACCCCTGCAAACATCCCTTCAGATGCTTTGTGGTAGACTTTTGACTGTTTGATGAGTAAGTCTTCCCCCAGAAAACAACCACACATGAATATGGAATACCAGGGCATCTCTTCTCTCAAAGTAACTTCAGACAGGATTCCTTGCAGGGGGTCTGAAGTGAATTCTGGGGGCACCGCAATACCAGGCTTTTTTTCTCTTTTGTCTTGCCACATGCAAAATTCATTGTTTTACCCTGCAGAGGAATGGATACATATTTTGAAATGTGAGAGGGAAAATGCAGAACAATGTCTTATGATGGAAGAATTTTCAAGACTTATTTTTCTAACAATAGTAACACATACTGCTGTATGTTTA
This sequence comes from Siphamia tubifer, assembly GCA_020466265.1. Lineage (NCBI taxonomy): Eukaryota > Metazoa > Chordata > Actinopteri > Kurtiformes > Apogonidae > Siphamia > Siphamia tubifer. The sequence continues at coordinate 33,183,035 of CM035804.1, forward strand.
GATATTGGCAGAGGTATTGACAGTTTCTTTGTGAACCTTGAAATGTCTTGTTTAAGTGAACTATTGTTAAAAATGTGTGTGTTCCTTTGAGAAAGACACACTTTCTGTATGATGCAATGATATGAAGTGTTTGGTTTTTAAGAAACATTTAGATGTGTTATTCTATACATATATATATATATATATATATATATACATATGAAAATAGGAAATTGCTATTTAGAAGATTGGGCCACTCGTCTGTAATGAAACATGAATGAATAGATCATTATTTATACTACATATGTATATCATAAAACACCATTAAACTGCACTGATGTTTTATTTTTCAGCATCTCATTTTCACTTTTGTTTCACATCTAATCCATGTATGATTTCCACAGGGACTTTGCTCACCAGTAAAGCATCCATTTAAAGCTGGAGAGATCGTAGCAAATTTGCTGAAAATGATAGCTTGTAACTCAATTAGCGCAACTTTGAGCGATGCTCACCCACTTCGTATAAAATCGGATTAACAGTAGCATAAATGCTGATATTAACCAAGTGATACAATTACAACTACAGGTTGTGTGCTAAAGCAATTAACTGGATGAGTGAATGTTCCCAAATGAGATTAAGATGTTGAACTTCAACCCCTCTTGATCAAATAAAGCATAATTTATCCATAAAGACCATAGTGACACTCCTTTTCCTCTGATGTGTTTTTCCAATTTAGATTAACATAGATTTCTTACTGGCATCCACTTAAACACTTAAACCTACCTTTTGTTATTGTTTCAGTTTGCAGCCTGAATTGTTCATCTCATCTGATTCATGTTTATTAAGTTTTTATTATAGCTACTCACCCTTGCCAATATGAAAGAAAATCTAACAAATAAAGAACAGGAGTCAAATACTTGTAGTTTTTCATTCCATGTAAAGTTGTATTTTGTTCAGCATGTGTGCTGGCAGTCTTACTGGAGGTCCTGTATCACAGCTGAAGGGGATGACCCTATGGACACAATTATTATTGCCCCTGGTCAGGATTATGGAAAGGCTAATACTAAGATATGCACCAGAATAGAGCTTTGGGTTGAGGAAGGTTGAGCTTGGATTGACTCTTTAATGTAATTACACCTACTCAAGGGAGAGAAGAAGACAGAAATGGGCTGTAGATTTGAGAGAGGGATGTGACAGCCTCACAATAGACAGCAAAGGAGTGTCAGCAGACCTGTCTCCTAGGGCTGAGGGTCGCTCTCATGGCCTCAGGCCAGGCAGTAGAGATTAAAACATCCTGGCTATAGGGCCTGGAAGCATTTCATGCAAACACAGGACACAGGAGCTGGAATTAGACTAATAGGACAGCAGAATGATGCATATAACTCATTGTTATTCACGTGTCGTACCTTTGCTTTGTGGCACTTTCTCTGGGTTGACAAGTAGCCTATACATTTTCTGCTGCTTGTTGTTGCGCTAAATAAAACAAAAGTGAATTTAAGAGTGTGATTCAAATTATATGTTCGGCAAAACTAGGAACAAATCACACTATCTCTACCATTTATGATTTTGCCTTCATACGATTTAACATTTACAACATAACTTGACATGTAATCACTGAATGCATTGCCCACTTTGGAGCTGGCACTCCCTCATGCTCATAAGGGGGGGTGGCTTTGATGAAAGGACTGAACCCAGCCCCCCACTCACACGCTTCTCCTCCCTCCACATCTTCTTTGCCCCGTGGAGTTAATCTGGCAAAGAGGAGGCAGCATCAGCCAATTTACACAAGCAGCAGCAGCAGCTTTTTTTGTGCCATGCCTTCTCTTTACTCGCCTTGCCTGAGTCTCCACCCCCATCCACCTCTCTGTTCTTTGTGTATATGCATGTTTGCCCATGTTTGTGTGTACAGCTCCTGTGCAATTCTTCATGCTAAGGGTGGTGGAATAATATCAAGTACAGTAAGGTGGAAGACGGTCCAACCCCTGAGGCAGGCAACACCTGTCTCATTCAAGCTGTGCAGCTGAGGTGTCATGGCTCAGGTATCAGCATCTAACTCCACCCGTCCTCCTGTGCCCTCACTGTTTCTGTTCTATTACCTGCTCACATTTGTTTTTCTTTTGTTTCATTCTGTCTTCAAACCAATAAAGCCTCTGCAAGCATCTTTGAACAAAGGGGGAAATAAATTAAGAATCCTCTCATGATTGAGCCCCACCCTTATGCGTCCTCCACTCGCAGACATGGCGTCGGATGAACATTCTTTTTTTTTTTTTTTGCCAGTGCATATCCGACTCAATTTTGCCCCAAGAAAGAGAAATAACTTCCATAAAACATGTTCAATTACAAATAAGGCTTATGTAGCGGTTAAATGAATTGCTTGGCCAACACTGTGGGTTTTATCTACATCACAGCAGAGATAATCAACAGAGTTTATTCGACCGTCCGTACAATCAAACAGTAATTACCTAAGCACAAACTATGGTTTTTGTTTTGTAATAACATTAGTCATGCTGGTGAGAGCTACATGTTTGTGCCTCCTGTTGTAATGTGTTCAATAAATCCTCCAGCTACACTGATTCTCTTGCACTTTGGAAGCAAATCCAACCCTATGGTCCATCAATTTTCCTCCACCAGGGTTGCCCAAATCAATTAAATCAAAGTTCATCTGAGGGAGACGTTAATTATTTAATGAATGGCATCTGGATCTGGGGTAGTTGTGCATGTGTCCAAGCTCTGACTGGAAGAGTACCAAGGAGATCTTGAAGGTTGAAAGGACTATTTCTAATTCCATGCTAAAGTAAATGATTTTGTCCTAATATGCTCACTTTTTTGGGGTTTTTTTTTGTGTGCAATATCCATGTTGTTAGTTGTTTTAGATCTACACAACTGCTACGTGAAGGAATCAAAATGTAAACGATGAAAATGATCACGGTAGTTATTCAAGTATCTATACATATACGTATAAGTATGTATAGTGTTTTAATATTCAGTCAAATTGCAGTTTTGTTCTATCACAATAGAATGTTTAAGCCAAAGAAAAAAGGTTATTTGTGACGATAACCAATGAATACTTGTTGGCTGTTGACATGACACCAGTGATTAGAAAATTATAGACATAATGTGGAATGTCACTGCACTGACTTTTTCCCTTATGAATTTTAGGTTGGTCTCTCCTAAGGCCTCTGGTCAAAGGTGACGGAGACCGGTCTCATCCTAATTTACACAGTGAAGAATCAGCACTTTGTGTGCCCTGGGTCAATACAAGTCTGCCAGCACCTCGTGCAGCCTGTCAGAGTCAATAGACTGGCTGACATGACATGCCCTGCACCACTGATTGAATTACAGGCCATTTGTCTGCCATGATTGTCTTGCTGTCATATCAGTATTAATCTCATTGTGGATGTTGTCTATCATATCTTTTATCAGAAATGACACTTTTTGCAGTCACATTAGGTTTATTTTTATTTTAGAATGCCAGCTAAGCCCTTTCTCAAAAAACAATTTGGAATCCTTTGTGTTGCCAGTTTATCAAGAACCAATACTCTAGGGACTGGGTGTGATGGACCAAGAAAATAATCAGAATCAGTAGAATTTATTTAATTCTAATGGTGTATACAATTTGTATACACCATTAGAAGGTTTTTTCCTGTCTAAATCTCAAGACTAAATCTCAAGAAAAGCATGATTCAGAATTTTTTTTCTCTACAATAATGGCAAATAGTAATACTTGGTAATTAATGTGTGTTATCAGTTATCTCAACACGCCAGTTATGCTTTGCATTTTTGTTGCGCAAGGAAGGTCATTAGAGGAAGCACTGGGGATTTAAACATTTTACACAGTTCATATAAAGTAAAAACTGAATTAAATAAAGTCTATATGGCCTGCCCATGTAACTGATGACATGTTTATTGTTTTTACATTAATCTGTCTCATTATGTTCAGTGGAATTCTTCAGATTTTCACTATAATAGTTGATGTTAGTAACAAGTCTTGATAAGTAAAATGTATTTACGATAGCCTGCTCATATTTAACACCCCTCAGGAAACCTCCTTTTAAAGAAAACAGTAAACAGCTCATCTAGTTTTCAGCCATAGTAAATGTATACCTTGTATTTGTTTTTTATATAATACACTGTATATGTTCACATGCTGTACTGCATTTTAAGTGAATTAATCAACAGAAATGTGTGTTAAATGGTAATTATCATGACATAGTAATGTGGAATAAATTGTGATTAGTATGAGTAAATAAATTAATTGTCACTGGGGATGTTGGATGAAGGTAGCAGTTACAGATGTTAAACAAAGGTGGTGGCTACAGAAAAATAGGTACTGATGTATTCAGATATGATCACACTGGCTTAAACACTGATAGAATTAGCATGCCAATTGTGAAATGAATGAATAGGAAATTAGTCTAGTTAATGATACTTGTTAAGATTTTAAAGGTATTTTAATTTCAACAAAAGTTAGTGTTGCTTTTGTTCTGTCACTTTCATGACTATTCTCTGGAATTACAGAGACACACCACAGAATTGTTAATAATTCAACCGTAGTGGAATATGTATGCTTTCTCACTCATAGACTACTTAAGATGCACAGACTGAGACTGTTCAAATATTGATTTTTATTCCCCTTCTTTCCAATTGTGTTTTAATGCCTGGAACCTCTGATTTAGCCATTTCTATAACATATAAGACCCAGGGGTATGAAAGTAGTTTGACTACCATAAGTCTCTTCTCTGGTATATTTTCCTCCAATGCTTCTTATTGTTTATCTCAGGATTTGCATCCTGCATAACATGGTAATCTTGTGGCATTCTGTAATATAAAGATGCATAAATTCCTTGGAGCAGGATTATGCAGAACACTAATCTAACCACACTAGCTGCCTTCAATGTGTAAATTTCTTTTTATAACCTGTCAGACCTTCGCAAGGCGCTCTGTAGCACAACTTCAGAGGAACTCCTTGATGGTTGTAATTCATCTGCTGCAGTTTTCAAAACCTCATAGTTCACTTGCTTCTCTGATCTGAACCCTGGCCTGGCACATATTATTTAACAGGGAGATGAATGGCGATTGGGTGTTGTGATAAATAACACGAGGAGACTGACAGGACACAGGACAGTAAAAAGTAGAGATATCAACATCAACACAGGCTCAACCAACCGCAATGTAATTTTGCAAGTCGTTAAATCACTGCCAGAGAAATACGAGTCCAAGGTTATTGAGTGCAGTGTAAATGATGGAGACTCGGAGTGGACCACAAGGCTCAAGTTGCTGCGGAAATGAGATTTAACACTGTGTCATCTCATAGACTTTAGCAGAGCAGAGAGAAGAATCACAGCGGAATTGAGTTGCGTCTGTTAAGACAATGCTCGCAATGTTCAGCTTATTATGTGGGTGAGAATGTGAACGGAAATTTTATCTGATAAAGGATCAAAACAGTGATGCTTCACTGGTGCTGTGAATTCTCTATAGCAGGCTTTTTCTATTTATGTCTTCTGATGGACAGTAGCTATCTACAATATAATGGAGGAAAAAGGACCAGGAGGGATGAGGTGATAGGGGTTAGAGATGTGAGGCAAAGGGAGATAGGCAGGGTACGCCATCCAATTTGTGATGGACCAGATGCTGTACCCTCAAGCGAGGTATTTTACCCCAAACGGTACCTGTAAAAACTCCATCTGTTGAAATGGGCCTTGGAATATGTCAGCAGTAGCTGAAGGCCTTCTTGCTGTGTTAGAGTTGCCTGCCTGGCTCTGAGGATCATGTGTTGTCAGCTGTACCCCATGGGCTGGAAGAGAGAGAGGAAGATGCTGCTAAAGCAGTCTGACAGCAGGGCTGTGGCAGCCGCCTCCTGTACCACCGCTCTGAGAGCCCACCAGGGAAAAGAAGGGGGGTAGTGGAAAAAAAAGATCCTATCACAACATGGAGCTCATGCTGTTGAATGTCAGTGGTGGAGAGATTGGAAATCACCTTCTTCTGAATGTCACAAAAGGTGCCATATGCATACAGCTGTGACATTTGCTCCCATGTATGGAAATAATGATAGTCAGCAGACTTGTGGACACATGTTTCACCAGCTGATCTACTGTGTTGGGTAACACTGACCAAAAAGTCACATTTTCATAGTTACTACAGTATGACGATTCAACATAAGATTTCCCAAAAGATTAAGAAAAATAATAATCGCATACCTGTTCATTAGGGGGAAGATGAGATCTCATGTCACAAGATCTCACAATATTACATTCTAAGGATATTTCTCATTTAAGTGAAAAGCTGCACAGGGCAGAGGCCTGTCAGACTGTGAGGTATCTAAACTTCCAAGTAGGAGGTAGGTGAGGCATGTTGCAGTACTTATGGAGAACACCCCTCCCCCTGCACGCACGGTCCATGCGTACCTCACAGTGTCACTCTTCAGGTGTGCCTGGATTTAAGGAAAAGCAACTGAATGACAGACAAGACACGGACAATATGTACATGCTGTAAGAAAATAGTACTGTACATCACAGCTAACAGTAGCACTATGCAAAGTACAGAACCACTCACTTCTAAAATCCACTGCACCTGTGATTAAAATGACTAATGGCCAGAGAACACGCACAGACACCTTTGCAACTAAACTCAAGCATCAGAACATGGTAATAACAAGAGACATCAACGTTTTCAGTGCAGCTGATATGAGTCCATTTTGCACATATTGTTTGCATTAAAAAAAATAAAATTGTCTAAAGACGCCCATGCTTAAATCATGCATGGATGCAAGTTAGAAAACATTTTTAAAATTTACCTACATTATGTTGAAAAAAACCTGTTAAATGTGAAATATTCACTTGTTCTCGTGGACCCAATACTTTGTATCTTGTTATCTTATGAGCATATTGTCACACTTCTACTGTCCATTCATCCAAATAAGATGGCACCTCAGGTGGCCATTAACTACTGTGATGAAGTCGTGTCAGTTTAGCAGTGAACGGGAATTTAGTTTATCATCAGTGTTCAACCATCCTACAAATGACATCAGTAGGTATCTGGAGATGCCCACATATATACTGTATTTGTAGTCGCTCTGTATGCTTAAGAATTTCAATTTGAGTTTAAAATGAGCCTTTCCATATTTTGTTGAGGCAAAAGTACAACTGAGAGTGTGAGCCCTGAAGCTGACTCTAAGGAAGCCCCAGGCACAGTCTCCTACCATATGATGATGTCAGTAGTTAGAGCTTCCACTAAATTAAATTAAAATCTTGCTTGGAAATAAAACCATCTATGCAAATACTTGTTTTTTTATTATCTACGTGATGTGAATTATATGCAGAAAATACTTTTTTTTTTGCTTTTAAAACTGTAACGGGTGCGAGTGGTTTCATTTTAACATTTCCTCTAAATCAATTAAGGAGTAGTGAAAGACTGATGATTCGTCGACACATACAGTAATAATGCTTGATCTTGAAGACTATAAAGGGATGCTGAAATAAGAACCAGTTAGTACAGTTCATTCATACTAAGAACTGCTAAAGCCAAAATGAATGACATTTTCTACCCATTCAATTTACTCAGAATTATCATTTAGCTGGTCCATTTTTTTTTTGTGGACTCTGAATGCCTCTTTTCTGGCTTCTGTCCTACATGCGTCAAATAAATGACTGCATCTGTGGGGTGGCCTCCTTTCCATAGAACCATAGTGGGTCATCTGTGGCTGTACTGTTCAGTGTCCCCCTACAGAGATAAGGAGCAACCAGCCAAAACTGTGTCCTCTGTCTGCATGTAGAGGACATCAGCAGTTTTAATACCAAAAACCTGGAGGCAGTATGAGGTCAGGCAGATAGGATGAAACTCAAAGACTGCACTGTGTCTATATTTTACTACTATTTTGTCAGAATAAAGGCTGTTAAAATTTCAGGATTTCCTACTATTAAAACACTTCTTCTCATTAGAGATAGTTTTTACACCTACAGCAATTCAATGTGTGTGTATGGACAATCAATCCCCATAGCAGTAATCAAAGAAGGGAAGAGTGTGCAGTAATTTAGTTAATTAAAAGCTGGGGGGCATCAGACAAGACTGGGCCTTAGATCTCCATTTTGGAGGTGGCATAATTATGTGCTATAGTTTGTAAAATGGCTGGTAGGGATTTCCTGCCACGGCAAAAGAACTCTGAATATTCATCAGGCATTGTTAAATAGTATTTGTAGACATACATTCACTTTAGGTGGTTTACCCTTGCTCCTCAGTTACACAGGACCATTAAGGAGGAGATATTGGAAGGGCTGCCTAGATAAATGTAGTATTGTTGCATGTTAACTGAACAGAACTATGTCGTGCCAAAGTTGAAGATGCTTAAGCCGTGGAACAACCATCATGGCAAGAAGAAAGGCTGATTAGTAGTAATATGATGAAGCTAAGTGAAAGCCCGAATCAAATCAGAAAACAAGGGGTGAATCCTGTATAATTTGATTCCATTTTGAATGGGTAACCTGAACACAGTGCAGCATATGGCAGACATTTCAGCTCTGTTTTGATAGTGTTCATAAACACAGACCATTGCCATGCTTCATTTCAATCCAAGTGCACTTTGCTAAAGATAAATGCAGCATTGAGAGATGGGGGGGGGGGGTGTAAATTGGTCCATAATTGCATTCCCCAGGGAAAAACCTGCGCACAAATCTTGTCTCTTATACACTTGCAGTGCAACACCTACACAACTTATCTGCACAATTGCATTTGAGCAATTTGATGCAAATGTCTGCTCATCCTTCGCGTCCACAAAGACACCTCTTAAATGTTTAATTTCAGTCGATAAAATGACATTTTGCCTCTGAACGTTTTTCTCAGATTGTGACAACATCTACTTTGAGCTTCCATTTCTGAGTTGAAATCCATTTGGCATGAGGTTAATGTGTTCTTAAAGGTGAGATGTCTGTTCTCTCTTCAAATTGAAATTTTTGCCTGCCCTTGTGATGTGGGCTAAACTTTTACTTTTTATTTACAGAATCACATTTGTTGAACTTTTAAAACCTTGGTGGAACCTTTACTCTAATGATCAACTGAAACATACATTTGTATTAGGGGTGTGACTTTCGGAGTAAAACACGATTCAAAGTCTGCTACAAACTATTCTATTACTATTCGAAAATTTAATGTGTTTGTTTTGTATTCCTGTTTACAATTTTTTTATCTTCAGGAAACCAGTTGCATCAAAAGAGATTATGAAAGTTAAGTGGTATAAAACTAAGGCTTAGGCAATAAATGACGAGGTTAGAAATAGTTTAAAAGTAAATATAGTACAGTGTACACTATTTTATGCTGCTTGCACTGAACATTTTTTTTTTTTTTTTACATATGTTTGGTGCACTTCAATAAAGATTACGCAGTTAAATGAGACTGTGTACAATATTGCTTGTTCTACATCACCTTCTACCTCAACTTCCTCCCCTGTCTCCAGAGAGGGGAGAGGGATATAAATATATTTTTTTAATTTTTTTTTTTTTTTCTGATTGTCAGTAACTTTACGCAAAAACTGCTGGAGCAGTTTCCTTGAAATTTTCAGGAATGGTGTGCAGTATTCCAGAATAAATCCTATTACATTTAGGTGAATGTAGGTCAAAGGTCAAGGACACAGTCACCAAAAATGTGTTTTTGCCATGATAAGACAGAGGGCAAATCAGGTAAAAGTGTGAGGCAGCAGAGTTTGTTGTGCCCACCGCCACTTGTTAAATATTGTTTTAAGTTAAAAAAATATTTTTCTATTTGAATTTGAGACATGTAACATTAGTTATTGTGTCATTTTTACAATACAAATTGAGGGGGCGAAAGCAGTATCGGTTAAAGAAAATCATCAGCCTGTATCGATCATCGTTGGCTAAGACTAATGAAATCCCTACTTTAATTTACAATAGTTTATTTTCAGCCGGTCTGAATGTGGAATCAGCTCATACTTCAGCCTCAGTCTGAGCTTCACCTGCTTTATCATGATGCCTACATACTTGGTAGTTCAACTCAGGGCATAACTAACACTAACATGTGTATTAACATGCTTACAGACATACTCTAGGATTGGTTCAATGACTGACTCAGCATTCTCATACTCAACAAAAGGAACAGAGCGCCGCAGGCCATGCCAGTTTCACTCCACACGCGGTTGTCACTTTTAGTTTGAAATGTTCACAAATATATGACAGGTATTGTACAATCCTCATACATGTTCGCAAACAGCGCTGACAAGGTACTAGAGGAGGTGTAAAGTGTTTCTACGTGGTGCTATATCGATTGTCCTGGATCCCCTGGTGGATTTTATTTCCTGTCTGGCTGTTTATAATTAGATGAAAACTATGGTTTTCCCTCCATGCCCCTGTTTATATGTCTGTGAACTGTTGCATTAAGTGGAGGGAGGTGGGGGCAGCTGGACCAGGACCATCTCTCTCCGTCTTCGCACCACCCCACAGTGAGGTTCTTGTATCCTGTCTGTTCTTATCATGTCTCTGTCCCGGCAGGTCCTGTGCATCCATGGGCTTAACGCTGAGCTCGGCCTGCGTCTGTAATGGAAAAAGGGGCTTATGCACACGGAACAGACCTGGAACAATGTTTTAATTAAAAGACCTGCTTCAGAGGGGGGGGGCCTCAGAGGGTGAGAGGTGGACCATAGGGTGAGAGACATCTGCCCTCACAAGCTCACAGACAGATGGACACCATTGTGGGGTCCTTTTATGCTGATTATTATGAAGATGAGAATGTTTTTAGTGATGTGTTGTATGGCAGGGTTATGACCAGTCTGAACCTAATTTTAACATCTAATATATATTGATAATTTATCGTTTGGATTGGGATCAGGGTCAACTATTATAACTTATCACACTTGTCTGTTTTGATGAATTCAAAAAGCCAGACAGTCTTCTAGGTTAACACAACACAATAATCAGGATGACAATAATAAATAATTACATAAATGAATAGGGGTGTAAGAAAACATGATTTCTGCAATATATTGAGATATTGCATTTCATGATACCAAATCCATATCTAAAAGTAATATATAGATATGTTTTAGGTATTTATTGAAATCCATTTTTCTTTTTGATTTAATAATATTTTGTTTTGTTTTGTTAAATAATGGTTATTTGAAGCATCTTAAAAGCACTTTTTTACTGTATGAGAGGCAGATGTTAGTTCCTTTGCTGGGATTATACAAAAATAATGTTACAATTTTAGTTATGAAGTACTAGAATATACATATTTGTATCTGTAAAAAGTCGTTTAAGTTTAACATTTTTACAGGTTAACATTTTTTGTCATATACTGTTCTAATTTCGTACTGTATTTGTGTATATTTCTGATGTAGTTCAATTGTTCTGGGAAATACTTATCTAAAAAAAGAACTAAAAAACGATTGCATTCAAACAGTATCGTGATATATTACATCGTGATCTGATTATTGTGATTATTAGCGTATGGCCATATTTTTGCCAATACACACCTGTACAAATGAAACTGTGTTCTCATTCACCTGGGTGGTCCTTCCTTCTGGTTCCAGTCCTGGGAGCCTGAGGGTTCTGCACAGGAACTGAGGCTTTTCTGATACTGTTCCTACGTGGAGCCATCCACTCAGCTTGGGGGTTACTGCCCCCAGTGTCACTACTGGCACCACTGCTGCCTTCACACCAAACATCTTCTCCAGCTCATCTTTCACCCCTTGGTATTTCTCAGGTTTCTTGTATTCTTTTATCCTGATGTTGCTATCACTTGGGATTTCTACATCTATCCCTACCACTGTCTTCTGATGTTTATCGACCACCACTTTGTCAGATCGATTGGTCATCACTGTTTTGTCTTACCAACAATTAAATAGCATCAAACTCAAGGAAAAGGTGTTAATATTCAAATGACTGATATCAGGAATGTGTAATGTAAAAATTAGCAGCCACAAAAGTCTGAGTCACTTGTCTAAATATAATATTAAAAACTATGTATTACCTCATGGATATATCAGCCCACTTTGAATCCAAGGAGGATTCATGAAACCTCAAACCAACATAAAAAAGGCATTTGCAATTATCATGTGACACGTCTACCTCGGATTATAGCAAAAAAAAAAGAAAAGAAAAGAAATGGACAAAAAAAAACGCTACAACATGAATAAATAACAGAACCAGAACTAAAAACTAAAATATTAGAACACAAAAAAATGGAAGTAAATAAAATAAGGAAATGGTAGAAATTATGATACAAGAAAAACACATTAAAAGAAAATGAAGAAAATAACAAAATGCATTAACATATTTAGTGCCAACCTCAAGTTTCTATGACAAACTGTCATAGAATTAGAGCCAATAATGGGATTTTGAAATTTCTGCTAAATGTGACCTTGACCTTTGACCTTTACTCAATCTCGCATCTGATGCGCATTAGCCATATGTATATGAACATTTTATTTCATGGTGATATCTTAAGTATTCATTGAGTTATAGCATGATATGTCTCTGTGGATACACACACACACACACACAGTGATAATAATCTTGAGAGATTATTAAAGGTCACTGGACATAATTGGCCAGAAAATAGTAATGCACCTAAATTGGGCCAAATACATCTATAAATAAAAAGGGCTCATAGTAGTGTTATTAAACTGTTAGTATATTATTTAGGTTTTTTGTCTAGTATCAAATGTCTTGGTGCCTTGGATAGGAATGTAACATACATATATATATATATATATATATATATATATATATATATATATATATATATATATATATATATATATATATATATATATATAATGTTCCTCTCGCCCCACCTGGGTGGTGTCTCCTTCAGACTCGGGTCCTCTACCAGAGGCCTGGGAGCCTGAGGGTTCTGTGCAGGATCTTAGCTGTTCCTAGCAATGCGCTCTTTTGGACACAGATCACTGATGTTGTTCCTGGTATCTGCTAGAGCCATTCTCCCAGCTTGGGGGTCACTGCCCCTAATGCTCCGATCACAACTGGTACCACTGTTGCCTTCACACTCCACATTTTCTCTAACTCCTCTTTCAGCCCTTGGTATTTCTCAAGCTTCTCATGTTCTTTCTTTCTGATGTTGCTATCACTGGGGACTGCTACATCTATCACCACCACTGTCTTCTCATGTTTATCCACCACCACTATGTCAGGCTGATTGGCCATCACCATCTTGTCAGTCTGGATCTGGAAGTCCCACAGGATCTTGGCCTGTTTGTTCTCTGTCACCTTTGGGGGGTTCTCCCATCTTGACCCTGGGACCTCCAGTCCATACTCTTTACAGATGTTCCTGTACAGTATGCCCGCTACCTGGTTATGCCTCTCCATGTATGCCTTGCCTGCCAGCATCTTACACCCTGCTGTGATGTGCTGGACTGTTTCAGGGGCTTCTCTACACAGCCTACACCTGGGGTATATATATATATATATATATATATATATATATATATATATATATATATATATATATATATATATATATATATATATATATATATATATATATATATATATATATATATATATACATATGGATGTCGCATTATTAAGAGAAGTGTTGCCATATGGTCATATATTATTATGATGACATCAATACATTATATACAGGATGAAGTATGAATATTTTATATTTTACTAGGATTATTTAATATGGTGTAAAGCGTTATGTACGTATATTTAAAGATGGCCTTGTCATAACTGTCAATAACCCTCAATTACTCACTTTGATCTCATAGTCATATACATATTCACTTCATATGTACATACAGTCATCCTCAAAATTATTCATATCCTGCCATTATTGTGACTTTTTCTTTGTGTGATAAAAAGAATGAGTTTCATCAAGTTTCTTTCTGACCTGTATGTGTCACAAACAAACATGAGGAAACGCATTATTTTCATCACAAAGAAAAAAGTTACAAAAAATGGCAGGGGTATGAATAATTTTGAGGTTGACTGTATATATAAATGTCATACATGTAAATATTTTACATTACTCTTGTATTCATGTCAGTGCTATAATATATTTCTATTTGGCTTAATCTTGATTCTACCAAAAAGGAATATGTCATCCATTACATCAATGGGGCTCAGTCAAAGGTTTTTGGTCAACAATGGAGATTTATAGTACAGACGTACAGAGATGGGTGACAAACTAACTGGCATAAAAGGGTATGAAAACATATTTCTATGGGACAAGAATAACCGTGGTACTTATAAATGATCTGTTTTATGCCTCACACCCGTACAGTAAAGTAAAGTCTGTTTAACTCTGACACAATCCTATAGAGCTAATGTCAAGGTTTACATTTAATCAGCTTCCATATAATAGATGTGGAGGGTATGGAAAGAGAAAAATCTTTCTGGCCGTGGCTATGCATGTCATTCATCTGAAGAGTTTGTGTTTTTTACATCTGTGAATGTCCATGCTGTCTCCTAAAACATTTTTAAAGTATTCACTTAGAATTACTGATGTGTTTGTATTTTATGCATGTTCACTTAGTGCCCTTTCAGGTTATACTGTCCCTAAATTACACAGATTAATCTTTAATTTTGAATGACAGACACGATAATGCTGCTGAAATTCAGTTATTTACATTTCAAACAAAATTAATGTTCCTTTCCTTGATGTTTTTTTATGATTTCCAAACCGCAACAACATGAGATAATAAGACAAAATTAGTGCTAATAGTGTTTTTCCTGTTTATAATGTCAAACATATATGGTAAAACTGTCTTATTATTAATTCATGAAATCCTCAGATGAATAATAGATAATGTCCTGTGAGACCGGTGCCCTTGTGCCTATTCGTATTATGAAGAGAATTCTAGATCATATCGGGAAAGCATGTTTCCTGCGGTGTCCTATGAAATGCCTTTCCCAAAGCTGGCACATCATACATCATCGAACGTAATATATTTCTGCTCATACCTTCAGTATATATCTGAATTGTCTACACTGTTGTACAGTTGAAGCCTTGGTCTTATTTTTTGTCTCCCTTATTTTTCCCCCCTCATACCCACAAGTTGGACCTAATTCAGAAAAATCTAGTTGTGATAAATCATTTGCTACTAAGAAAAGAATTACTCATATAGTGTATATTAAACGTGCGATTAGCGTATATCGTAATGTTAAAATGATGTACTCTTCATTACTATCTGTATTTAAAATACCAGTAATTAAACATCTGCCACATTTCAATTATTTCCACTTGCAAGAAAGAACTGCCCCAAGCAAACAGGGAGCAGTGCCCTATGCATCTTGGGTATGCGATCCTGAATAATTGAGATAATTATCTCCCTCAGCAACAGTGTTTTTCAAAAGGGATTACCATAAAACATTGCTAATTTTAATGGGAGACCTAATGCATGGAAATAATTATAGCAAGAAGAGGAGGGAGTCTTGAATCATTCACCCAATTTAGCGGAGGAAGGGTGGTAGTTTTTGTACCTAAAGGGTGGAGTCATATCTATTGTCGCTAATTGATTCTACTGAAAGCTTGTGGACCAGGTAGCATAGGTGAAGAAGTGCAATCAGAAGGTATTTTATAGATGTTATTCCCAAAATGGTACAATTTGTAGAATTAATATGAGCATTTTTTACATTTTCTTTTTTCTTCTCTCTCATATTAATAGATGCAGACTCAGGCTGTCTCGCCCACATGGCCAAAAAGGTCAAGCAATTAATCTCACTATAAGCCACGATAAATTACAAAGACCAATTTTACAGAATAATCTATAACAATATCAGTGTGGAGTAGCCAGGCTGTAAATACAGAGGTGAGATGCTGTGATGCATGGCTGCAGAAGACTGTGGTGGAAATAAACTCTAACTGTCCCCCTGGTGAAGGAGTGAGATTCAGGGTCAAGTTTTCAGTTTGTTCCTTTTCCTTGCTCTCAGTTGGTTTCTGGTAATTTGTTAGGATTATGTCTTCTAACTGAGTTCTCTCTGTTTTTCTTTTGTGTGAGTGAATAGTTCTCAAGGCAACAATAAACAGATCCAGCTCAGCTCAGGTCTTTGCAGCCTTAGGAGAATTTGTGCTACAGCAGGAAACTGATTTTACATGTCATCTTTTTTCAACATTCTTGCCGAAGCTTTTCAAGATTTTACAACAGAAACCACTCATTGTATTTTCAAAAAGATCAAAAGTCATCAGAGAAGTGCTTTAACCCAGTCACTCTTCACTGACAGAGTTGATCTTTAGTGGATGTGACTTCAGTGCAGTTGAAGAGCTCCCAAATGAGCGCACCACATCATTTCACCTCTTAATGAAGCCGCTGTAATCACACTCATGCAGGATGGTCGTCTCTCATTAGAACGGTAGTTGGAGAAATGCTCTGCGAGTCTTTGATGTTGTCAAAGATTCTCGGCACTGTTCAGAACAAAGAGCGTCTTCCTCTTAGATAAGGGAGGAGGACGCTTCCTTCTGTTGCACTGGGGATGTCAGGAAACCGTTTGAATTGGGAAATCCTTTGTTTTGCTTCCAAAAACAAATTAGAGAATATAAACTCGACTATTATTGGGATTTGTGCTTGGGAACCTAATTTGAGAGAGTCAATCCTAACCTATTTGAAACACACAGCTTTGTTGTGTGTTTGACAAGTTAGTGCTGCTCAAATGCTCTAGCCCAAAATATTCCCAGTGGGAATAAATAGTTCTGAAGGAAGGATGGCTGAAAAGATAGTTGCTCACAGTTGATTTTGATGTTTTTGAACCTATTTAGGCCATCAGAGGCTTACCTGGCATTTGATAAGACTCTGCTTTAAGGTTGTGTTTGAGACATGATCTTGTGTTTTCCACATGTTGGCTCCCTCACGGCTAAGGCTGTTGTCTGCAGATAACACCGAGACTGGAGTCGCCAGTCCGATGTCACACAGCAACTGCACAAGAACTGAACAGGAGAAAGTAACAGAATGAAAGGGATTGCAAGAAGATATAGCAGAAGGAGCCAAGAGGGTTTTTTTCTGCAGTTATTTTAGAGTATCTGGAGGCCTTGGTCACACATGGGAGCTTCCAACATCAGTACTGATTAAAAGGCAGCGCCACTGTTCTGCCCTTAACAGAACAACTGCAGACAAACAAAGAGGACGTCCTTATTGTCTGCATGGAACCTGCAGAGAAATTACTTGCTTGATGACACCATCTTTAATATACAATAAGAAAAGGAAAATAGACGGATTATTAGCTTCTTTTAAAAACAAAATTAGTTTAATAATGTTAGAACTGTTTTGCTTTCTTTCTTCTTTTTTTTCTTCTTCTTCTGTGTTGCTTTCTACAGGAAAATAAAAGTGCTACAGTACACTTTACCCTTCATAGTTCCTTGAAAGGTCAACTCAACTGGCAGAATGCCATGTCATTAACTAAGTCATTCAATTCCATAAGGTAGTTTGGCTTGTAAAGTGTAACAATTGTACAAACAATTGAACATCCCACATCTTTTACATTTTTAGTTTTGCCAATAAAAGCCCTTTTGTGACTAGGGCTGCAACTAACTACTATAGTCGACTATTGAAACGATTTGTGACTAATCGTATATTTATAAATTTTTTCTTACATTTAACATAAACTTGATTTAATTATGTGGCAAATGATAATGAACACAAAGATGGGTACAATGAAAAATACAAGTTTTATTGAACATACAGCAGATTTGAACAAAAATTAAATAAAAATATCTTATCAAAAAACTAATTAGGCACAGTGCTCGGTGTGCACGTCTGCCTCTTTTGCAAGAAGGGCTCCATGGTGCCTCTCTTCTTTAGACTGTGTGCAATTAATTTAAAATATGTTTGTCAGGCACAGTCTGGTATATCACTCAAGTTCTCTTTTTTTAGCAAAAATACCAACAATGCATGTCATAAAAACTTTACTGGCTTGAATGTGATTTGAATCATACCAAGATCAGTCAACTGCCCAACGTACTTTTTCTTTAAACATTCATGCATCACAGGACTGCCATGATACACAAGGTCTGCTTTACAAACCTTGCAGCTAAACCTTTTATTCACCATATCCAAGCTAAAATACTCCCAAACTTTAGAAGATTTGGTATGCGTAGCTGATGCTGACGCCGTCACGTCTGTATGTTACTGCTCAGAGACGCTATTGCGCATGAGTGACTCAGCAGAGATTATAATCAAATGCGATGCCTCACTCTGTTGGAAAAACGCATCTGGCGACATTGGAATTAATTGTCGACTATTTCTATTAATACTTTTTTTAAAAAACTTTTTTCAACTTACCTGATCTATACGATCATAATGTAATTTCTGAGAGACAGTTTTCTTCTGGAGGTTCCTCCCGACATATAATGGGACTCACTTCAGAATTAAGTAAATATGAATATATTGTCATGGGCAGATTTCCCTTCGCATCATCAAGGTATGTTCTGATGTAAGACAAGGTAAGGTATGCTCTTGGCTATGAGGGTCAGGGATCAATGCTCTCTTGATAGATCATCTGCCAGTGACCAAACACGCCACTGCACACATTACACCAGTATAATTATACCAGGAGGAAATCAACTCTCAGCTGAGGGAAATCAAGGTTTTAACTTAATTAAAGATAAGACTGGTCTTGACGGACCGTACTCTGTAGGTCTTTAGGTTTTACAAGCTGGTGGCCTGGGCTTGGCAGCTCTCTGGAGGAAAATTAAACACTGACTGCTCCACTGTTAACATGAAAATCTATCGACTGTGCCACAGTTGTAGTAGAGTTACAGTGTCACTTCACCATCAAATGTCATGGTTGTGGTTCTTGTGGTGTTGTTGCTTACCTCCTGTTCACTCTCACTCCTCTGTGGCTGTTTTCACACCAACAAAGAACTGTGGCTCTGCTGGTTTCACCTAATCTTAAACCGGTTAATGTGTTCACACTGAAAACCACTGCATTTGGGAATTGACCACTTGGTTTCTGATGAGCACCAAATAAAAGTTGTTTTTTTCTAAGTGAACTGTGAAAACATGAGTGGACATCAGCAGGTTGATCCATGTTATATTTCTGGATTCTTCTCCACAGTAGATGATGTAGCATGGCTTGGTACAGATAAAATAATTATCTGTATTAAGAGTACACATGTTCACAGGTAGTCAAGGATGTGATTATAGAACTGTTGCTTTCTCTGCCCTGAACACATGCACGTTAGTATGGTCCTTTTTTTTTTTTTTTATGCTGAAGCACCGCCCTCTGTCATTGACGCACCATGGTGTGAACTCAGGCAGTTCATGGATGTGCACTTTGGTTCCCAGTGTCACTGGTGTAGGAACTGGCTGTGACACTGGGCTGGCTGGTGGCTGGCTTACTCCTCCATGCCTTCTCTCCTTCCAGTCCTCATTTCCACCTGTTCCCACTCACTTGTCTTCCATCTGCAGTCATTCACAGCAGAAACACCAGCTGTCCTGACCTTTGCCAGGTTGTTTTGTACCAGTGTGTCCAGCTCTGCAGACAGATTATTCTGCCAATGTCGCTGCTGCCGATCTCAGCTTGTCTCTTAACTTTTACCTGTTGCCAGTCTCATTTATTACCTATATCGCTCCTGACCTGTCTCCAGTTTCATCTGTGTCAGTTTCAATAACAGCACAGAGTTACTATAAAGTACTGAACCCAGAGTGCCTCACAGTCTTCTTTACTGATCCTCTTTGGCTTTGTTGGTAGACCTCTTTTTGTTTTTTTAAGTTTTACTGCCCAGTGCTCATCTCTAGAATTTAAGACACCAATTAATGTCATCACATTTGCCATTTGGTTACAATTGCAAAGCGTTTACACTAGACGATGGCAGTATCGCAGTTCACTGTATAATAAAGTTTATTTTAAAGGCCTTAACAAAAACAAAAACAAAAATTCATACCAATCCATTTCACATAGAAATGAACTCTACATCACCTGAGCCGCATCTGCCGTGTGTCTCCAGTCTGATCCGGCTTCCTCTGTTCCTCTAGGTTTACATTAAGTGCTCAAGTAAAAAAAACCAAAAAAACACACATGCGTGTGCACACATGTACACACAAACACACACACACACACACACACACACACACAAGCACACGCACACACTTTCATAATGTTCATTTGACACAAATAGTTGGTTGTTGCCTTTTTCACCCTGCAAAAATATTTTTAAAACATTAATTTTTCACAGAAACATTTGTGACCTTCAAAATGGTATTTAAGATATAAGGTAACACTTTACAATAAGGGTACATGAATCATGTTGGAATCATGTTGGAATCATGGTCTGATTCATGATGAATTAACATATGACTCATGTATGTACTAATGATTAATATATCATGAGTCATGAAAGGATTCCTGTTGGAATCATGATGACTCATGATGAGTCACTATTAATATATCATGAATTAACACTGCTGTTAATTCATGTTGTTAATATATCATGAATTGTTAATTCATGTTGTTAATATATCATGAATTAACACTGCTGTTAATTCATGTTGTTAATATATCATGAATTGTTAATTCATGTTGTTAATATATCATGAATTAACACGGCTGTTAATTCATGTTGTTAATATATCATGAATTGTTAATTCATGTTGTTAATATATCATGAATTAACATTGCTGTTAATTAATGCTGTTAATATATCATAACACTGCTGATAGCTATCAATCAAATTATATATGAATCAAACTTTAGTGAAGGGTGCATGAGTAATGATGGAGTAATATCTGTTTTATGGTGAATTAAAACTAGGACGGGGGCTTCCAACCTTCATATCCGTCACCTGCTGGCCGTGGTCTACTTACCCCTCTGCTGGACTCAGCCCCTGGCCTACTGTTTTCCACAAGTCATATTCATGATGAATTAACTTATTAATTAGCAAAATATTTTGAGTCACTATATGAGTCATGATATATTAATGATTAACATATGATGAATTCATGTATGAACAAGCATATTCATGATGAATTCATGTATGAACAAGCATATTCATGATGAATTAATGTATTACTTAGCAAAATCTTTTGAGTCACTATAGGAGTCATGATATATTAATGATTAACATATCATGAATTAATGTATGAACAAGACATATTCCTACTGTGTTAATGCATACTCTGAAAATAATTCATGTCTGACTCATGATAGGTTGCCCCTTATTCTGCAGTCATGACATTATCATGATTACTACACCATGAGTTAATGTATGAACAAGCATATTCATGATGAGTTAATGTATGAACAAGCATATTCATGATGAATTAATGTATGAACAAACATATTCATGATGAATTAATGTATTACTTAGCAAAATCTTTTGAGTCACTATAGGAGTCATGATATATTAATGATTAACATATCATGAATTAATGTATGAACAAGACATATTTCTAGTGAGTTAATACATACTCTGAAAATAATTCATGTCTGACTCATGATAGGTTGCCCCTTATTCTGCAGTCATGACATTATCATGATTACTACACCATGAGTTAATGTATGAACAAGCATATTCATGATGAGTTAATGTATGAACAAGAGATATTCATGATGAATTAACATATTACTTAGCAAAATCTTTTGAGTCACCATGAGTCATGGTATATTAATGATTAACATACCATTAATTAATGTATAAAGATGTGATATTCAGAATGTGTTAATATATACTTAGAGAAGAAATTATGATTAAAGTTTTCTTTGCCTCTTATTGTAAAGTCATGACATCACAATCATAACTATACTATTAACCAGTGTGTAATATACAATTACAATACAAATGATTTATATAAACCAAGTGAAATCACAGCATTGTGTATTTTCCGAATGTCATCAATACAACCAAAATACCAGATTGGGTACAACAACATTTTAATTACCAAAAATATCCAAAGGCAGATCACAGAGAGAGAGGGAGAGAGACAAAGAGAGAAAGAAAGAGAGAGAGAAATAAAAGTCATTCTCCACAATACACGGATGCATTGTCCTGCATGAAAAAAGTTAAAAAGTGCCCAAAAGTCAAGTCAAAATCTGCCTTGTTCAGAGAGACAACCAGAAGGAGGTTTTCCTGCCGCCTTCTCCGCAACCAGCCGTTTCTGGCGATCATGCACTCCTAATATGCCGAATACCCACTTTTTCTGTCGGCATGTTGCTGCAGCCCTTCCGCGGTGATACTGTAAAACACAAAAAGCAAAGATGGCAGACTCATGGTGAGGACAAGGGGGAGTTTGTTAAAAAAAAAAAGTTTGAGAACTACCACGTTAGTGTATGTGACCTTTTCTTTTTTGCAGCATATCATCAAAATAGTGTCCACCATGCCAAACAACGCCAAAGCGATCACATGGAACAAGCTCCAGCAGCACCTACTGTCCCATGCCCACACTAAACTAAATATGTGGATTAGAGATGGTCTCCACAGCCACCTTTTGCACCACAAGAACAAAACCTTCACTGACAGGACACTGTGTATAATAATAATAATAATAATAATAATAATAATAATAATAATAATAATAATAATAATAATAATAATAATAATAATAATAATAGACTTGTCTTTTTATGTCACCAATGCTGACCTCATTTAAAATAATATAAGTGCTTGTGAATTTTGCCTTTGAGTAGTAAACAAGTGCATGCAAAATTTTAGCTGTTTTGTTAAAATAATAATAAAAAAAGACAAAGTTTGGCCCTTGATTTCATCCCAGATTAAAATTTTGCCCCACTGTGAATTTCAGTTTGACACCCCTGCCCTATCCCACCAAAATACTGCCTCTGGTTCAGTTTCATCATGCAAATATTCCACTATTTTAGCCACCTTGGGTTCCATGAAAGGCACCATATAAAACTAAGTTATTATTTTCACATTGCTGTAAGAACAACAGTGTTTCGGGGAAATTGTCAGAGGTGGAAAAACTACTGAAAAAATATAGTTGAATAAAATTATCTTTACTTTGTTTAAATTCTACTCAGAGTAAAAGTACACATCTAAAAATATACAAAATTACTTTATTTAAAATATAACTTGAGTACAGGTTACTTCATTAAAAGTTTCAACCTGCGCAGAGATCAACCACGCATCTATGAGGGGTCAGATAGTCAACAAATGACATGATACGTTCCATACATGATATCTAGCAACTGGAGAACATCAGCCAAATGATATGTCTACAGCCGTTTTTTTACGTTCAGAACTAATAAATTATGAGAGATTACCGGCACAAATTACAAAGCGGGAGGGGGCAGGAGATGGGTCTGAAATACGGGAGAGTCCTGGGAAAAACGGGAATGTTAGCAGTTCAGTGCAAACATTTTTCAGTCCCATTGTACAGCCCATAACATGAGAATAAATAAATTTAAACGGCAATTAAAACTATTCAAAAACACAAAATGCACGCAACACAAAGTGCCCACAGGATCCTAAAATTAAAAATGTCCACATTGGGTCCAACTGTTTAAAATACATTCTTTTGAACTACGACTATCATCCCATTCCCTTGTCTACTTCCCTTGATCAGAGTAAAAATAATATGACGGCACCACGTTGTGCTTACATGGGAAGGTTGTTATGCGGGGTGTTTAAAACAAACAATAAATTACCCGTTTGTAATGTGAGGGACAAGGCACGTGTGTTAACTTACCGCCACATGCTTTCGCTAATTTGACGTAGAATTCTTCTCGGAATCCTCGTCCATGATATCTTCAACTTCAGAAAGGTTGCTAGCAAGACAAGGTCACGCAACTGACGTTCACTTCCGGGGTCACGGTTGTTTTAACTTGTAATTTTTAGAGTGGTTTGTTAAATGTGCAATTTTTACTTTTACTCAATTACATTTTGATGCAAGTATTTTACACGCTATATTTTAAACCCCTCACATTACTGAGTACAATATTGATAGTGGGGGAAAATATATTTGGGCGGAACATTTTGACGCCGGAAGTGAACGTCAGTTGCGTGACCTTGTCTTGCTAGCAACCTTTCTGAAATTGAAGGATTCCGAGAAGAATTCTACGGCAAAATTAGCGAAAGCTTGTGGTGGTAAGTCATCACATCACAAACGGATAATTTATTGTTTGTTTTAAACACCCCGTGTAACAACGGGACACAATGTAAGCACAACGTGCCGTTATATTATTTTTACCCTGATCAAGGGAAGTAGACGAGGGAATGGGATGATAGTCGTAGTTCAACACTTTGTGTTGCGTGCATTTTGTGTTTTTGAATAGTTTTAATTGTTGTTTAAATTTCTTTATTCTCATGTTGTGGGCTGTACAATGGGACTGAAAAATGTTTACACTGAACTGCTAACATTCCCGTTTTTCCCAGGACTCTCCCGTATTTCAGACCCATCTCCTGCCCCCTCCCGCTTTGTAATTTGTGCCGGTAATCTCTCATAATTTATTAGTTCTGAACGTAAAAAAACGGCTGTAGACATATCATTTGGCTGATGTTCTCCACTTGCTAGATATCATGTATGGAACGTATCATGTCATTTGTTGACTATCTGACCCCTCATAGATGCGTGGTTGATCTCTGCGCAGGTTGAAACTTTTAATGAAGTAACCTGTACTCAAGTTATATTTTAAATAAAGTAATTTTGTATATTTTTAGATGTGTACTTTTACTCTGAGTAGAATTTAAACAAAGTAAAGATAATTTTATTCAACTATATTTTTTCAGTAGTTTTTCCACCTCTGACAATTTCCCCGAAACACTGTTGTTCTTACAGCAATGTGAAAATAATAACTTAGTTTTATATGGTGCCTTTCATGGAACCCAAGGTGGCTAAAATAGTGGAATATTTGCATGATGAAACTGAACCAGAGGCAGTATTTTGGTGGGATAGGGCAGGGGTGTCAAACTGAAATTCACAGTGGGGCAAAATTTTAATCTGGGATGAAATCAAGGGCCAAACTTTGTCTTTTTTTATTATTATTTTAACAAAACAGCTAAAATTTTGCATGCACTTGTTTACTACTCAAAGGCAAAATTCACAAGCACTTATATTATTTTAAATGAGGTCAGCATTGGTGACATAAAAAGACAAGTCTATTATTATTATTATTATTATTATTATTATTATTATTATTATTATTATTATTATTATTATTATTATTATACACAGTGTCCTGTCAGTGAAGGTTTTGTTCTTGTGGTGCAAAAGGTGGCTGTGGAGACCATCTCTAATCCACATATGTGACCCACCACCACGAAACCAGGCATAAGTGTTTGGAAATCAAAACTGAGTTATCTGTGTAGATTGGTAGAGTGGAAACTAAGGTTTAAGATGGTGAAAAAATTATGTTTCTATCATAAGTAGAACCAAAGTTATGGTCATTTTAATATCCACAGTTGGACCTATTATGCAATTTGCATATTTTTAGATATTGTCCGTTAAAGTTTTGGACTGTTTTGGGGTAGGAAGTCCTTAGCAACGTATAATAATTCGTATCCGATTGACAAAAAATATTCACAGATGTTAAAGGACACTCTGATGGACATGTCACAGAAGTTCTATATATTGTAATAATAGGACAGAATTGCAACGTATTATAATCATTTGGCTTACGACATTGGACAAGAGCATTCAATATAAGCTTTTACCTCGTACCGAACACTTGGATGTTTACGCACGGAACGGAGATCAGTTTGTTCGGCGAAAAGAGGTGGAAGTCGTCTTTGTCTTTGCTCCGCAATCCTTAAACTTTTGTCACCGCTTAAATAATTGACCCAATAAACACCTTTATTGATTGCATTTCAATATAATGACCACAGGAACTGAACATAGAGTTGTTACGGTACCGTTTTTTGATATGGTGTAAACACAAATAAGGAATAACCTTCCAGCCTAAATTTGGCTGTAGCTCTGAACGGCTCAGCGCGACTTATGCCTGGTTTCGTGGTGGCGGGTCACATATTTAGTTTAGTGTGGGCATGGGACAGTAGGTGCTGCTGGAGCTTGTTCCATGTGATCGCTTTGGCGTTGTTTGGCATGGTGGACACTATTTTGATGATATGCTGCAAAAAAGAAAAGGTCACATACACTAACGTGGTAGTTCTCAAACTTTTTTTTTTTAACAAACTCCCCCTTGTCCTCACCATGAGTCTGCCATCTTTGCTTTTTGTGTTTTACAGTATCACCGCGGAAGGGCTGCAGCAACATGCCGACAGAAAAAGTGGGTATTCGGCATATTAGGAGTGCATGATCGCCAGAAACGGCTGGTTGCGGAGAAGGCGGCAGGAAAACCTCCTTCTGGTTGTCTCTCTGAACAAGGCAGATTTTGACTTGACTTTTGGGCACTTTTTAACTTTTTTCATGCAGGACAATGCATCCGTGTATTGTGGAGAATGACTTTTATTTCTCTCTCTCTTTCTTTCTCTCTTTGTCTCTCTCCCTCTCTCTCTGTGATCTGCCTTTGGATATTTTTGGTAATTAAAATGTTGTTGTACCCAATCTGGTATTTTGGTTGTATTGATGACATTCGGAAAATACACAATGCTGTGATTTCACTTGGTTTATATAAATCATTTGTATTGTAATAGTATATTACACACTGGTTAATAGTATAGTTATGATTGTGATGTCATGACTTTACAATAAGAGGCAAAGAAAACTTTAATCATAATTTCTTCTCTAAGTATATATTAACACATTCTGAATATCACATCTTTATACATTAATTAATGGTATGTTAATCATTAATATACCATGACTCATATGGTGACTCAAAAGATTTTGCTAAGTAATATGTTAATTCATCATGAATATCTCTTGTTCATACATTAACTCATCATGAATATGCTTGTTCATACATTAACTCATGGTGTAGTAATCATGATAATGTCATGACTGCAGAATAAGGGGCAACCTATCATGAGTCAGACATGAATTATTTTCAGAGTATGTATTAACTCACTAGAAATATGTCTTGTTCATACATTAATTCATGATATGTTAATCATTAATATATCATGACTCCTATAGTGACTCAAAAGATTTTGCTAAGTAATACATTAATTCATCATGAATATGTTTGTTCATACATTAATTCATCATGAATATGCTTGTTCATACATTAACTCATCATGAATATGCTTGTTCATACATTAACTCATGGTGTAGTAATCATGATAATGTCATGACTGCAGAATAAGGGGCAACCTATCATGAGTCAGACATGAATTATTTTCAGAGTATGCATTAACACAGTAGGAATATGTCTTGTTCATACATTAATTCATGATATGTTAATCATTAATATATCATGACTCCTATAGTGACTCAAAAGATTTTGCTAAGTAATACATTAATTCATCATGAATATGCTTGTTCATACATTAATTCATCATGAATATGCTTGTTCATACATGAATTCATCATATGTTAATCATTAATATATCATGACTCATAGTGACTCAAAAGATTTTGCTAATTAATAAGTTAATTCATCATGAATATGACTTGTGGAAAACAGTAGGCCAGGGGCTGAGTCCAGCAGAGGGGTAAGTAGACCACGGCCAGCAGGTGACAGATATGAAGGTTGGAAGCCCCCGTCCTAGTTTTAATTCACCATAAAACAGATATTACTTCATCATTACTCATGCACCCTTCACTAAAGTTTGATTCATATATAATTTGATTGATAGCTATCAGCAGTGTTATGATATATTAACAGCATTAATTAACAGCAATGTTAATTCATGATATATTAACAACATGAATTAACAATTCATGATATATTAACAACATGAATTAACAGCCGTGTTAATTCATGATATATTAACAACATGAATTAACAATTCATGATATATTAACAACATGAATTAACAGCAGTGTTAATTCATGATATATTAACAACATGAATTAACAATTCATGATATATTAACAACATGAATTAACAGCAGTGTTAATTCATGATATATTAATAGTGACTCATCATGAGTCATCATGATTCCAACAGGAATCCTTTCATGACTCATGATATATTAATCATTAGTACATACATGAGTCATATGTTAATTCATCATGAATCAGACCATGATTCCAACATGATTCCAACATGATTCATGTACCCTTATTGTAAAGTGTTACCAGATATAAATAGGTGTTAAAACCAATACTGAAAATTATTCAAAGGGAAAAACTATAATGCTTGTACTGTGTTTACATTGATTGTCATTTGATTCACGTCTTTATAACAAAACAACGACAATTTTGAGTGGCTTCGCTGCAGGCTTCTACTTTAATCTGCCTCTCAAATTTCAACCACATAGACAAGCTTGTGACATTCTCAAAATAGCTCTATTGACAGATGGTAGGCCTTAGACCTGCCGTGAACAGAAACAACCATTATGTCCCTGTGGAAACAGTCTCTAATTTAAATCTTTTTGCACTGTGCCTCCTACTGAGCTATGCTCAGGCACAAGTGCATTGTATCCACTCACAAATTGAAACCAAAACTGTCAAAAGTGTTTGTGTTTGGATTGGCTGTCTCAAGTAAAGGGCTGTTAAATTAAATCCTCCCTTATAGAATTTTACAGCCCTAGATTGAAAGTGTATATATCAAAATGCAAATGATGTTGCAGTATCAACATATTTTACCCTCACCATCTGTTTAATAGTTATCCATTTTGAGAAACTTGGGGAAACTTGGAAAACAGCTCTTATTCTGTGTCTATATACAGCTTTAAAAGACCATAACTAGACCTTTAGAAGTGAAGTGAAGCAGTGTATTTTTACGGCTCTCGGTAGAGAAGCATGCTATCGACAGAGAACAGAAGGCTCTTCTGGATTCTGATTATAGTCACTTTGTGACACCTGGGGGACTTAGAAACATGTCTTTAAACCCATCATAAATATTCACAGCAACTTAATTGTGCATGCTAAAGTGATATAGAACCACTAGTATCACTCTATTGGGAAACAAATGCAATGACGGCAAGTGCTTTGGCACCTCACTCTGACTTGACTTGAGAAAGTCACAGGAACAGTCTGTCTTGGATCTTCTGCCTGTAACATTTCCTATGTGCAGTCTGCGCTATCACACATTGAGCCCCGCCTTCATGCCTGCTGCTAGTTGATGCTTTTGCAGTGGCAGCTATCCTGAGACTCCGCCCCTCACCTTCTGTCATTGTTCCTCCTTCTGCAGAACCTCCCCTGTCTTTTATTGACTCTCTTCACTAATTGCAGCCTGCATAAACAAAGCATGGAGAGGACATGGCAGTGTAAAATGCTCAGATAATTAGTTTTGCAGGGGGGAGGACGGTGTCTGCAGACATTGATCTGATGGTTTGCTGTATTGAGTGGGCGAGGGAGGGACTCCCATGACGGTGACAGGTAGCCTGTCTCATGGATCAGAGCCTCTCGTCAATAGTACTCCTCCATTTCAATGGTTTTCTGTGGACCATTTCTTGGAGTGACACAGGTGCCAATTGATCCGACATAATGCAATGAAGGCATTTTTTAATTTAGTGTGTTATGTTTTTCTCCTGTGCTTTTCAATTCCTTTGTCAACTTTTTCCAACCTGGCATCATGTATTTATTAGTGACTTTATTGAGGTAAATTGATTGAGTCATTACATATGTCTTCATGAAAATGTTCTTTGTACATATGCTGCTGTATTAGTGTCTTGCAGATTTGTTGTTGTCTTCAACATGTCACACCAAACACCAGCAGAATCTAAATGGTTCATTTTACTCCCAACATGGAAGGCAGGTTGCAGAGTTGGGGGAAGGGTGTTGCACAGTGCTGTGTGGTAGGTGTAGCAGGAATAAAGATGATGATAGGAGTGTTGGGGTGCAGGTGTGCACGGAGCAGGGGAGGTGACCTTGGCCATGGTGGTAACCACTGAGAGGAGCCAGCCATCTGTCTTGGGCCATGAGGAGGTGACCCAGCATCATTGTTTAGTCTGATGGGGTACACCGGGGTCACTAGGAGGGCCAGACCTCCCTTGGTGGAGACCAGAATGGGGTGTCTAAGGATTATGAACAGTCAGGATAAAGAGACTGAAGATTTAGAC
Organism: Siphamia tubifer; assembly: GCA_020466265.1. NCBI lineage: Eukaryota > Metazoa > Chordata > Actinopteri > Kurtiformes > Apogonidae > Siphamia > Siphamia tubifer. The sequence goes on from CM035804.1 coordinate 33,212,990, forward strand.
CAAAAGTGTACAATAAATTATGGTCTAATTTTTTGGTGATGTTCCAACAAGCTGTTATCTACTCTATTATTTTTGAAAGAATACGATGTAAAATTGGTACTACTACATCACACTAAGTGGCTTTTGCCTGTTGCCTCTGTCTTTCAGATTCCTTTATTTTTTTATTTTAAACCAATAAAGTAGCTCTTTCTGTAATTATTCTGTCATTTTGATGTGGCACCCCATAACCCTTTGCCAATTTGTGAACCATTTTATTGAAAGCACTAAGAAGAAAAGCAATTTGGATCTAATTTGCTCCATGTCTCAATTCAAGATGGGCTTTTAATCTGCATTTTATATATATAAAAAAACCATGACTTCCATATTAGTTAACCTTCTGTTCAATGAATGGGTATGAATCGGCCTGTTTGTCTTAAATCTATTTTAAAAATGAAGAAATTATTAGACTTCAAACTTTTACATTCATGGAAAAATTAACGTAATCCAAAAAGAATGTAAAAAAAAAACAAAAAACAAATCATTTGTCAAGCAGTAACTGTTTAATATCATGTAAGTTCCTTCTGTAACTTTTTTTTTTTAGAATGACTTCCAACAAACATAAATAAAATTAAAAATTTTATAGACTTAATAGTTTAGTCAGTGTCATGTTTGCAGTTTACAATAAGGAATAAAAAAAAACAACAACTCTGACACAGGGTCATGATTTTATCTCATAGATTGAATTGGCCCACACAGAAACATAACTTTTAAGGGCATTTTTAGAGACTAATTCTTCCTGTCCTGTGTTCACTCTGGGGAAGGGCCCAGGACCAAATGGGGTGCTTGTACCAGACAAAGACCTTTGATGAAGCTGTCGGTCTGACAGGAACATGGCAGACATGCAATCAAGGTGGTAAATGATAGAAAGGCCATAATGTCTGTCCATTCACTTTAATCACAGCCCCATAGCAGTTTTTACTCAGCAGTTTCAATCACCATTCGTATTTCCTTTCACACAAGGCATGACCCTCTCAGCTTACGCTCTCGTATTTTTCACACTGACAAGTTTCACTTCTCACCTCATGCTCATTAGTCATCTTTGTAAGCAATAACACCAATGCAGCAGGGTCTATAAATTCACACCTATGGTCCCATAAAAGAGTAGCTTTGTTCACAATGCTGTCATATAAAGCCAGCTTTAGTTTGTGTGAATTCGGCCACTGCATTTCTGTTTTAACCTTTGAAAACGGGAGTCATTTTAGGGATGATTAGTGAAAAGGGAAGCATGTTATTATGTGTTAATCACACCCAGCTTCAAAGCTCAGACTTTTACTTCCTGGATTGGCCAGAGCTGCTTCAGTTTGCATGGTGATTCTGAGTAGGTTCAGAGGTCGTACTGAGGCTGTGGTCTGTTGGGTGGTAAACGGATAAAAAGTGACTCAGTAGCAAGAGCCTCATGAAAGTCATCATAAAATAGTTTACAGCCTTACATAGTAAAAATGACCTCCTCACATCTCTTTACTCAGCGTAATGACATTAAATGTAACGGCACCAACACACACCAGGACTAGAGGACAACAGATAAGAGGCAGACTAAGCAGCTATGCCTGGCTAATAGAACTAAGACCAGCCAATTCCTGTCACTTCCTCAGTTTAACAGGAAAACCCTCCACTTAATTGGTGCTTTGACTCTATTTAAGTCAGAGCAATCATCACAGTTTGAAAGGATGTGTCCTGTGTTTGACCCGTAGAGAAGATCTGAAGTACTGCTCTCATTTCCTGATTTTAATTTTCAGCAACATCACAGTACATTCTTAGTAGCTACTTGGCATGGCCTCTGAAAAGAAAGTAGAAAAGTTACTAGATTGAAATTGAATCTTGACACATTTGATATCAGCCTTGATTACAAAAGTCTCAATTCTCAGCCTCAAATTACAGGTTGACACTGGATGAAGACAGGCTTTTACCCAATCAGGAGCTACACACACATTTCCTGAACTGCTTAGTCCTCATGAGAATTGCAGGGGCATCTGAGCCTATCCTGGCTGTGTATGGATGATGCTAGGGTGTACCCTGAATTTATCAGGGTTTCTCAGTATATTCAATACTGAGAAAAGAGTTTGGAATTACAGCAATCACTGTGAAATATGCATGATCACTTCTATACTGACTAGAGTTGGGAATCTTAGTTGTAAGTCCAATACGATATGCATCTCAATACACCATCTACGATCCAATATATTAACGATACACTAGTGGTACCTTGTGATGCAATACGATATGATTCACACAAAGATCACAATACAGAGTGATTAAGCCCAACTCATCCATTCTATTAAAAATGTACAGTGCAATTCAATATGATGGATTATTTATTTATCAAATATGTCCATGAAAGTGTCTTTAATTCAGTTTCAGAGCATGTGCCTCACAATCAGGCAGTTGAAAAAGTTAGGACAAAGTCATTTCTCTACATGTTTCTCACATTCAACATTTAGCTTAGAATCGGTTTATGAAGGTAAAGTAATGTTGGTAAAACAGAAAAAAGTTTCTGTCACGTTTTAAAGAGACACCTGTGCAAGGTATTCTGAGATGCATTGTTGTTTACACATATCACTGTTTAAGGAAGTACTTATGGTATGTACCACAGTTTTCAGTACAACTGATCAAAAGTACATGTTCATAAAACACACATGTTCTCCTCCATCGATGTCAGATTCACAAACAGACTTTACAGTTTTCATCCGCTACTCTCATACTGTCCTGTACAGTGTGCGCCCATCCACAGCACATGTTAATGTGGTTCTACAGAAAAGAAAAACTTCACTCAAATAAAGAGAAACACTTTTGAATTCAACTAAAAATATATTCTATTGAACTGATCAAATTTTATCACAATAAACATTCAAAAATCGATCATTCCAAACTTGTCATTCACTCGCAGCTTCTCTACCAGTGCACTCATGTTGTACACATGTGTGTTGGTGTATAGATATGTATTGGATAATCTTCCCATCCTTTATATTGACCAATCGCAAATCTGGGGGTGCAAGTGTTTCACAATTTTTTTATATGTGCCGATGTGTTGTTGTCTTGAGACAGTTTGTTTCAAGTCTGCAAATTTCGTTATAACTGTTGTCAGGTGTTTACTTGATTTAAAACTAAGGCTTGGATTACAGTTTACACCCTTTGTTCTTAAATTTCTCAGACAAAATCATCATGTCCATCTTTTCTATGGTTGGTTTACTCTGTGCCTGTTAGGCACACCTTCATATTTGGATTTAAGCCCCATGATTCCAGACCGATTTCTCATTGAGAAAGATGGATGGCTGGCCAGGCTACAGACAACCATTTACTTTGATACTCACAGGTGATTTAGATTGACCAATTAACCTATTTTGGAACATAGAGAACCTATTCAGACACAGGTAGAACATGGTCCATGCCTGCTGGTACTGGAATTATACCCAGGACCTTTTAGCTGTGGGGCACTACCACCTCCTGTGTCCTGAAAACGATATACCACAGATGTGCCAACCTTTTTGTACCGTATCTAAATGCCTAGAAATAAAATGTCTAGTATTAGGAGGTTAAAATTGTAGTTTATTAATAGCTCATGTTACTCTTCTGTCTCTAATAGAAATTCCCTTCATAAATATACTTATCAATGTTATACATGGATTTAAGAAAATAAATGAGACCTTGGTTTAAAAAGGAAAAGTCTACAAAGATTAAAGGATGACTTATAATGCATTTGGTAACCACAACATAAGCATTTGTATTGCCTAAACCTAGAGCTTTAGTGGAAACTGTATGTGAAGCAAAGTAAAAAAAAACACCTAACAAATAAATATTCTGTACAGAACTGTGGTTTTCAGAAATTTACAGCTGACTGTATCTCAAGTAGAAGAAAGGATTTAAAAAAAGACACCTGTACAGTGTAGATTTTACCAATGCCATGGACTGAAAGTTCACCTTGAGGTTTAACTTCATTTGAAATTGTCGCCTTACAGGTGTGTTGAGCTGCAGTAGCTTTTTGTAAGCTGACATGTCTCTGAAATGGTTAATTTCATGGTTGTAACCGTGCACCAACCCCCTCTATGTTGAGTGAGGATTAGGCCCGTATAAATGCATAGGTTTCTTGAACAGCACATACCTCTGACATTCTCCTGCTGCTCTCAGTTCAGTATGTGTGAAATGATGTGTGGTGAATCCCACTTCATATTCTTTTTAGCGTGGCTAGAGCCCTTTTGATTTCATAGGCTCCATTACTCTTCAATCTGGACCATGCTTAAAGGCAAAATGTATGTGCAGGGTTGCCGGCCCATCAGGGGAATTATTCTTTTATGTTTATGTTCTGTGAGTGGTTTTGGTAAAGGAGCTGAAAAGTGGCAGTCCACCTTAAACACCCCTCCCCCCCAAAAACAGAACGATATGTCTTTGTTTATAGGATATGCAAGTTTTAAACATAACTATAGTGACATTTAAAAGCAATGCTTGGACAGTTTTATGTTTGAAATTTATGACGACGTAAACTGCCGCTCTGTGTAGTCAAATGTGCGGCACAGTAGTGAACAAGTATGAAAGCTGCACATCGCACAGCACAGTGTTGCTATCAAATTAACTCCAAAGTGCTGTGCCCATGACCCTAGGGCCAGTGCACAGATGGAGAGCCATCAAAACACACTATGTCTTCTGACCATAATCGTGACTCGTGCCCAGGGTCATTGAACTTGACAGGATCTTGACCTTTATAGAAGATGGAACACAGAAGACAGGAGGCTGACACTGACCCTGGCTTTTAACACAAGTGATTTTTCTACACTTTTCTACCTGACACTGACGAATGAAGAGCTTCTTTTGTCTTCATTTGAAAGCTACAAAGTGGTCCATCGTTTATCTGCATATCCTCCTGAGAACTAGGAAAATTAAAGTCTTGATCTTTTTTATTTTATTAAAGAAAGGGAAAAACAACATATGGTGTATTTTAGACATTGTCTTGAATAGTTTTTGTTGTAGTTTAATCAACTGAACCCCCCCCCCCCCCACACACACACACACACACACATACACACACACCTCACCAGCACACATACAAACTATCACTAAACCTGAATCTAAACAAAACAATGAAAAAATAAAAAGGGGGGAGGGCCACTCAATAATGTAAAATATGAAACGGATAAGTTAAACAAGACACACTTTCACATGTTGTTTCTAGTTTACAGGGTATGTGATGGTACTGTATGGGAGGGTGTTGAACCTATCAAAATGCAAACTTAAGGGGTCCCTCATGGAAGTTATGGAAGTTTCCAAGTGATGATATGGTGAAATACTTTTTTATTTTTTATTTTTTATTTTTTTTTAATTTTGGGGAAAAGATCAAATCATTAAGCTAAACAGATGCTTTTGGTGGGTCAGGAGATTTCCACTTTAGAGTAATTCTCCTATGGGCTATAAAGGAGGCAGAGGCATTTTTCATGTCTCATTTCTGCAGACAGCTTCACCGCATCATTAAGAGTATTACAAACATATGACAAGAAGGCAACTCCAAAAACCAAGCTAATGTCATATTAGCATGGTTTAAATCACAGCTCTTTATCAGAGTAGATATGTGTCAGTTTTTGTCCACTGTCGCCCTGGTGGGGAATGCTGTTCGTCCGTGTGTCCTTCTGTCCATCCATCCAAGAACACTGTACTCTCAATAACTTTTGACAGCTTTGATGGATATGTATAGTACCTCCAGGCTACATTTTTATTCATATTTTTTCTCTATATTCTTATTTATATTTTACTTATTTACTTTTACTTATTCTTATTGTAGTGTTTCTTATCTTGTTTATTTTTGTATATTGTTATATTTGTATAGTTATTTTGCATCTTTGCACAGTCTTCAGAGTGTCACTTCCATTTCACTGTGGGTGCTCATCCACACATGATAAATAAAGAATTCTGATTTTGAGGATCACCATATTCACACCACACATGCCTCTCATGAAGGTTTTGCTTAAAGTTCAATGATGACTCATACTTTTTTACACTTTTTTTGTCATTTGTGTGACGGTGGAAACAAGGTCTTCAGGTTAACAGCAGGCTTTTTTTTTTTTTTTTTTTTTTTTTTTAGATATATTCAGAAATTTACTTAAAACAGCACAATACAAAAGTTGTTTCAGATACTTTTTTATGTAAAGCATTGAAACTCTTGTCCCCTAGATTGGACAAAAATACATTGTTGTGTCTCAGGAACATATAAAATCTTGCATTTATATCCTGCTCACTATTTTTACACAAATGTAATGTAATATGTTGCCTGATATCAGCTGATGCAACCAAACAAAGCTCATGAGCGGAAATAGCTACCTCTTCCTGTGTTTGGCTTGAAATAACATTTGAGATGTGTTGCTGCCAAACACTGGCAAACACAAGAGTGCACAATATGAAACAGATGCCACCACAGATGGAGGATAAACAGGCGCATACATTTCTGTTACAAAGCAGAACTGTCACTTGCTGTAGTAAATGATTATTAAGTTTGTGGTGAAGTAGGGATTTGGAGTCTATTGTCTTGTGGGTTTCATGGCATCCTTTACATCTGTCACGCTAGTCCACAATATAATCTGTCATATTGGATTTGACCAATTTAGGCAGAAATTCTCAGTACGCCCTTTCTTTTTAATTTTTTTTTTTTCTCAAACTTCAGTCAGACATTAATTCACTTTATAGAATGTCTACCAGTTAAAGGATATGCACTACAAACAAAAAGTTAAGGATATTTTTTAAATTTTTGGCCTACTTATGTGTGTATGTGAATTGCATTACAACCCTTTTTTTTAAATGGATAAAAGTCTAGTTTACATACTGTACTTAGTGTATGATGAACTAATAAGATAAAGGTTAATGTGAAATTGGTTTGTCTTGATTAAAGGAAGCGCAAATGTCTTATAATCCTTCTTAATTGGATTATTTTAATTAGACATCAGATAGTGTTTTATTACAGTAGGTGCAAAGCTCAGAAGATTAACCAGTTCACCTTAAACACCCTTTTCTCCTTGGCGGCAATGATTATATGCGGAAAGTTTTGATTAACTGCCAGCACTGATATAAGATTACCGTAACTGTCATCTTGTCTGTATTTATTATGCTGAGATTTTATATTTTTGGAAGCTTACCTGAGTAGAGGGAGAGGTGTGGGATATTTGAGACATGGTCTGAAACTGTCACCTGTTGCTAAAGCCCAAGGGAGAATGGGTTGTGATTTACAGTCGGGACACCCACAGTCCTCAGCCTGGTGTGTTATGACATGCAATCACAGCTAGATTTTTCATGTTGCTCGTCTACTGTAACATTCTACCCCCACTCCTCCTGTGTATCTCTATATAGGTTTAACTGAAGCCTTTTGTGTTGTGAATGGCTCCCATCTTAAACCGGTTTTTGTGAGTCTTGTTAAACGGAATAAATAACAACACAGTAGTGGGTTCCCATAGCTACATCTTTTCATGAAACTCTCGAGGCTGCAGATTTTTACTCATGTAAAGTATTTAACATCTAACACAGTCCTGGCCACTGTCTTTTCGACCAAACTAATTCTAAGAAATTGACACTGACTCACTTCTAAATCCAAATTCTGGAATTTCCCCTAGTGGGACTAATAAAGGAATATCTTATGTTATCTTATGACTAGTGGATTTTAGCTTTAAAAAAAAGTTGGATGTTTTTTCAGTTTAATCAGCATTTAAATGACTGAAAAGATTGATGTATTTATAAGTAGTGCTGTCAAATGACTGACATTTTTAATCAGATTAATCATAGGGTTGCTTTGGACTAATTTCAATGAATCATGATTAAATTCTGCATGAATAAACCAACTCAAGAAAGAAGGGAATATACAGTATATGCACTTTTTTTCTTGTAAGCTAGGCAACACATTAGCTGAAGTGCAGCAGAATACCTGACTAATGTATAACGTATGCTTTGCGTTAATGTTGTAGTTTATACTGGAAGTGCTTCAGTGAAAATAAAACTCCTCCTAGCAGAGTGTGTAAAATACTTTGTCTCTGGGTTTTTTGGTACTCAAATTTCCCATGAAATACACAGAAATACAATAAGAAACACAAAAAAAAGTGAAAAAAAAATATACAAAACATGTTAAAATCCATTAAACCCCCCCTCAAAATAGAGTAATACAAAAAATATTATTAAAAATTTTAAAAAACCCACAAACAAATTGATAAAATATCCAAAATACAGGCAAGAATATAAATGAATACCAATATATATATATATATATATATATATATATATGTGTGTGTGTAATTAACATGTTTATTAAGCACCTATAAAAAATTTTATCAAACAACTGTGAACAAAACAACTCAAAACCACCATTCCTTTTAAATGCATTACAATTTCTAATCATTAATCATGATGATCCATTAATCCACGTTATTGGGTTAATTTTCACAGCCCTATTTCTAATCTTTATATAACCAGGAAAAAGCTCATTGAGACTAAAAATCTCTTTCAAGAGTGTCCTGGCAAAGTCAGCAGCGGCAGCAGTTAGACAAAATGGAAGTCACAGGCATTCATCCACACTAATATACATAAAGACAATGAAAGTCAGTACTAAAAAAACCTCAAAACTGATAAGAACATACTTATAAAATGTCACCATTATTTTAAAAGGTGCTAAAAAGTATAAAAACAATGTTTCTTAAAAGCATCTCAAAGCTGAACCCAAATCAATCAATTGGGAAAAAAAACATCTACATCTACATTTGTCCTTTTCCCATTAATTTAAATAAGTTTGAATGTATTAAAAGATACAAACATCCTTCTGTAGGTTGTTTCAGGCAGTGGAAGCAGAATATTTAAAAGCTTTCTCTCACAGTTCTGTTCAGAGTTTTAGAACCCATCAAGACACCATCGATATATGTATATCGATGTAATACACAGTTTTATTATGATGCATATGTGGCACATTCTGCATCATGATATGTGCTACAATTAATCTGGTTCTTCATTAAAAATATTGCTTTTTTTGTAATTACATGAAAAATCTTTATAGTTTTTGAGATTTCTCTCCTGATTCCATTGGTGTTTTATGTCGGCAATTGGAAGCTAATGGTGATCCAATAAAATAAGCATTATGTATAAACAATGGCCTGTCTATTTGACCATCTTTACCCTTCATGCCAGGTGAAGCGGGATATTGTTGTGGCTTATGTGGGTGTGTGCACAAGACCAGCATTACAGTACACATGTCTGGTTGCATCAATCTTTATCAAACCTATAAGATGTATTGACTGAATTCATATTTACAACTGATTTTAATGCATCTCATTTTTTTTAATTAAAGGAGGGATATTTTGCTTCAAATTTTTTATGGAATTATGCATTTTGAAGAAAATCCCTGTGGTCTAAATAAAGTGCAAATGCTATTTTTAGGTCTTAAGTCTTCATTAATTAAAATCCACAGGCTCATCTTCAGCCTCTTTACTGTACTGACAGTAGAGGTGATTAATAATCCATTTTAATAATCTTGAAATATTCTGTATTATTATTATTATTACAAAGGTGCTGAGCATTTATTCTGATTTGGAGCAATTGTTTCCTATAGAAGTACATTAAATTCTCCTAAGTAAATCATTAAATGGCATTTTTTCAAAATTACTTTTTTTGCCACACTCGCAGCCTATGTAGCACCTGCATACACCGACCTTTCTAGTTAAACACTAAGCAGTATTTCTAAGATAGTTAGAGGCATTTGTTACTAAATTGCTCTTGGCTTAATTTATGTGATATTTTAATAAAAAAAAAGTCATATATGTTTTTTAAGGCAATGGGTGGTATATTTTGATTTCCTAGGTAATGAAAGCAGATATCCTGAAATCCCTCTGAATTTTATTTTCATTTTTGTGTGTGAACATTTTGCACCTGGCTTCATCATATCTTCAGATCTACCTGCTAAACATGAATGCAAAATTGAACATATTTAATAAGATGATGCCTAATTCCTCATGATGCTTAATTTTTTCATACTTGTGAAAGTCATCAGCTGAGGAAGTTTCATGGTGATATCAATTATTTTAATATTTTACCCTATTCCCCTGTAGTGTTTTACCTTACCTGGTAATAAAACCACACCATAGTAGAATGATGGTGCTCCTGTCATCATCTCTCTGCAGATCACTCACCATAGAGCCAAAGTTTGCTTCCATCTCTAACCACCAACCAGTGTTAAAGCTCAACCCTGCCATCTTCTCTGATTGTGCTGACTCACTCACTCTGCACACAGAAGACCATTCAGTCCAGGTCGGGTACACATCAAAAAGAGGTAAACAGTGTTGCTGTGGGGCGAGCAGATGACAGGTATGACAATTTGTTATTTTTTCCAACAAAAGACAAGCACTCAGGGGTGATAAACATGCACACAGAAATATTTTAGTGTGTAGACAAGTATTTGTGTGTAGGCGTTTGTTTCATGTGCTGTATAGTAATAGAGATGGAAATAGCGAGAGAGAGAGAGAGAGAGAGAGAGAGAGAGAGAGAGAGAGTGAGAGAGTATAAGAGCATATTTTCAATTTTCCATGCCCTAGGCCTTAGACATACCAGAAGCGACAGAAATCTTGCCAAGTGGGATAAGATCATAAAACTGCAAGGCACTCTCCTTTCATTTTCAACTAAATGGATAAAATGGTGTCAGCATGTTACTGCGAGCCCCTCAGGATCCAAAATACTGGCAGGGCTATAAACTAAAGCAGTTACTTCATGACAAGACACTGAATCCATTCCCATCATAGATTTAATTTGAAAAGCTGGAGCAAGTGCAAGGAAAATATGAGGAAAATAAAATCTGGGAAGCATTGTGTTTTATTATTATTGATACCTTTGACCACATACCCATGATTCAGTGACCACACAGTGAAGTTAGTGAAATGTGAAGTATCGGTACAACTAGTATGGACAGACCAGGGGCGTTTTATTCAGGTGATTTAATTTTGACGTCAATACTTTTTCAAGCTGTTGTTTTTGCCAGGAGCATGTTCGCACATAATATGAATACTACATTGCAAAAACACATCTCTTTATGACAAGGTCAATGTTTCTGATCTTTAGCACTGTAAATAAATGCATCTCACAAGTATGTTCTGCAAAATAGATGTCAGAGCAATGTCAGACCCAGCCCAAGGACATGGTCTGTAGCCAGAGCACTGGGATACTGAAGCGTTTATGTAACAGTAACACCATAGGAATGTTTGCATTATGTCTTCTTATGTGGATGGTACCTGTAGACCAGTGTTTCCCCACCTTTTTGAGCCATAGCATATATTTTACAATAGAAAAATCACAAGTCAAAAACGTAACAAAGGCTATATGTATTGAATTATGGGCAGCCATGGTTCAGGAGGTAGAGTGGCTTGGCAGTTCAAACCCTGCTCTGTCCTAATCATGTGCTGTTGTGTCCTTGGGCAAAACACTTCACCCTCCTTACCTCCAGCTCTGTTACTTACACTGGTGTATGAATGCATATGGAAGTTTGGTGGTGACTGTAGTGGCCATAGGCACAAAATGGCAGCCACAATTCTGTTTCAGAGTTTACCACCACCAGAGTGAGAGTGAATGAATAATGGATCCACTGTATGTGCTTTGAGTATGCGTTCATAGAAAAGTGCTGTATAAATCTAATCCATTATTATTATTATATAGTACCAATCTAGTTTCAATTTACTAAATGTGAAGCCTGGGTCTGTTTAGTTAAATGCAAAGCTCATATTTTTTGCAGGAATTGAAGAAAGACACAGACGTTCGTCAGCAGTTCTGGGTGTCTGTCATTGGGGGAGGGGGGGGGGGGGCGCACTCGGTTTACAGATTGAGGTACATATAGTAGCATTGGAGGCTTAATGCCCCATCCAATACCTGGGTTTCTTTGGTATGTTTAATCATTAGTGAGGAAGACTTTATTAACAGAATGCACCATTGGGTTCACGTTCACTTTTATTTTGTAAAGGGAAAGCGATAGATCTGTGTGTGCTGTCGTATCTATATATATATATATATATTTAGCTGCTCACTTAGAGTACTGATATCTGATAAATTGTGTGAATTTTCGATGGTACATTTGATGACTTCTCAAAACACACTTATGTGCCACATTATAGTGGTTGGGAAACACTGATATAAAGTACCCAGATGGATAAAGGACACTAGTGTGTACAACATGGTGTATACACAACTTCATATGGGGCTTCAGGTGATGTTAAATCCATTATTTTCTCAGAAGAATGAGCAGTTGTGAATGCTACCATTTAAGGAACATTTAAGGATACATGTAAACAACTCATCATATTACTTATCAATAGACAAAGTGAATTACAATAAACAAACACCAATAACGAGTTCCATTTTCTTCAAGTTTGTGGAGCCAGAGGGGATACACCATTTTTGGCTGTTCTAAAAAAAAAAAAAGTTACAACAACGTTGGTATGAATAACTTAGACAGAAAATGTTTGTGGGTGACATTTATATCTGTAAAGCCATTTAGTAGTGTTTAAGGTGCACTTATAACAATGATTATGTGAAGATATGTGGTTGCACAAAACTGAAAAAAAAAATCCTCAACAAATCCTAAATAATAAAAAAAAAAAAATCCTAATATTAGTCTAAGATCATCACTATAATCATATTTAAAAAGGACAAAAAGAAAATATTACTACCCCTCCCATGGTGCACTGTATTAAAGCTGGTTCCTCTCTAAACAGTTCAACACAGCAGGTGTTAGAGGTGTTGTTGGGAGACCTTCAAAGTGAGATGATGTGATTGATGTAATTTATTTTTCCAAGTTTTCTCGTTCCCGCTCAGGCTCAGAAATTTCAGTTATCATCACCTCTTCTATGTGCTTTATTGGTGAAATTGGCCTGTCACTTTCTATGGCATTAGGCTTTGTGTTAACCTCAGAGACCTACAGGGTCAGGTGTCATTTCATTGTCTGGAAGCCGATGACAAAGGAAACAAGAAAAAGAAAGAGAAAGAGGGGGAAAGGAGCAATAATGATAAACTGGATTAAAGGGCCTCTAAAGCAGTTAGATTCTGTCAGATAGGCTGGGAAGGTGTCAGTTATTAATCCGTTCAGCAGTCAATGCTGTGTGTGTGTGTGTGTATGTGTGTGTGTGTGTGTGTGTGTGTGTGTGTGGTGGTGGTGGGGGAGGGCAGAGGGGGGGTTTGAAACTGTGTCCACTCACCTCTCATAGGTAACAAAGCAAAGTCTTTTTTGTATTTTCTGCCAATATAAAGTGGTTGAAATGTTAATGTAAAAAAGGATAGAGTCTGACTGTGACGCCTTCAGTGTCACTGTATTGGTTGTGAAGGAAAGGTGTGAATTGAAGGTACTTTTCAAAAACCTCTCCTGGAGGCACGATGCAACAGCAGCACTGAGATCAGCTGCCGGAACACACCGTGCTGCAGTGTAAACTGTCATGTCTGCATGAATTACAGATGAGACAGTCTCACACACTCATCCTCACACTTTCATGTAGACTCATTTAGTTGCTATTTAGTATCATTATGAACCCCCTTGATCAGACTATTTATTGTTTGAGCAAGCTGGATGTGGTCTGTGGTATTTATTAATGAATTATTGTTTTTGGCAGTGTGGATTTTACAAGTGAAACACTGCTGGAATTGTTATTCAGTCCTGCACCATCTGTGCTTTGAGAAACGAGTGTGAATGGGGCTCAGATCATGATTGAGTGGCACCTGCTTGTCAGTGGGTTGCTGCAAAATATTGCTGCATTCGGAGAAGGCAGTACTCCACCTGCATGCCAATCAGACTGTCAGGCTAATCCCCTCCACCTACGTGCACTTTCACTCAGATGCTGACTCTCTCTCTTTCTTCCTGACTCCCTCTTCCACTGATTCTTTCATTGTGTATCCCCTGTAGGTGTGTGTGTGTGTGTGTGTGTATATATATATATCTATACACATACATACATACATACACATCACTGTCACAGCACAGATTCATGCATTGACAAAGCTTAAAAACAGGTTGTAATATAATTAAATGTAGCCTGTATGTACTTAGGGGCAGATATCAGTGTGTTTAGTCAGCTGCATTGCCCTACCTCAACACAGATTCAAACTGATACTGGTGCTGTTTAATGTGTGTTCATTCTAGCATGGCTGCCAGCATTGATTTACCAAGTCTCAAGGTGTTGGATGTGTGTCTCGCAGGTTTTTCTTTTCTTTACAGTAGCTGATACCCATAGAAACACTTGCATCAATAGAGGAGGGAAAAAGAAGAGTGATTTGTCTGCTGTTTTTAAAGCTATCGATTTCCACAGCAGGAGATTTGAAGCGGACCTTTGCCTACATCTATGATCGCTTGTGTGTAGGTGTACTTGCTGGAGGAGTTAGCTTGCATTTGTATGTACACGTCTGAGTGCACACAAATATTTCAATGACTGTTTTTGTGTGTGGAGGGAAAAGGGGGTTATGAACAGCTGTGTCACCAATAGAAACTCAGCATTGCATACACCAAACATAATCCCATTCTCCTGAGCACCTCCTCTGATCTCTATTTTCTCTGTCATGTTGAGACAGTAACAGGTGTCTTACCTGAGGCAAAAACACTGTATCACTGTCTTCCCTTTTTATCTATCCGTATGTATCAGTTGTTGCAGTTCTCTGGGATAAAGCAGGTAATAGTGAATTTTGTAGCAGCGATACTGTGCATCTCTGTCACTATCCTCCACTGTGCCAACCTTGTAGGTATCTTTGGCAGGATAGTTTCATCAAGGGATTAACCACATGGTGCTGCCTGGCCTGGATTCTCTAGCAATACATTCATGCAGGGTTGGCTCGAGGAACAGAAGGTCAGGACATGCCATAACACTGTGTAATGCCAAACTGGCAACAGCACCCAGGCGTTGAAGACCATATTATGAGCCAATATCAGCCCAATATCTGATCTGAGTGATCCGCTTGGGTATGTTTTAGCAATTTTAGCGCATTTTGTTCATCAAAGTATTCCGCAGTAAGCGTGTGCTGTTTTAATCTTTATTGCAAATTGGATTGGATTTGTAATGTCATTCACCGTAGCTAATGGTAGATGTGAGATTTCACAATGACTGTAGATTGTATTGTGGAATTCAACAGTAAAATGAGATAAAACCTCAGAATTATCTTGTGATTTGGGGGGAAAAAAAAACCTCAAAATGCATCTCTTTCATACTGTTTAACATTGTGCACAGTGTTAGTCATCATGAAAATGTCTCTGCCTGTCCTTTTTCCTCTCCAACCCCCCTCCCTTTTGACACTCCGTCTGAGAGGCAAGTAGTCTGACTAGAAAACAATAGAGTCTCACTCCTTTGATTAAACACTGTACGAGTAATTTACATCTCAGTGGTGTTTCACAGTGAATATGTCTTTCACAGGAAGCTGACGTGATCTGTCTGACTTTAGGACTTACACGTTCTCAAACATTAAATATCATTTGCTGAACAGTTTTTGTGAATGAGATCATCAACATGCTGAAGAATTAACACATTTGTCAACAATGTACATAACTTGGACCTTTTATCAACTTCATTCATCACCAATAGGTGTTAGGAAACAAAGAGCGGAATAGTTGCATCAACTGGCTTCACTATAATGTGTTTTTTTTCTCTATGAATACATTCTCACTTTGAGCAGTGTGAAAGATGGAGGCATTGTAGTTTTATATCTTCAGTGAGCAGACACATACAGTAACCAAAGATTAATTTGTCAAGGATAGAAATAAGTATCTTCTGTTCTGTTCCAAACAATCCATATGGATAATATTATAGAACAGATAGCAGAATTTTTGTTGTTAAATGAGGGTTTATCAACCTTTTTTGAATCACACACTACTAATAGCATGTTGAGCCTATTGATGCCCCCCATGTGCTCCCAAACATTTGTGGGACTGAGGAGGGATGGAGGTGGTATGTGAAAGTAATGGGATGGAGCTAAAGAGAGGAGAGCGGAACTGTAGATAAAACTGTGTGAAGCTCAGTCAAAGTAAGCTCCACTCACTTAATGACTTCTACGTGACACCCCCCACACATTTGCAACCCCCTATTAATGTAAAAGTAATGTGATGTATCTATATGATGAGGACGTGGTGGGTTATATAGCTTTGGAGGTAAGTGAAAGTGAGCTCCACTTGTGTTATCATTGACTAACTGCGGCTCTCAAAAAAGCCTTTGGGACACACACACACACACACAGACAAAAAGACACAAAGACACACATACAATCAAGGACCTCAACCCGTGAACAGGGTTAGAGTATGTGCCAAGTGGTTTATAACATCGTGATGTACAGGAGTACACGCTAATGCACCTGTATTCACCCCCCCACACACACATGCACACACACACACACACACACACACACACACATGTGTTGCATATGTGCTTGGTCAGCTGTGGCTCAGTTGGTAGAGCGAGTCGTCCAATGATCAAAGGGTTAGCGGTTCGCGTCCTGGCTCTGGCTGTCCACATGTCGAAGTGTCCTTGGTCAAGACACTGAACCCTAAGTTGCTCCCAGTAGAGACAGGCAGCGCTGGTGTATTGGCAGCAGCCGTCTACTGGTGTATGAGAGTGTGTGTGAATGTGAGGAATTGTAAAGCGTTTTGGGCACCAAGTGGTGTATAAAATGTGCTATATAAGTACAGACCATTTACTTTTTTTTAACATAACTTTATATTGTGCTAACCCCTTGTGCTAACCCCTTTGTTCAAATATGGACACTTCTAACTGAAAAGCCAACACAGCAGACACAAAAATCACTAATTCATCTATACATCATTAATTCATCTATACAGTTTTATTACGTGTTGATGTATTAGTGATGAGATTATCAGTTACATCAGTTATTAGTCATAATCATTCTCTTTGAGTCATCAATTTTCATTTTCACCTTTTATTTATGAAATGACCATTGATTCTCAGCCGTGTGTGGGTGGTAATAATAGTGTCTGAAATGTGTCTCATTTTGATTGAGATATTTGAGTGCACATTATATATTAGATCAAATCCACCTCTTCTTCCATCATCCTGTTTTCATAGGATGTTTCACTGTGTAGCCTTCACACAAAAACAGTCTATTCTGAGGTATGAAAGTGATTTGATGGCTACAAATTTGGGAACAACACTACAGCCAAGACATCTGGTACTGAATAAATCATCAAGTCTCACATTTAATAATTACTTTGTTTGACTTGTTGAATTCACTTCTAAAGCTATGTCTACAAACATTTCCAACCCAACCATACACACCACCACTGTATCCCCCAAGTTAGTAATTTCCTTTTTCCTATGATTTTCCACTGTTTAAGAGATTTATGGTCTTGTAATATTTACAGAAAGGAAATTAATTGTTTCCTTTGTTTGAAGAAACAAAGCTGTGACAATCAGACAGATAAAGCAGAGATCAGTTAAGATTAGATGGATTAAATGGAGTTAATGATGCAGACTAAACCCTTTTGGAAGGTGACTGATGAATTAAAGTGTAACTCAGTTAATTACTTATAATTATTCAAAAGAAAATTTGCACTTTTAGATATTTGTGTGTATCAATTTAATGTTCTAACAATTCAAAATACATCAGCAGTTCAGCAAAAAAATACCCCATGAATACATCAACATCAAATATATTGGTGTAGTTAGTAAGAAGCATTAACAACTGTGTCAGACTGTTTGTCTTTCCTTGTTCTCACTTGTATTTGTTAAAAGAAGAAATGCCATGTAGAGAATAATCCTGTAGTCTTGATGCTTATTTTTCCTACATAAATCTAATTGTTACGAGTCTGCTGCAGGATCTTTCAAGGGTATTAAACTAATAATAGCCTAAGCATGGTGAAGGCAAACAGCACCTGGCAAATGTCACAGCTAAGTCAAGGAGCAGAGAGGAGAGGCGTGTTTACATTGAATCAGCTGTAATTGTGCATGATTGAGGCATTACAGACTAATTGTTTCTGCATTCCCAGATCCATTCAGTGCAAACTAAAGCATTACTCAAGAGAAGCACTTAAGCAAAGCAGTATAATTTTTTAATTATTTCCTTTACTGTTTACTTGTTTTGTGGATTACCATTCAACTGTCTTCAAGAGAAAGTACATTTAAACAGTATTTAGGAATCAAACTAATTACAATAGGAATGGAGTTAGCTAGGGATTTCCCCCTCCCCCATTTCTTCTCTGAAGCTGGTCAATAAACAATCTGCATAACTTTACCACATCAATATTTAATGTGCCAGCTAAAGGTCTCCTTTTCAGCAGGTCACAGTCAGTCTCGGTTTGATGTGCACTACTTTGAAATTCACCAGACACAAACACTCCCAAGGGGGCTCTGGTGTTTGTGCGTGTGTGCGCATGTGTGTGTGTGTGCAAATGTGTGCATGCACATTAAAAGAAATGTTTGCGTTTAATATTTTTATTGTTCTTTGTAAGCCTCTCTTTTTTTGTGTGCGTTTCCATACATCAGAGAAAAGAGGCCTCAAAGTCCTCCCAAGCCAGTAGGAGCGATCTGCTCCTCTAAATTGCTTACAGCCGGTCTATCAGTGGGGAGGGGGAAATATGGGGGTGAATTTTTAACGACGAAAACAAATGAGCCAACACAGGCGCACAATTAGGGGGAAGTCATGGCTATGTGTCGTCTTTAGATGAGCAACATGATGGCCTCTTTACCCCTGGTGGGGGTAAAGCCATGCCCCAGGAGATGGCTCATTAGGACTGAAGAGGGGACGACAGGAGGGGCTTCTGACAGTCAAAACAGTGGGCGTGGAGTGAGGGGGTCACTGCCACTTGGGGAGAATGGGGCTTTGCTTAAAGTCCCTTCACAACAAGGACCATTGTCACGATGGAGGACATTAGCTCATGGTAATAGTTACTGCTACCACACTATCATTTCACACAAAGGACAGCCACCATAAGGGCTTCATTAGCTCTAATGCCAAAACACTACTGCATCTGTTTGATAACATTACACTGTTGTCTCCTTATAAGTTAATCTCATATCTGATTTTATTATGTAGTAACTTAAGAAAAACACTTGCACTAAAAATGTCTTACAAACTTACTTCTATAGAGATTCTGTGATTCAGCAGTGGAAGCATATAAACAAATGTGCATCATGCAGAAGAAATGTTATTTGGTTGAAATAAATCATTCTAACCTCTCCCTCTGTCAACACTGAACACTTAATGAACAGTGTCATTTACACAGACTTTGTCCCTGTCATCAATGCCAGTTTTGCATTGTCTGACCTATGATCTGTGTACTGTAACAGATAATGTTCAGTTGAGTAGGACACTGAAGATTATTGTAAAGATAAAGTGAAAATAATCCTCATCACAAAAGCCTTTGTTCAGTAGGCTTGGCAGCTTTGGGTCCCATTATGGGACTGTACAGGCAGCACACTCATGGGTCTTTAAAAGCTGGAAGAGTGCCACCAGATGGTTAAGAGCAGAAGTGAAAATGCTGTTTTCCTCAATGTGCATTTATTTAATGGTCCATTGTAGTAAATTACATTATATTTAGAAATTACATACCCATAACTAGGTACATTATTTAAAAGAAAGGTAACATGCTCTTGCTTTCATACTTACAGCTTTTCTTTGATTAAAACATATTGACTGACACATATTTGCTTCACTTTGGAAACAATATCTTAGGGTTATTCAGTCTTTTATACAGTAGTTTTCCTCAGAGATTAAAAAAAAGTCCTTGATTCACTGATGATACTCAAATGATTTGCTAAACTTTCTCTTTGAAAATCCCTGCCATGCTTTGACTCTCTGTTGATCAAAGGAACTAAATCCAAACCGATTCATTTGTTTTCTGTCTCAATTGTTGAATTAGCCTTCATTGCTGTATTCTCTACAATTTGCATATTGGGTATTAGCTTTGGAACAAACTGGGCTTCACACAAACAAGTGCATACAGCTTTATTTAAGCGGCTAATTGAGAACTGAGTAACCATCTCTAATCTGTTTAACATAAAGAAATAGTATTTTCTCATCTAATTAATATTCTCAGTTTAGCTGTTTAAAAATCCAAACAAGAACATACCCTAGTGAGTTTCACATGAAGCAAGATTGACAGGAGTTTAGTAATCCTAATTATACCACCCACGTCTATGAAGAAAATAACAAAAGCCAGGCTATTGTGTGTTTCTGAAAGCTTTAGACCTACCTAGGATCATTACAGCTCATATATGTGATTTTCAAGAAAGAGATCTAATATTGGCTTAAGTGTTTGGGTCTTATTTTCCATTTGGCTTCTTTTCCCCAAATGGATGCTGTGAGCTTTTGTCACTTTGACTTTGACAGATAGTGCATTTATTGTGAGTCAATGCTAAGTGCCATGTGCTGGACAATAAATGAACATGGATACGTAAAAACATTTATGGCTTTATTTGCTTTTATTAACAGCTTTCGGTTGGAAGCTTTTTAACAGCACATTTGTAAGAAGGTGGTGTCATGGGAATAAGTCAGAATGTGAGTGAAAAAAAAACCTTCTCATGCCTGTTCAGATCTTAGAAATAAAAGTAAAATAAAGTGTCATGTCATCTGTTTCTCTTAAATGTCCTTTTGATGTCTCAGCGATTTTTTTTTTAATGCTCAATAGCCATTCTCGCTGTTTTCATCACACACTCTGCAAGGACACGGTCTATGCGGCAAGTTTATGTCCGAAGCTCACAGTTTTTGACCTTGGATAAAATGGTTGCCACTGCTATCAATCACCAGCTCAACCAAGAACAAGAGAAAATGATGCTGGCTAACAACATTATCACAGCACTTGTTCACATCTCATTGATTTGACAAAAGCCATCATTCAGCAGTGTCAGTCACAGGGTTCAGTGCTTCATTATGGGGAAGACTGACTACGCACAAAATCAACCATACCATAACTCTACTGCAAGAATGAAAACTAAAGTCAAGGATTCATTTCAAATGTAGTCCTTTTTATTAACAAGAAACATACTATACGCTAGGATACATTTAGTGCTTGAGCAATTGCAGTTATTACAACCAAAGAAATGAAAGAACCATATATGTCTGAACCAGAGGTGGAAGTAACTAAGTAGAAGTAATTCCTTTACTGTATTTACAGTAAGTACAGTTTCCCTACATACACTCCCTACATTTTTGTATACATATCTGTACGTTATACTCTTTATATTTTCAGAATAGACTCATTACTTTTTCCAAACTAGACAAATGTGACAGTTAGGGCTGCAACAATTAGTCAACAAAGTTGACTAAAATCGATAATAAAAATAGTCTACAATGAATTCCATTGTCGACTATTGTCGCCAGTCGTGTTTTCCAAACAGAGTGAGACATCTCACTTGATTATAATCTCTGTTGAGAGTCGCCCATGTGCAATAGTGTCTGTGAGCGGTAACATACAGGTATGAGTACCAAAACTTCTAAACTTTAGGAGTATTTTAGCCTCGATACGGTGAATAAAAAGTCTACCGGACAGGTTTGTAAAGCAGCAGGTCCTACTGGGGGCCTAAGTCAGGATTCAGTGTCTTGCCCAAGGACACTGAATGGCGAACCGCCAACCTCTCAGTCATTGTGCGACCCACACTACCAACTGAGCCTCAAAATAAAATAGTCTTTATTGTCATTTGGCATATCACAATGACACATTGTACAAAATTGTATTTGTTTGGTCTTTCCAAGACAAAAACAACTGAATGACCCCAATCATTAAAGCATCCCCAGGTCATGACACTTATATGAACAAGAGTGTTTAGTGATTTTAAACTTTTGAGAACCTCTTTGTGGGCAGTCTAGAAATGGTAAATCATCCAAAATCAAATCAATTCTTCCTCTCCATGATATGTATTGACATGGAAAATATGGAATTCATAGACCAAGTGTTCTTCAAGTTATTGTATTCTTTCGACGGATATCTAGTGGTCGGACTGAAAACATATCCCTAAGACTCCATTTGGGGATATAAATACCTGATTTTCACTTAAAAAAGCTAAATGCAGAGCATAGTATTAGAGTAAATGATGATGAATCACTTAAGGAAGGTTCT
This sequence comes from Siphamia tubifer, assembly GCA_020466265.1. Taxonomy (NCBI): domain Eukaryota; kingdom Metazoa; phylum Chordata; class Actinopteri; order Kurtiformes; family Apogonidae; genus Siphamia; species Siphamia tubifer. Next base: position 33,235,047 of record CM035804.1, read on the forward strand.
AAATATAAAAACAAACACTGAGGCTTTATGAATTAAATAGCAAAAAACAAATTTTCAGTTGGACCATAATATAAAGACTGGAACTTTTCCCCTTCAAAAGATAAATGCTTCAATTGGCTTCCTCCAAAAAAAAAAAAAAGAAAAAAGCTTTTAATGTTCTGATTAATTATTGATCACAGTTAAACTCCACCCCCCCCATGCTCCATCTCTGTCATAAAAGCAACACAGTGCTCAGTTTGCCAGCGGACAGTATCCCACCCCCTCTCCTGTGGGATACTGATGTCACACTATTCATCATCTCCTATTGAGAGACGTTGACGGAATGGATCCACCTACGTGGGGTCTCCAGCGGCGGCTCCCCAGACGATCTTCCCACCCTCTCATGCCCCCGGTGTGGTCCCACGGGAGGTTTCAATTAAACAGAGACATTTTAATCCCCTTCCACCACGTTTATCTCTGCACCCACACCTCTGGAGCCCAGACAGTGGAAGAGTGAATCTGTGGATAAAACCATCTCTCTGTTCACTTTGTGTACTTCTCCTCTATATGGAGATTAGAGGCGCAGTGTGTCTGGGATTAGTCCTCTTCTGTCTATTTAGATGGTATAAAGAGTATGTGTTACTAGAGTCCCATTTGACAGTGTGAGCTGTCTTAAAAGAGAAGGTTTTTTTTTAGAGTGAGACAATGAATACTGGTGTTCAACTGTACATGACTGAATATTCTACATTTTACCACAACTTTAATTGGTTGCAAATGCCAACATTAATTTAGAAAGTCACAAATCTAAACTCATTCATGTAATTTACCGCTCCAGGGAAAGTATCATCAGGAACCTCCTTAAATTAGCTTTTGATTTTCATGTGAATTTCTTACATTCTGTGCTTTTCCATTTCGCTTCACTGCACTGTAACGGTCTGTACATGCCAGTTTAGGGCAGTACACGGTCTGAGTTTGAAAAGCTTTAACTAGATGTCAGCTTAGCAGGGTTCTTTCAGGTCTTTTTAGTCATCATTAAATATGCATGCTTCCATTGGCATGTTTGCGTGTGAAAGAAAATTGGTGTGATGACCTTTAACAATCAAATTATTCTCTTACTGTATTTTAATACTAGAGCTAAGCTTGGCTTTGGATTTGTGAGTCATAAAATTGACTTCCTGGCTTTACAGTAGGTGTTCTGCTCCACATAACTAGTTCAAGCTGATCTTTGGCTGGCAATTTACGGAGAAACAGCTTGTTAATGGTCAATTGATTAGTGCTTAATGGGAGTATTGATTGAGGTGATCTGGAATGTAAATTTTTCATCCAGCGTTGTGAAGTCAAAGAGAATAGCACATCTTCTTCAGGTCATGTGTTAAACGTTCATCATTAGCGATATACTTTTAACTCCTCACTCAAATGCCAGCTGAAGCACGGAGAAATTAAGGCTGTAGAAAATTAACCTGAACACTATTCCCTGTAATCATTAAGTTCAACAACCATCATTGGAGTTTAATGTGAGGCTCCAGAGAAATAATTTGTATTCCAACTCTGTCCAGTTCCTCATCATTTTAAGAAAGGCTGCATTATTTCAGGTGAAGGAGCTGGATTGTTCCTTTCTTGGTACCTAGGGCGGCACATACATTTCCACTGCTTTTTTATACGCCCTAACTGTGGAAATCAATATGTAATGCACAAGTTCTGTTCATTTCCTCTCTCTAATTCACAGTCCAATGTGAATTATTTTAATGAGAACCTGCCTTAGTGTCCTTAGGAATCTGACCAGTGGCATTTAATGAATACATTTATACAACACAAACACATAACTGATTGTCCTTTGTCCTGTCCATTCAGATAATTTGGAGTTGAAGGAAAAATTAAAAAAAAATTGTACTGACTGCAGTTTTGATAAATGAATTTTTTTTTTAGTTTTCTACTTATGTTACTCTCTTGCTGTGCCTTTCTAAATATACATGTACGATGCATAAGTCTATCAGTCTATGTGTCAGACGGCAAACGGTCCAAAGACAATCAACATGTCTCTGGTAAAGGATGAGACTGCCCTGCAGCCACAGAGATCCATCGCTCATCAGACGCTGTTAGGGAAATTTAGGAGCTTAATTTTGTCGTTCCAGGCGCTTGATACTGCCAGTGATTCAACATTGTTATACCAGAGACTGATGTCTTTGCTATAACTGATGTGCAGATGGGCAGCAATTCCTCACAGAGAGGGATGGTTTCTTCAGCTGAAGTTAATGATGTCATGCTAGTGGTTTATCAGGGTTTTGGTATTTCCTCTGCTTATATTGTGAAATGTAAAACAGAACCAGGAGGCATATAACAAAACTATTGATTAAACTACACTATCACTCGGGTAGAACAAACATCCCCACCCCTCATGTGCCTTTGTTCCTTGTGCCAGTATCAACATTTTCTGAAAATGTCATTAAAATATGTCCATAACTTTTTGAGTTTTCTTGCTAACAGACAGAATAACAAGAAAACAAACAAATCCAGATTTAAGCATCATTGGTAAAAAAAAAAAAAAAATCAGTCAGGTCAGCAACTAACCATTTGTCATTATTAGTTTATCTTTTGATATATTTTAATGAATAGATGACTTGTTTGGTGTAAAATGTAAAAAAAAAAAAATCTGAAAATTTTTAACTGTATTTTTCAAAGACCAAGAGGATGTCCTCAAAAATATTCAAATACTTTCATAAGGTGCATTTCTATCCAAAATCTAATGGAAAATTGCAGAGAACCTACTGTGCAGTATGATTTTGATTTTTTTTTGTCGATAAACTACTCATAGAAAAGTGTAAGTTGGTCCTAATATACAAAATGTACACAAAATAAAAAGAAAATGAAAATGTTGAAGAGGATCTGGACTAACCTTTGAAAACTTTGAGACCTGGAGCTATTTTTGTGAAATAGATTTTTCTCTCCATCCAACCTTGCCTACATGTATCACTATTTATTACATATATTATCCACAGCATTTTTCAGGGGGGAGCAGACATTTTACTATATTCAATTTATACACTACAACCACTGTCATTTGTCGGACTACATGGATTTTATTGGTGAGTCAATGTTGCAGAAAATAACAGTTTCCATGTTCACTGTGGAGTGTCTGAACATCCAAATGCCTCTTATCTGATGCCAATGAAATGTTGAAAAAAAACAACTGAATTTTACATGAATTATTTGCATATTTTGATAGGATTAGTGTTAAAACTTATTAAGTATTTTTGATCAAGAAATGCTTTGGGTGGCTGGAGACAGTTACATTTTTGAGAGTTGAATTTTAATGAATTGGATTGCTTCCATCCGCTATATATCCAACATAATACCATCAACTATAATTTTACTGAATCTGGTTCATTTAGACAACACTGTCCAGTCACCAGCTGAAGGAGAAAAAGCCTTTTTGCACAAATCCGTTTTGACTTTGGCTTAAGATATGAATGTGGTTGATCTTCATATTGGTGTTCTACTTGTACCTGCATCTCCATTTTAATAGGCTAATTACTTGGCAGCTGCCCTGGCGTCCTATGCCTGCCTCAGTCAGGAGCCTGGTTCTGAACAGGCATCAGCCTCTGCCAGTAGGCTGCAGACAGCTGGGTGTGTAGTGTGCTTTCCAGAGATGTCAGTGGAATCCTTTTCTAATCCTCTGGTCCCCTGCCGGGAGCCTGTTGTTGGAGAGGCATCACAAAGAACATATGACACCGCTGATAAGAGGGACTCTATGAGATTCAGTCAAATTAAAAAAGGATCACTTTGCGTTATTAGCTAAGCGTTTGTTAGAATGTTATCGCTCTCAATTTAATACTTATTCAAAGATCATTTTTGTAGTGCTGAATACATTTGGCTGTCACAGGGGTTTTCTTGTGCAGGATTTCATGAAGAGGAGAGGATACACAGCACTTGGATTTAATAATTTATTTGCTTCATCCATATCTGTAAGAAGTGTGTGTCATTCAGAGGTGCGAATGGAGTCAGATCTCAGTGGGATTTCTGTTGGATTTCTGTTGGGAGACCAAAAGACAGTTCTGCTTCTTGTGATTTGTACTGCAGTTGTGCTATAGTCCTATGGAGGTCACATTGTATATATCATATAATGTGTGTGCAGTATGAATTAAGTCACCTTTTATCTGTTTCTTACTTTTTTAAGTGATTTTATCCATGCGATCAGATAAGCTGTACCGTGTTTGGGAGTGCTGTGCTAATTGCTCTGCGGTGAGATAAGCATCTTGGCAAAACTCCAAACCTGTGAATTATGAATGCGCTCAGTTTTAACCACCTACTGAACTCTGAATGCTCCAAGGTCAAGTCTGGGAAATATGGCTTCATATTTGTCTAAACAGACCCCTGTCTCCTGCATATATATAACCACATTCACAACCCTAGGTACACAAGACCTACACATGCACCAAGTGGGAGTAGAAGAGTAAAATGGAGTTTCTCTTGGTAAGAAATAGCATCAATCTTTCTGAAAAAAAGAAGCATGAGACATATCAAGATTAGAGTGATGACTTCTATTCACTGGAGGGCTTATGGAAAAGGATACAACATGTTCCAGACCTTTTATTCTGAAATATTGGGGGAAAAGAAGATACTTCATACTCTGTAACTCAAACACCACATGGGCTGAAAATGCAAAGGTTTAAATGTGTGTGGGCTTAAAAGAGTCAATGTCTGCTCCAATTTGTTCATGTTTGACTTAAAATGAAGAATGTGAATATTTATATGTAGAATTGATTAATAAATCCCCAGTGGTTTATACAAGACAAAAGTAATGGTTTGGTGCATGTGTATCACAGACATGCACGAAGAGATACCTGCATATAGAATAGAAATAGCCTGACGGTGTTTGGAGGGGGGCTCAGCTCCGTCTGATTGATTTGGCTGTAACAGTGACAACAGGCCCATGTGTTTCACTCCGCATAATTCTTTGATTAATGCTGCGCATCCCAAAAATCGCTCCACTGCAACATGAAATCGAATTAAATCACCTGGATACAATCTGTAATTGATTGGAAATGTCACAAAAGAGAAGAAATGTCATAAATAACTACGGATTTTTTAGAAACATGTAGATTAAGTGATTTCTTTTTATAGTGTGATTATTTGTCACATAATGTATTTCCGTCATTCTGTGTGGTGTTATCAAGAAATAAAATATCAGTACTGAATATAACATCTTTTGCCTTTGACTCCTCATTTCACATTGACACATGCCGTCTCCCCAGAGGCCCAACAGATTCAGATGTATGTCTCATTGTGTACAAAACCAGATGCAGAGAACCATTAAATGAAAGCACTGTAGCCTTCCATCCACTTCGCACTGTATGACTATGTTTCAAATCAATACTGTAAATTATTGAAGGCATGGTATATGCCAAATGATATTCATTGAAGGGAATCATGTTCCCCTGGGCTGTCAATAAAGCAGCACATGTTCTCACACAGCACCTCTTGGCATGCCTGTTGAAAATAGGAAATTCCTACTTTGTCAGGTAGTATTTTCAATGAATAACAATTACAGACTTTGATAATTCCTTTCATGCAAGAGTGTATTGCCTCATCTTCTTAAATCTATCTATTCCAATGATAAGCTACACTGCAGCTCTGTAACACACTGTAGAGGAAGCTTAAAGGTGAGTGGGTCCTGTTTGGAGCTCTTTGAATATAACCACTGTAGTAGGTTATTTAATATCTATACATCGAGCAGACAGTGGGGTTCACAGGAAATTGCAGAACGGCATTAAAGTAAGATTATCAGCAAGATGCTATATACACTAGTATATAGGAAATGTTATATGTTATATGAAAAGCTGATCAAAGTATCCTGCACTTGGATATATATTTTAGTACGACCTACTTTGACCTCATTTCACATACATACACTTATTTAATGTAAGATAATGCAACAAAACAAAGTGAAATGATCAAGAGCCTATTTCCTGTCTAGAACTCTATAAGCTCCTACAGAATGAGATTTGAGTTTTATGACTTTATTTCCAGCCACTTTATATCCAGCACAAGCAACAATTGCATGTAGAACAATAATCAAATATTATGTCTTTGTATATGCGGCTTCCTCTACTTGAAATGACACAGAAACACAATCATGTGGCAGTTTTACCTGATATATATTAACATATTAGACCAACTTCTTTACATTCTGAAATATTACGTTTGTCTTGTATTTCACATGTGGTATATATTAGGGCTGTCAAATAAGTCCAATTTTTAATCAGATTCATTACAGGGTTCCTATGGATTCATTTTGATTGATCATGATCAAAACACTTTGTCGTTCAACTGTTCAGTCTCTATTTTTGTTTGGTTTTTTTGGTTCTCAAATTTCCCCTCAAAACACACTAAGAAATATATATTTATTTATTTTACAAAACTTGCTAAAATCCCCAAAAAGCAATGAAAACCCCAATTCATAAATACAATACATAAAAAAACCTAAAAATGTGATAAAATATCCAAAACATGCAAAAATGGGAACATATATGCAATTAACATGTTTATTCTACACCAGTTTCATGAAAAGCAACAGAAAACAACCGTTCCATTTCATTGTGTTAAAAATTTTAATCAGATTTATCTTGATGATGGATTAAGGCCAATACATAATATACATATATATATATATATATATATATATATATATATATATATATACACACACACACACACACACACACACACATATATATATATATATATATATATATATATATATGTGTGTGTGTGTGTGTGTGTGTGTGTATATATATATATATATATATATATATATATATATATATATATATATATATATATATATATATATATATATATATATATATATATATATACACACAAATGTAAAAACTGAAGTAATTTTGGTTATTATCAAGAAAACATGGAAAATGGATAGATATCACCTCTGAAATTAAACTCTTCTACACTATTTTTGTTATCATTATATTTGTCCAAACAAATGTAGCTTTAGTTTTAACAGACATTACACTGAACTGTTTCTGTAACTGTACACAGTAAATGTTGCAGTGTTAAATTAAGTTTATTTAACTTCTTCTAGAGTCTATTTGGTCCCATTGTCTCCAAATTAACACTGCAAAATCTACAGTGTATGTTTATGGAAAAAGGCAAACTAAACAGCATAGGAATGTGGACCCAGTTTAATTTTGGGAAGTAGTTTTTATTGTCAGGTTTATAAATGAACATGTCTAACTGATGACAGCATTTTGTTTTATTACTATTGGTTGTTTATAGATGTTGCAACAATAATCACAGTATGAGACTGTGAGTCATTCTGACTGACACTGTCAATATTTTTGTCATTGGTCTTTGATCATGAGTATGACAATGATTGTCTTTAAATCTCTCTCGCAATGTGAAGCAAGACCACTGAATATTTGAAGTGATGATAGTTTGCCAGTTTATAGCCAGCTTTAGTGCAGAGGCAGATGTGTAATGAATGATTATCATATTCAGTAGACATTTATGGATCTACATTGCTGAAACAAAAAGTCTAAAACTGTGATTTTGATGTTTTTTAACTTGACATTCAGCCCTTCAGTCAGATATGCATATTCCATTTTCACATCCTCATTCATGTTTCTCTTTGTCACATCCCTGAGAAATCTCACTAACACAGACAAAAAGCACTTTCTATTCTGGAGCACTTTATTTTGATATGAACTCATTTTCATATGTAAGGGAAAGTGGGCTCATTTTAATTTGAATGTCTTATAACCGTGAGCTGGAGAAAATTGTCCAGTTAAGCTGACAATCCTAGTTTTAAACCTCATCCTCTATGTCCTAAAATGATGTCTTTCTTCTACCATTGTAGTCAGGTTAGCCTCCACAGGACAAAAAAAGAGGAATAATGTGTGCAAATGTGGAATCATTAGTACCTGTCACGTCACAGTATATCCTTTGCAATTCCCTTCTTTCAGACAGCAGGTTTAGGTTTGATGAGTAGCCCTCAAGCTCTGCTGACCCAGCATTTTTAGGAAAATATGTAAAGTAAATGAGCACGGTGCATTACAGGCTGTGAAGGTCCAACAGTTTCCTCAGTGATGTGTGACAGCCATTATTATTCCAGCTGTCAGTATTACACACATAAGTGAGCAGATGATGCCTGATGAGTGGTGGTATGCTGATAGAGCCATCAGTATCCACATCCTTGGCCTGGTTCAGTCTGTCACACCTTGTTCCTTTCTGTCTGGGCGTCCTGGTGAACAGGAGGTTTACACATAAGCTGACAGAGTGTGAGGTGTTTGGCCACTTCAGCTGCAAATGGGTGTGGTTATGCTCAGACAGCAGGAAAAAAATGGCACATGTGATTTTTTTTTCACTTATTTGTACCTCAAATATGTTTTTTTTTTTTTTTTTCAGAACAGTGTGAACAGCACAAATCACATTGAATTTATCTTTTCAAATATGGCTCAGACATCTTTTTCCAGATACAGATGTGTTGTTTGTCTGAACAGTCATTGGTATTCATGTCATTTCACAGCACTGCTGTTTTGAAAAATTTCTCACAATTTTGTAGTGGAGAGAGTTTCTTAATACAATACAATACAATACAATACAATACAATACAATACAATACAATACAATACAATACATGTATACATGGATACTCAAAGTTGATGTGTCTGGGATAAAAACCATGGTGTTGAGGTGAAGACCCCTTCTGGTTATAGGTGGGTTAGTAATGCTCTAATGTTAATATGATATGTGATGATGTGATATGTTTGGAAAAAGTTAATAAAAAAAAAGTCATAAAAGAATAGAATAGATAAGGTTTTTAGTGGTTTGAAAATAGAAGTAACACAGTGTAATAACAGTTTTACATCTCTGTAAGGTGCCCAATATAAATAAACCACACCAGCAAAACTCACCTTATATGTCAATGCATCAGTAATACAAATCCAAATTATCATATTTCTTTATTTAAGGATCTCCATTAGTCTCTACCAAAGTAGAGACTATTCTTCCTGCAGCTTATTCCTAATATTAAAGTGTTAAAATTTTTAATTTTGCAAAGCACATAATATAGATTCGTATTATATTAGTAATAAAACTTTGACAAGGTTTCCAGGCTAAGATGGAACAACCAGTACCCAAGTACAACTACTGTATGATTAATAGTAAAAGCAGCAGCACAACCAAATTAAGAAGAGTATTTGTTCAGGAACAAATCATTTTAGGGTGACATGTGATCCTAATTTAAGAATGATTTTTTTGAGTAGTATGTATTAATATTTGTTGCTAGTTTGTGTTTCATTGGCTATTAGTGATAATTAAATATTTCAATGTCTTATTTATTTGTTTTTGGGGTCATTGTATGCATTTGTATGAAAAAAACCCAAAATCTTATCAAATGTATCTTTCGTATTAATAAAATAATAAAATATAATAAACGTCACTTTTCAGTGAGATATAAAGAACGTATTTTTTGACAATAGATCTAGAAAATCTTACTTGAAGAAATCTTATCAACATCATTTTCACTTGTTCCATTCACTTGGTAACATCAGTGTGATCAAAATAATGCACAGTTTTTAATTCCGTCATTTTTGTCCATAATGTGTGAATGTCTTTTTTTTATTATTATTTCTGTATTGATCCAAGGAACAAGGATGCTGTTATTGCTGTAATAACCACAGGGGATCTTAAATAACTAAATAAGACACTGCACAGTGGTAACAACAGTAACAAGCTTTTGTAAAATCTGCGTCTTTTGCTGCTGAACTTCTTTCTGTTGTCATCATCTCCTGCTGGGTGTTTGGTCGACAAGAGCCTCTCGCCACGTGCTGCTACACACATTATTTACTCCTTACATACCTCCATCTTGCTGCTTTTTCTCTCCTCTTTGTCCTCTTACATGTGCAGGAGGAGATAATTTCTTAGCTTTTCACTCCACCCATCTTGAGTAAATCCCAGCTGACAGTTTAATGGCCATGAGACACGCGGGTATAGGGTCTGTAGAGTGAGGTCTGATATCTATACCAGCTGGCTGACAGATGAGCAATGGAAAAGGGTTGAAAAGAATAGGTTATGTGACTGAAATGTGTGAGGTGTGTCACTCTTTTTCTGCAGCCCTTCAGGCAAGTTCAGTCTAGGACACAGTGGTAAAAAGGATGCACCAAGGTACTCATATAGGAAATGTGGCAGAGTAAACTCACTTCTGCCTATGCTAGTTATGATTCAATAAAGCTTTATATAGTGCCAAAAGATGCACTAGAAAAAATTTTGTATTTTTGTCATTTCTAATAAAAATAATCGGACATAATCTGCTAACGAGTAACTTTTCAGTGAGATATCAAGCACTTATTTCTCGAAAATAGATCTTTATATCAAGAAATGTTACCAAAATTATTTTCACTTGTTCCATCGGCAGATTTTTTGCTTGAACTAAGCAAATAAATAAATAAATAAATATATCTAGTCAAGTAAGTATGATCTAGGTGCAATTTTTTTAAAATAAGGTTTTCAAGATCTAATGTCTAAATATAAATTCGTATATCTGCCTGAAAACATATTTTAAGTGTGATGGGATATTTTAACTAGATACAGAACAAATATAAATGGTAAGATTTAGATTTTTGGTGTGTGTGTCCAAACTAAATCAGTCTTAACTGCCCAATTTTTCCAGTATTAATATGAAGTCTAGTGATTGCACATGATGCAGCCACAAACTGTCCATTAATTACATTAACATATGAAATCCAACTGTGATTTTACAACACCGGTGCATCTGGGTCTTAGAAGGGATTTGCATAGTTTAAGATTCTCTCTCAGTATCTTACTTCATCCCACCCCATAATGATTGACAGCTCAGAGTAATAAAATATGAATTAAATCAAAGTTATGCAGTATGGGCACAACCTTGTAAGATAAGGAGTTCTTACTGTATATATATATATATATATATATATATATATATATATATATATATATATATATATATATATATATATATATATATATATATATATATATATATATATATATATATATATATATATATATATATATATATATATATATATATATATATATATATATATATATATATATATATATATATATATGACCAGATTATAGGATGCCTGAGGTCAGATGATCTTTAGAGCTTATGCTTTAATTGTGTCCTGCTGTTGTGCATGTGTGGTCAGGTTTGTGCATTTGATAAAACAAAAACATTTTGCTATGAGCTACATGAAAGCTTTATGTTTCTTTAAACTAATTTAAAACCCTGTTCTCTCCAGGGACATATTTTTAAAGCTAAGAGTTTCTTTTGAAGACAGAGATCTTATTCCTTTCATCCATTACAGAGTAGAATGGACTGAGGTTTATAGTTAAACTCTCCCCTCGGCTATTGTTCATTAAGCTGCCTTGTTTAAGAGTACTATTAAAAGTACTATTTAACTCTTTTTTTGTTTTATTAAGAGCAGAAAGTCACATGTGAGCCCTCCAAGATTCATTATTGCATCCCTTTGGGGCTCAGGAGAGTCAAGTGTTTTGTGGTTTGATGTTTTGATGACTGTTTATAATGTTTTATAATCACAGATGTCTGTACGGGATCCAATAAGGCACTGGTTCCCAAACATTTTTGGTGTGCAATCGCATTTTAACATCACACATTTCTGGTGACAAAACAGAGATATTTTTTTTGACTAAAATGTATTTGTAATAGTTATAGTTTGCTGTATCATGTTGTAAATTAACATTCATTTTAGATGACATTTAATCTATATAGTGTATATTATTATGGGTGGAGGCAGAAAAGACAGGTGTAGATTACTGCACAAAGTGACAAGTTAATTGGTCAGTATTGTCAGAATGTACAGTCAGTCCAGGTTGTATTTGCAAGGCTGACAATTTATACTGCACAAACAATAACTCAAACTATGAATTATGAATGAGGTACAGCATCTGAAACTGACCACAATGAATATTTGACAGATAACACTACCACAGTGCTTCAGTTTCAGCTTCAGTTTGTCCTGTCTTTTATGTATTGTAATTGTCTCTCAACTCACCATTAATGTGTATATATATATATATATATATATATATATATATATATATATATATATATATATATATATATATATATATATATATATAGTGCAACAGGGTTGAGTCTTTTGTGTACGAGAACACACAAAGTAGATGGACACAATATCCTGGTTAAACTAAAAGCCTTAGGTGTCTATCTTTGCATGTTGTACGACATAGTGTTGATTATTTTTAATTGTTTGAATAAACAATTTGTCATTTATAAATTACTATGAAGAGTTGGCTCATGTTCAGGTCTGTCAACATGCCACCCCTGATGTGTTCTTTGGTCTGAATGCCAAAAAGGACATACTTTGTCCCATCTTAGACCCCCTGTAGATTTCACACACTAGTCATTAGATTCAATTTGGTCTTGTAAATGATGCACCGGTTCTGTGGCTACCATTCAAGGTTGCCTGGATTTTAATTACCGTTAATTACAATTTGCATAAAGCGTTTTAGAAACCGGTTCCAGAAGCGCCTGTAATAATTATACATGTAAATGAATGGTAAGCTGATAAAAGCTTGTGAGTGTTCAGGAAGGGCCTGCTTTAAAAAAAAAAAAAAAAATCATCTGATAACTGAAAGTCAAATAGAAAAGAGCAAAATGAATGTGCCTGGTTTGGTAATGTGTCTGAACAATACAGGAATGTCTGTTTGTTCAGATGTTTGTAATCATTTCATTCCACGGTGAAATGGAAAGTGACTAATGGAGCGTCAGTGACGTCTGTACATGAGGGAGTACAAGGGTTTTTTTTTTCTCCAAATTAATTTTAAGGTTGTGTTTTTCAGTGACAGATATTAAATGTTCTCTGCACTAGTACTTTGATAAAATGTTACACTAATTTGTTGTTGCACAAGCTAATAAAATCTGACAGCTAAACTCTCTAAATATTGATAACACAAATATGATAAAAAGTAAGACACCTCTAGTCTAAGACACCTGATAATTCCCCTTTTATACTTACATTAAAGTCCCTCTCAATCACTCTGAACTTTTTCAATAGAACTTTGTTTTTCATACTGCGTCTCTTCATTACCTCCTTCATTTATCAAGTCTTCCTTTGGTAAATGACACCATTAGGCTTTATGTTGTAAATTGGAACAAAACCTGGGATGTTTCTATCACAAGGTAATCAGTGGTGCTAATAGGAGATAGCCTTCACTCATGTTTTCATCGGCCATGCGTCTATGCCAAATGCTGTAGTTAAAAGGTGACACTAAATAAATTGGGCTCCACTGAGATAACCGTGCCTGAAAACTGAAATCACATTTGATGGCAGTCATTAGCTGGGCTCGTTGGCCAAATACATCACACTGTCACAATTTTGGCCTGCAGAATCTATTAAATGTCATTAGTGGGAAGTGTTTGAAGGCAGCAAATTACCCATGTGCTACACAGGTTTCTACATTGAAATGCTTTCACTGGCATATACAGTGTCCACTATGGACCATACAGTACGTATGACAAGACACATTTGTGGGCCACTGGCTCACTTTGACCTGGAGGACTGCACAAGGGTTAAAACCAAAAGGCTAGCAGGCAATTCTAGTTTTATGTTGGAAAAGAAGATTAATGATGAGACGTAAACAAAAAACAACAAACAACCAAGAAAAAAAAGCACTTCAACTAATGATATTTAATAAAAAAAAACAAACAGAAAAAACAAAAACATAACATCAACAAAACAAAGTCATCATTGCTTTTGTTTTCTGCGTTGATGACTCATAAATATATGATAAATGAACAATAAAATCATGTTTGAAGTTAGCCTAGTAAACTACCCCACCTCTAGTGACAAAAAATATTTTTGCCTGAATCGTTGGTTTTGCGATGCTCCATAGAGCCTCAGCCAGGACCTGTAAAATGTTACCGATCCAATCACAACACTCCATTTGTGTATCGAGATTGTAGGATGGGCTTCGCATGATGACGATAACAGTCGACTTGTCATGGTAGTTTGAAGCAATTTTTTGTCTAACTTTTCTCCGTTTCAATAAATCAAGTTTCATCATAATTCCTGAACAATTAAAACCACCACTGAACAAAACGTCTTTCATTTTTCATAAATAATTTAAATTAACTAGAAAAGCACTCGGAAAGCAGACTCCGCCAAGGCAGACCAGCCCCCACCCTTCCTAAATGACCTAAATGTGCGATAGTTTTCACTTTTGCCCTGACTAAAAGAATGAAACACACATGTACCTGCTCACATACCTTCACCAATCACTACCAAAATTAAATTGCCAGGATCAACATTTCCTGAAAATTTCATCCAAATCCATCCATAACTTTTTGAATTATCGCGTTAACAAACAGACAGACAAACAAACAGATACTGTAAATGCCTGCAAAACAATAACTCCACCCTTCCTTAGCAGAGTAATATAGATTCTCTGTGATATTTTAATACAGAGCTAACAGGTTGCCACTGAGGTGACCCTCGAATGCATCACGGTATCTGAATATGGCATTGAACAAACCCACCCTCACTGTCCACCTCAGTCATGGCAGTTGTCTGGAGTTCACCTCACTGAAGAAAGGGTTGATAAACAGTGCTCCAACACAGAGCATCCTCTGTGGGGCACCTGTCACTCTCTGACCCTCTTTGGCCCCGTGTCCCATGTCAGTGTTTGTGATGCCATGGTGACAAGCCACTGTCATGGGAGGAGCCTGTGACCTTTGCTTAACTAATGGATTCTTCATCATCCTTGGTGCCACCAGCATGAGCCCTGTGTTTATTGCTCTTTATTTTAAATTAAATCCACAGCAGTGCCCATCCATCATGGTCGCCCATGACCTTTAGTGGAGGTGATGACTTGGCCCTGGAGAAGACAGGGTTCTGGTTTAGAGCAGCTTACCACACCATTAGTGACACTTTCTTTTGCACCGTTGCACTCGTCTAATATATTTATATATAATAATGTAAATTGTATTTAGCTGTACATCAGTTGCTGAGAGCGACAATATGGCGGAGGATCATGTACCATGGTTAACACTCACTTCAACAGTATTCTTTTGTTCTTTGGCTGATGTTCTAAATTGTGAATACTGATCACTGCTGTACTCTAGTTTCCTTCTCAGTGTCACTGTACTCTGTAGACACTATTCTTTTCAATTCCCCAGGCTTCTGTGATAAAACAACATCAGCTACAAGGGAAAAGTGGGTTTTCTGTGACCGATATGATCTGCCCTCCAGGCTTTCTCACTTAAATTGAGAGGCTTGAAGAGAGTGCTTCCTTACTGCTGTTCTTCTCTTGAGTAAAAACTCAGTAATTTCCTTCTATCCATCACAGATAGATAGAAATACATTTAATTGTTTGTCATGTTGCATGTAGTGATCTACAGATCAACTCGGAGCAGCAGGTTTCATTGGATCAAACAAAACACTAAAGAGAATCTAAAAGAGTGATGTTATTGGCTGTAATTGTGAGATGTGTTTTATTTCAGTGTGCAGATATCTCCAGCATTGCCTGATAGTTTTGGCATCCCCTTTCATCTTTTTACTGGCATTCACTTAAAACGTGAACGTGTTGCATCCTTAAAAGATATATCTATCTCCTCTTTTGCAAATTGTTAAAATTGAGATATCATAAGATTTTTTTCTGCTGAGGGGATTTTTTAATTTTCAATAACACTATGTACACATTAGAAAAGTGTCAGATTTTGGAAAAGGGTTTGATGTTGTATTATTATTTTCTGTGTTTGTTCCTTTTCGTCAAATGGATCTGTAAAAAAAGAAAAAATTGCAATCCCCATTTTAAGTAGTTTAATGTTAGATTAGAGCTGGCAATTACATGTGTTGAGCGCAGCGCATTCATTCATTCATTTTACAGTGCCTTTTGGAGCAGGGACATGGTATTTTTTGTAAAGTGAATATGTACAATGGGAAGTAGAGAGGTGCATTTTGCATTTTTATAAAATTTCCTCAAGCTACATTAATGCTGCCTTTTTTTCCTCACTGACTATCACTTTGAATGAGTGAAACATAAATGGATTAGCCAGACTTATGGAACTATGTGGCTGTATGTGAAGTGTATATATATATATATATATATATATATATATATATATATATATATATATATATATATATATATATATATATATATATATATATATATATATGTGAATGAATGATAGTATCTCAATTCTACAAATGTATCTTTTTTTTACCTCCAGTACTTTAACAATGAATGTCCTTCACTTCAGTTTTGTGTATTAATTTTTGTATACATGCATTATGCACAAAGCTAAGGGAATTTAGATATTGTCCTGGAGATGCATGTTTGATGTTTATCCAAACTACAATTCAATTGGCACTAATGATAAACTATGATATTTTTTTCTTGAAATAGATGCAGAGCTCCACAATATGTATGAAAGGTCTTTGGAGAAGTGCTTTCAGTTACCCTGCAAATGATGAATATTCAGTACATATTTTCATTACCTTATGTTCCTTTTACTACTAATTTACTATTCATTTTAAGAGCATGTTGGAAATTGCCTTATGTTTACAAGCCATAGGTCAGTGGTTTCAAGGTCAAATTTCTTGTTGGAAATTGAATATGTGAAAAATAGGAAAAACCCTCTGCCTTTTTATGATCTCCAGCAAACATCGAGTTAAAGAGGGTGAAGATGAGGCTTTAATTTATAATTCAGTGGTCAGATACCCTGTTCTTGAATACCATGAAGTACTTTAAAATAAGATGTGCATCATACATTCTCCATGGATGATCCTATTTTTTTAAACCATATATCAATTAGTCTTTAAGCTAGTGGTTGTGGTATTGAATATGTAAAATATACATGAGGGTTTTATGAGGACATACAGTATAGGATCGATATATCCTGTTTTCCATATGTCAGTTCGTCTTTAAATTACAGCCTCCTGTATTTAATATGGAAAATAATAACATGGAATGGTTTCATGTGGAAATCCTATAAATATTCCAGCGTAAAAATGTAAATGATTCAAAACATTCAAAAACCCAATGAAAAATAATTTCAAATATGTGACAGAATATGATTCCCAAGGGTCTGTTTTCATTGTTGATGCATTGGTAAAAAGACATCAGAGCAGGTCTGATAAGCCAGAAACTGCTACAAAGATCCCCAAAGCCTGAAGATAGTGCTGTCAACCCTATCCTTTGGCGTAATCTCCCCTACCGAAGAGCTGCGATGTCTGTGAGGATGAAATGGAACGATAGCTGTCTTTTCTTATCTGACACGATTCGGTCCACTGGGAGAGATTTGGCTGAAATGGAGGCAACACTGTGGAGCTGACCATAACTCTCCATATGGTGTATTCATTTGGCCCTGTGGCTAGAATGGGACAGACAATTGCACAACACACACATACAGTAATGTAAAAATGCACAAAAGACTGTGTATAATATGGTCCCTCTGCTCCATAAAGTCAGGTGGCCATGTATGTTCTTTGTCCTTTGTGGGTTTATCTCTCCTCTATCAGCACTTTTTGCTGTCCTACCATAATGGACTCGCCTGGGATTTAAACATCAGGTCAGCACCCTGTTCCCAGACTCATCACGATACAGGATATTAAAACAGATGAATGAAAAGGAACCGAAAGATGGAAATGTGTACGATTGCTATAGACCTTTTGGGATCTTCATATTTTGTCCTTGCAGATCTAACATAGATTAAAATATACACAAAACACTTAATAAATGTTAAATATGTCTCAGTTATAAGTTTTTTTGTGAGACATTAGTGGCTTGTCCATTGGCTATATGTGCAAATCTTTAATGATATTTGCAAAATGTTGAAGTATGTAATGTCCCTTTTTTTCATGACGAGAAGTAATCATGCTGTTTTACAGATATATTCATTATTATATAATAACCCTCTATCTTCTACTACGTAAAAATATGATCGGTTTTCTGGTGCGTCCACACATATAGCACCATATTTCTTGTTGTAACATCCATCAACATTTTAATTCACCTGACTGTAGTTGCGGAAAAAAGGTATTTCCATTGCAGTTTTGTGAAATATATCATTTGCATTACAGCAAAAAAAAAACAAAAAAAAAACAACACACCTCTCACCAACTGCAAAATCTTTTAATCAAAAAATGATGGTTTTGTCAAAATTGTTGTTTTTCCTTGAGGTACATTAAGTTATATTCACGTAATTTGAGGGTCAATGAAAAAAAAATATATATATATATATATAAATTCAGTTAAATTTCATGTATATATATATATATATATATATATATATATATATATATATATATATATATATATATATATATACACACACACACACACACACACATATATATATATATATATATATATATATATATATATATATATATATATATATATATATATATATGAACATCAACCATAAAGTAATAAAATAATAAAATAATAATCATGCTTGTTTGATGCTGAGGCTGGAACTGCCATCCAGAAGGTCTAGAGGAAGACCAAAGAGAAGATTTATGGATGTGGTAAAAGAGGACATGAAGTTAGTTGGTGTGAGAGAAGAAGATGCAGAGGACAGGGTGAGATGGAGGCAGATGATCTGCTGTGGAGACCCCTGAAGGGAACAGCCGAAAAGGAAAAGAAGAAGAATAATCATGCTTACAGTCAGGTAAGGACCTTCCAGTATTATAGAGTGTTTTGCTAAATGTTAGGATTAAGATGTCAGATTGTGCAGCAAATCACAGAGAATGTTTACATGACAGCAGTCGTGCAGGAAACCTTGTTCTATTGTTCTTTTCTTATGTTGCTTAACAACAATGTGCTTCAGTCAGGCTTATTATTATTACCCTTGCCTCGCAGATCAGTGATCCTTCTGACAAAGAACTTGGGGTTGGGTTGGTAAAGGGACAAGGGTACTGAATAATTTGTACGCTGAGCATGTCTTTAGGAGAAACATGAGAAACACTCACACATATCTGATGTGGCACAGGGCCAGAACCTTAAGCAGCCTTCGGAAGAGGATAAGGAGAGGGTGAGAATGGGGAATAAAATGGGGGAAAAGCTTAACAACTTGAGAGTTTTGGTGTTCTAATTCTGGTATTCTTTACCGTTAATGTGTATTTTGCTATTGTTCCCTTGACTGACCTGTTGTTACTGTTTAACCATGAGGGGGATAAGTACTGTCACATCTCACAGTACACATTTCTATATTGAGCTACAGATGTTCACTTAACCTCAGGTCAAATATCTGACGAGCAAATTATTTAGAGTTTACCTTTTATACACCCTTGATGCACATAGTAATATAATCTTTGAGTGCTATCTGTATTTTTTTTTTCCTCCTCAGTCACTGTGCAGCTAGCTGAACCTGTGGAGTCAATTGTAAATAAAGTGTTTATCGTATGGATCACGGCACAGAAATATTTTCCCCTGCTGAGTCTTTAAAACCAATGTAACATTCTGCTGCTGCAGGCTGTGTAACAGTACGTAGGCGTGATACGACTGCAGATACTGTGAGATTCTAAAGTAATAGTCACTATTTTGCAGTCAATAAAATGTGTCTAAATAACCTTAAGAAGTACCTATGACTTGAGCTGTTCATAAACACTTCTCTATGTTAATATTTGTCTAGAACCTTATTAACACTGTGTGCACTTACTGTATTTATAAATCTTTTTTTTTTTTTTTTTAATTAATCCATACTGGCATTGAAGAAAGCATGATGTTTTCAGGTTGTCCACCTGTCAATCTGGATCATTCCCAAGAATATAAATAATCTCAAGAATACTTTGGGGAAATTTTTCACATTTGGAGCGATTATTCATGCTACTGTGACTTTGAGGCAGCATGTCAGGAATTCATAATTTGCTTCTGCAAAAATGTTTGGCCATAATTAAACACTAGACCTCAGCAGTAGAATTAGAAAGAAAATACATTTAGAGGTTCAATATGCATCATTTGTACATCCTTGTGTGTATGCATGTGAACTTTGCATAATATTGTCTTATACACATTTTTAGACTGGTTTGTTTTTTTGTTCTGTTCTGTTAAACATTTTATTGTTTTCTAGTTTAATTCAATATATGACTAAGGGACAGATATTTCAGATTAATGATTTCATTAACACTGGCAAAATCTACTGTTATGTGGATTGATCTTCACTGTCCCTGAATCAATAAACAAATAAAAAGTTTCAACATAAGCATTTATAGTGAATGTGCCAAAGCTACTGATAGTCTGCCAGTAAAGCTACTTATACAGCATAGATTCCTAGACAAACTTTACATGACTATACATGTACCTGCGGATCATATTCAACCTTTAATATATTGTATTAAATTCCTTTAACTATATACAGTGTATGTACTGTAAACTGTAACTTGACTGTTAGAGCAATATGACCACGAGGCAGTAATTCTAACTCTAAGTGTCACACATGCAGTTTGAAGACAAACAGTAAAGATTAATCTGTTATATTATATCTTAAACTTTTAAAAGCCAGCATTGTGTCTCACTTTCTTGTGTGTTTTCTACACTCATCTTCCGTGTCAGTTCAATGTGAAAAGTTGCAGACATGCCTGTCAGCTGTTGCATGAGCCCTAAGCTGTTAGCTCACATTAGTATAAACCAGGCTAGCAGGACTACATGCTGCCACCATGGCTGTGACTGTAATAATTAGGCAGGGATTTCTTCCTCCCAGTATAGGGAATATGGGTTGCTATTTATGCTAATGATCAGGGCAATTAGTCTGTGGAAACAAGTAAAAAGATCTCATCTACATTAGGCCAACAGACACCCCACCAGCAGACTTGAGCTCACAAACACACCACTCAGTACTGACCTCTTAAGCGGCCCAGAATTTTGAGTCCTTGTAGACCGGTTAAACATAAAGTGCATTTCCAAGCTGTAGGGGAGCTTCTCATCTGATTTTCTGAGGTTTTGCGGAAATGTATGCAGGCAGGGGGACAGCAGGATCCGACTGCTAACTAGGCGGGATGTCCCTCTGCTGGAAAGATGGAAGAGTCTCCTGATAGGCTTTTCACATTTCCTGAGGGTGGAATTAGTAAGCAGGTCAGAGGAGGTCCAGCAATGCCTGTTGCACCAGTGAAGCACAAATGACCCATCATCTGGCATGACAATAATGACATGTGGTGGTGGAGCAGCGATGACAGGCAGCCAGCGGTCGTCATCAGCAAACATGACAAGAATACATGAGTATGTTTGCTAATGCCACAAGTGGTACTTTTATCTTTATTAAAAAAAAAAAAAAACGTCTTTTTTTTTTTTTTTACCTTTCCTGACTTATCAAAGTACTCTAGGTATTTGTTTTCTCTTTTTTTGTCATTTGATACATTATGTTTCGATTCTGTACTGTTTGTTAATTCTCTATGTGTGTTGTGATCAAATCCCAATGGGGATTGAAGGCTTGACAAAGCATGTGTGACCCCCGCCCTCCAGCTGCTGCTTTCATAGGGGCATAATTGGAAAGTGTTTATGCGCAGTTGACATTTAGATATTTGAACAGGCTTTCCTATAATCCTAGAAGGGGACGTAGTAAAGCACCTTCATTTTCTGGTGACATTTATATGCAGTGTGCTATATAGTGCTAGGCCAATTGTGGCAAATGTTATATGGCTGTATTAGTATGTGTACTGTCATTATTTTCTATAGACTGATGATTTTGATTGCATCCATTTCTGCAGCTCATCCTCAGGCTAAAGCTTTGCTTCAAAATAGTTTCAGGTAAAATGGTGCATGTGGGGCTATATGGTTTAATCATAGTATTGGAATACTGCATAGAAATTTACTGTTACTTTGATATTTTTTAAACACATTTCTTCAGATTCAAATGTGAGAATGGGCAGAGATAACTGGGGTCAGAGAGAGGACGTACTGAAAATGTTCAGTGGCTCCTCCAATGATGCCAGTTAACCCCCCTTTTCAAACTAGTTTCATCACCGCTAAAAGCTACACCACCGATACTGTAATCTGAGAAATTGTATTCAAAAAAGAAAGCTTTTTAATGTCCTAAACTGAAAAAGTGATATTTCCTTCTGCCAGTTTGATTTTGCTCACTGAAAATATTGCTATAACTACTGATCTACTTGTATTTAGGACTAATTATGAGGCCAATAGCTTCCACTTTAGAATTAAATATGACAGTATTTACATTTAAACAAAAATGGTAACAATATTCAATGAAAATAGCCAATGATAATCCTTTACAACTTAATTTCAAACAAATTTTATCTAAAAAGATGGTTGTTAGCCAAGGATAATTTATTTTTCGAATGCCTTTATAAATACAAACATTAGCGTCAAGTCTTTTACCAATGCCCATGGGGCAGATTTGCATGCAAGGCTTATGAAATATCACAATGAATGTCACAGAATTTATTTCTGTCTGTCTGTCCATCCATCTACCCATCCTTATTTTGTTTTAATCAAGGTTTTGTATTGATGGATCGAGAGTCAGCCACTATATTATGTCAACTCCTATCATCACATCCCAAAGATTCTCAATGGGGTTCAGGTCTGGACCAATCCATGAGTAAATATGTCTCATGTTCCTGAACAACTCTCAAGATTTAATAAGAATAGTAAAAAAAAAAAATAAATATTCCACAGATAGTGAAACATGGTCATTCAGTATATTTAGGTGTTTGGCTTAATGGATTTATACTGTTATTGAACGTAGACCTGACCAACTGATGCAACTCCAGTACCTGGTCATCGTGGTGATGTGACACGTGTCATCTGCTTAAAGAATTGCTCACAAACTAAGTCGTTTCATTTTGTCTCATCTGAATTCTTACGTTGGCCACCAAGGACTGAATCTCATGGACTGACCATCCATAGTGTAATATTATGGGTTGCTTTCATGTAAATTAATGTACCATTATATTTACTGTCAACTTCCACATCTGTATTTTGTAAACCAGCGGATCACAGAGACAACTGGTATTAGTGGAAACACAACATAATAGGCACCTGTTACTTAATAAAACTGCAGGATCTCCATAAACCTCTTCCACACACACCTGTCATAAAAAAATTAAAATAAAAAATTGAAAAGTGCAGTATTATAAACAGGATTGGATATATAGTGTTTTGGGGAAAATGAGGATACATAGATATGTAGTGTTGTGACTAGTGTTGAATTAAAAATCTCACACTTATTTCACAATTTGAAATTTCATACTTTTTAGGTTTAATAAGTTGGTTGATAAAGTTTGAAACAGGATACCACTTATCACATTCCTTGCTTTGTCTCAAAACAGTGAAACTGTACATATAGTGTTTTGGAACCAAATGATCCCAGCCTTTTTTTTATGGAGACATCATTCTGAAATAAAGATAAAATATGTGGAAAAGGGGCTACTGTGTCTTTTGTGAAATTGATGCTTTGTTTAAGAAATGGGAAACCACTGCTTGCACCAGAAAGGTCACTGCAGTAACTGTCCAATCAAATGATGTTACTTATGTACTTATGTCCAGATGACGACTTGTTCTTGTCAGTGCAGTGTATACATGTGTGTAAATGTATATATTCATAGATAGTGTATATATTTTCTGGCTGAGAAAGAGCAGCAGAATCACTGTTATACAGCATTCCATAACAACACCAGAGTGTATGACATTTCACTATGATTCCCATTCACTCGATGGCATTGATGCATGCATGACTGATTTTATGTTTGTATTATATAATCATGATAATGCCCTTATAATTTATCATTTGACATGCTACCAGGTCTGAGTGAAGAAAAAAACAACAAGGAAATTTGTTGCAGGCAATGTTGGAAAAGATAGTTGCCAAGCTATAAATCATAGTGTAAGTAAATAAAAGCATCTTCTCTGTTTCATTATGAGTGCATGCCCTCTAGTAAATCTGTCAGAGAAAAGTAGTGCACCCAGTGGCCCCATGTTTTCGTTTCTACTCCCTTTTTGATGATAATTGTAATTTTTTGGCATAGAGGTTCAAGGTGCCTCAACATGAAGCCATATTCGCCTTTTTAATTAATGACTTGTTTTATTCATAATTCTTCTGCTCTGATTTCTGGGTCACCTGTACTTTTCCTTTTACACGAGGTACAGAAAAGTAGCAACTCATTTGTGACTCATGCATAGTTTAGCTATTTAAGAAATGTTAGGAATGTGTCCTTTAATCCTTCAAATATAAAAAAATGCATTTTTTCCCCCCATCTAATTCAAGGCTTTGATATAATGTATGTATAGTGTAGTTTCTTGAGGGTTTTGTTCATTGTGACAGCCTCATTTCTGTCCAACCCCTCCATCATTCAGTATCATACCACAGCAGCCAAGTCCCAGCACATAACAAAGAACGATGATTACATGGCAATCCATAGCTATTACCCAAGAGGTGGAAAACATGAGCCATTACAAACAGCAGCCTTTGCTTCACCATCCCCACATTCCGTCTTCCGTCAGGGTTGTTCTTCCCAGAAACACTGACCACTAATGATAGTCGAGAAACACCTGAGCATCCTGAATGACAGTGTGAACCAGGTTCTCATGGGAAGTACAGTTCCACAATGGGATTTAGATAAATACATTGGCAGTAGCACTTCCCTGAATCTCCAACCACAGAATCCTCCTCAGGCATTTGTCAAACAGTATGTGGGCTTGGAGCCAAACGACAGCATCCTGATACCCCACGGATGCTCTTAATATTCCATAGGGCAAAACAGATCAATACACTTTATCAATAGAGTAAAATTGATGCCTGTGAAAATACAGTAAATATATAATTTTAGAAAAGTGTATCGACACTCCTGTAAATTTGTGAGTTGCTGCACCGTTGTCATCAAGTGACTCATGGGCAATTGTTAAGGGATCACATCGATTAGACGCTGTGTCCAATTAAGCAGATCGGCACCACATAACAAATAGTTTGCAATGGATAGAAGCTAATAGTTTTATTGTTTGGGGACGTCCTTAGTTCAGCTGTAAATTATCCACAATTATTGACAGATTATTCTTCTGCTTTTTTTCCTTGATGATTTCCCATGAGGATTTAAGAGGCTACACAGAATAATGCTATCCAGTAGTTTCAGTTTACTCTCAAATGTATTCTGTTTGGCTGCTGTGTGCAATTAAATGGCAAGCAATCTGTGTGCAAATTCAAGTCATATTGTCTCTCACATACATTGATTTTGCAATATAATTTATCTATTTATGTTTAGCTTTTATAAATTGTATATCATGTCTCCTGCTAAGAGTCTGTCAATCAAAACACTATCATAAGAAATAGTGAGGATCATGAAGGACTGCACAATCATGTGGGTCAAACATTTTTACCAGAATTTAAATTGGAATTTAAGATGTAGTAGAGATAATAGTATTCACATATTTCAAGAAGGAAACCAGCAGGATCACTGGTATAGAGATAATTCCTAAAAGTTATATTTACATTAACTTTATTTATGTATGCGTTTGTGTTATATTATATCATTTGATTCCAATTGAATTCCCACAAATAACGCACGACATGCTATGATTAGCAGTTCAGCAAATGAAAACACAAGAAATTAGTTTAGGTCCAGTTGTGTTTAGATAAATATAATGTATTATACATTGAAGAGGAAAACTACAATAATGGTTTACCTGGATATGAACTGATTATGTCCAACTTACTGAAATAAATAATAATTTGTGTCCCTGGTCACAAAGGCTGCATATTATATGACCTCATTCCATCCCTGAACACCCTTTCCAGGATGTTCTGTTGTCTATAAATTAAATTCTGGAGCCATGATGTCAGATAACATGGAGCTGAAGACATCCAAGGGTCATGGGAAAAGGAAATGGCTTCAACTCCTGAATAATGTCAGGTAAATGAGAAATGGAGTGGATTGGCTGTCCTCCAAGAGGAGCATAGCATGCACCCTGTGGAAAATTCGAAGCATGGGGAGCTAAATTGCCTCCAGCTGCAGAACTGTATCGGATACTGAGAGTGCAACGAGGAAGCAGCACTTGTAGCACTGATTGACACGGACGTATATAATTTATGTGTTTGAATCTGCAGTCATTATGGTTCTTGAGTGGACTCTGAGATACCACTGCGACCTTCAGATAGTCAAAGATATAACTCACCTGCTGTGTAATGTATCGCCTCTATGCTGCACAAAAAAACAAACAAACATGGAAGCATTTCACATAATAGAAATATTTCAGAAGCCGCTATGCCTACACACACAATACTTAACATGTAGATTTGCTCTATTTACTATAGGCCTAAATTAATCATTCTATTCATTCCAGATATTAAAATTCAGCTAGCATACATTTCTGTGATAGTTTGTTCTTCTTGTTTGGATGTGATTTTTCTCAGGTGATACACTACGCACTATGGGGAATTAAATTAAACTTCCAGATAGACTGTGATTATGCAGGGTAGGATTTCTATTACATGGCTTGGAGCAAGTGTAAACATTGCCATATTGTAGCTCAGTGAGAGTTTCTGTGCGTTGTATTCTATGTTTATCAGTTCCTCTGAGCCGCGGCGCTTGGCGTCTCAGAGACTCCGCTGTCACCTGCTGAAATCAGCCAAGCCCAGATTAATCTAGTAGACATGGTATGCATCTCTCTGTGTCTCCACCGAAAACTTTCACAATCCTTCCAATCACAATTTAGAATCACAGAGGAATACTACAGTAATGAGTTTTTTCCAAGGCCATTTCATTGCCATTTTCCAGGTGGAAGATGGGTATGGTGAGGATGTAGTCCCTTCAGGCCTCAGGCTATAGTCGCTTCACAGTCTGATTATAAAGGAGACTCGGCTCTGCAGACTGGAAAACAGTCAGGAGTGGTTAATGTGGGGGAAGAACCCACCGAGACTCAAGGTTGAGATAAAGAACTGAGGAAAAGAAAACGGGACATGGCAGAAAAGGGGAAAGAGCAGGAAAAGTGCTTCCATATCCCTTGTGATCCAGACAATGAAACTCGATCAGGAGAAGTGTTTGCTGGTGTCGCCTACTTCTGAGTAAAGAGTCTCACTTGTAAACAGTGTTAATATCAACCAGCCAAGATGTATCATGTGGGATAACAAGTATTGACAAGTCTGCTCGAGGCTGGTTGTTGACACTGTGGTTCCTAAAATTAATCTTAAAATATCTCAAATACCATATTGACCCAAATATAAGATGGGGTTTATTTTGTTGTTCTTGAAAATAACTTGAAAAAGTCTAATATTCAGCCGCTGTGATTACCCAGAGCAAAGTGGATCTAAAGTGGGGCAAGTTGAGGCTAACTTTAACGCTACATCCAGATGAGTTCAATATGGGTTTTGTTTTGAAACCGTGTCAAAAATATATTAGGTAAAGATGGAAATGTTTCAGTGAAAAAATCTGCGTAGGCATGGGGATGAAACACTTGCTAAAAATGTCATGCCACACCCCTGTAAGCCACTCCCACCAGATACAAGAGAACAATAGAAGAAGTAGTGCGCATGCGCCTACACGAACAACAACAATAACATGAAGAGCAGCAGCAATCAGCATCAAACACACCATTACATTTAGCAATGCATTCACCGCTGCTACTCTGTTGTTTTCCATTGTCACTGTCTGGTGATGAAAATGAATGCTACGGGCACAAGGCTGCTGTTTATTCTGGTAGGATCATGTGGTCATGACGTAGGAGTGAACACACACATTTTACGCTCCTAGATTCGTCAAGATGGGTGCGGAAACGGCACCGTCACCAGATCTTCCCACTCTGGTACCGGTTTTCCAAAGATATCGTTTTGGGGTACCCATGACACCGGTCCCCTTTAGATGAAAGGCCAATCCGTTAAGAAAGTGCATCGGATTCACGCAAATTCATTCCCATGGGCCTGAGATGATGGAGGTTAATTCAGCAGAGGTGTCGAACAACTGTCAAGCAGCCACGACGGCACGTTCAAAAAGACCGTCTGTAAAATGCTAACAGTAGAAGAAAAGCTTGTCGTGGATCTGAAATCTTCTGGTATTTAAAAAGTACTGCAGTTCAAATACATTGGACGGTAGTGAGGATGAGGTTCTGTGGAGGGAGACAGGACCACAGCATGAGTGGGAGCCAGAGGATGTCTATGAGGAAAAAGCCTCATGCAGTGAACACAACTGATGAGCAAAGGTCTGACAGTCAAAAATGAAAGCAGTGTGTAATTATTATTTCAATTTTTTCTGAATTTCACAAAAAGATTTATTAAAACAAAGTAAATTTTGGTTAGCGGAGTCTTTTTTCTGAAAATTGGTCTTAAAAATAAAAGGGTCGTCTTATAATCAGGGTCGGTCTATACTCAGGTCAATACGACATTGGTCCAATTGTTGTTCAGATTGTGTGGGACTTTGCTGTAGCTGTCATCAGGTCACTTATGGTGTGTTGGTTGGAAAAGTCATCCATCACTGAGGCTTACTTCAACTGTCATTAGCAGGGGGGGTTGTGCCTGTTCTTGTCAGAGAGATGCTGGGAACAGGCCCTGAAGAGGCTCATGGGTAAATCTGTCCATGCCCCTGATTCACTGGGCCATAAACATTGTAGAGAGTTTGTGATTACAGGGCCTTGGTTGTAGCTATCTTGGTTTGGGCTGAGTGCTGTTTTAGAGGAAAGACCTAGGTTTCTGTGAAAGGATCCACTCATAGAGGACAGGTACCGACATCACTAAATGTGTAGGGAGAGGCTGAGCATGACGGAACAAGACCTGAGGTTATAAACTGCGCTGACAATGACAACTTAACAAGATGGCACATTTGTAATTATCATTCATGACTATCATTATCTATTGCATGAGGTGGCTTTTCATCGAAACATCACACAGCAGGTATTTTTATATGACATAATGTTTACAAAGGGTTAACCCTCCCTCTGGGGCATGGAGGAAAACTCTGATTATAGATACTTCTGCAAGTGAACTTGACAACCTGTGTTTGTTTCAGCGGTTACACTGTAGTAATATAAAATACAGTGAAAAAGTGATATGCCTCCACTCTAAGCCCCCAAGCTGTTTTATTAATACTCTCATCTGACTTCTTAATGCTTGCTTATCAGGAGTCTGAAATATGCGTTCCGGGAGAAAATGGGTCCAATTCGGGCCATGGGATGAATTAGCAACGTGCAAAAATTCCACAGTCAAGGCTGTTGAGCTCATTTTACTTCTGGTTCCACATACAGACTAATATGAGTAAAGTAATAATAGCATAATAACCTACAAAAAAAAAGATTCCATATTTTCTTCTCAGTTTGATGTGTGAAAAATAACCATCATACCATTTTGGTCTTTATTTTAATATTGACAAAATAACATTAAATTATGAAAATGTTTACATTTACTAACTATCCTGTAACAATAAAATGTGAATAATTTGAACAAATATGAACAACCTGAAATGTCTAAAGAAAATTAAGCTCAATTTTAACAGTTTTCTCCCTGCTAGTAAGTGTTTAGTGTCTTTGTAGAGCTGAGCAATAATGCACATGTAGAAGTGATCAAGTTGAGGCATGATATTGTTATGTCAAAATTGCACTTATTTTTCTTAATTAAACTTTTTTCAGGTTATTCACAACTCCTTTGTTTGGATAGTTTATAAAAGTATTTTCATAATGTTATGTTTTTTCCCACCTAAAGGCAAATATTTGGAGTTGTCATTATTTATAGGTTATTATGCTATTATTTTACTGGCCCACTTGAGACCACATCAGGCTGAATGTGACCCCTGAATGAAAATGAGTTTGAGACCCCTGGTGTATATTGTTGTTATTATGTGGAACAAGAACGATTACCTGTTAAATAAATATGAATTTATTGCATAGCTCAAAAAACAACTTGAATTTTTATAAGCAGCAGACAAATTAACTATTTCCTAAACGAAAATGTAAATTTTTACAAGTCCATGTGTGTTTGTTGTGTAGGTCCTGTATACAGTATGAGCTATGCCATAGTTTAACCAGAGTTTTAAAGTGGCTCAAAAATGTGGTTTGTAAATAGAAGTCTCTTTAGCCTTAATAATAGATCAAACAAACCAGCATAAAATGTTTTAGTGGTACACGTCAAACATCAGGGGGTACCACAGTGGTCCTAGTAGTGGAGAATAAATCACATACCACAGTGGCCTGGGTTTAGCTTGTGTCATTTGTTGCATGTCATCTGTTTCTTTCCCTTTCCTGACTTTCTTTCACATTACATGAGTGAATAGAGCTTCAACACACACACACACACACACACAGACACACACACACACACACACACACATACACACACACACACACACACACACACACATCTTTAAAAAATAAAATAAAATAAAAACTGGTAGGAGTTTTTTGATGGAGCCCAATTTGCTGTTACCCGTGTGTCCACATGTAACAAAGATATACAAGCAAACAGAAAAACATCACTCCACACAGATTCAAAAACACCACAGGGTGCCTGTAAATGTTCTTTTGATTAATTTTCCCTGTGCCAGCATGTTGCTGTTTGACATTTCAGTTATGGCACACATTGATGTGTTGTTTGTTGTTTACTACAAAAGCTCCAGGCTTGTTTATTGCAACGAAAACTTATCTATGCTAAAAGTTAAAACAATACTCCAGAAATAATGATGAAAAAAAAAAAGAATACACAGAATCCCAAATTCACTTAGAGATAGTGAGTAAACTATAAACTGATTGAGTATTTATTACTCAGTGGATTTGTTCAAATGCTAATTCAGATTTTGACAGCCGAGTAAACAGTATTAATGTGTGTTTACACTCAATTACCTCCTTTTGTGCGTGTTGCTGAAACCCCTGGATGATAACAGCATTGTAACTGAGGGGAAAATACTTTTGGATCATGAGTTGCCATTGTGATGCCTTGAACTTTCCTGTATGAAACAACAAAAGGAAAAAATTGATGATATGTGAAAGTTGAGTGGAAAAGGCAGTCAGTATAAACTGAAAAAAATCGATTCAATGTTTATGGCCATTGAGCCAGGAAATATGTTATGTCCAGGGGTCAGTAGCTCTCATGATCACGGACACTTAACACATTGTCTACATGCTTTTGTTTGACTCTGAAGTAATAAATATGGATTTGATTTTCACTTGCGGGATGATAATTGCAAATATCACTGACCCACTCAGAGTAAAAGGAAGAAATAGGAGGAAAATAACAATTCCTGTGCACCCGCATTCTGATTGTCAATTTAGACGTATTACAACAACAGCTGCAGAGCCAGTGCATGTTATTTCAAAATAAGAATGTCCACTACAGGGATAGACCTTTTTTTTTTTTTTTTTTTTTCCCTACCAAATGGTCATTTTTACACTAGTCTCAAACATGTTGTGTGGCACATTCCACTGAATCACAAGGGTATCGTGCCTCTGTTGATGAGGGATGCTTGTCTTTCCATTTGTGGTTTACTCATCCTGGATACATGTAGAAGCAGCTGAGGAGCTATGTAATTGCCCTTGACAGAGTTAGAGAGCTGCTTCAAGTGCTGGAGATCAGAATTGTATCAGCCTTGTCAATCAAACAACTCAAAGCAGCCGCGCCGAGGTAGATCGGCTTGTGACACAGTCAGAATGAAGTGACTCCTCTGTAATGGCCTTTCACTCGATCATTTCAAAGTGTCAAAGCACAAGCCTGGCAACAGCTGAGCTTTGGCCAAGTGACTTGACTGTTCTCTGTGGAAGAAAAGGATATTTGGTTTAGTTTGTGCAGAATGGATCCACACAAAGACTCCCTGGGTACTAGAGTAATGGTTCCAATGATTTGTTTGCTAATCATAACCCCTGTTACAAAGTAGTATGTAGCAGTGGTAAACCTTTAAATAAATAACACTGCTCTACATTTTTTTTTTTTAAGTTTCTACCTCAGACATTAAATGTGCTAAATCTTACATACTTACATACAAAAGTGCTGGTTTTATATATATGTATATATATATATATATATATATATATATATATATATATATATATATATATATATGTATATATATATATATATATATATATATATATATATATATATATATATATATATATATATATATATATATGGTGGTTTATGTACATGTATACAATGGATTTGTAAATATTCCAATAGAAAGAATCTGTAAAGTGAATGGATCATAATGTGCAGACAGTGTTTTGAAATAGATGTGAGACCAATATTCCTTTGGAGTAAAAGCTATTCTCTTATTAATTCTATGAATTTCACATTTTGACCCAAGACTTATTTTGGAAACTAGCTTTAAGACTTGTTTTCTTTATCAGTAACACGTATGGTAAACAATTTAATTGGTTAAGGTTCGGAAGCATTTTACTTGCAGATCAGTGTAATTCAAGTACATGTACAACCTTGTTAATGATGGTGACCACAATATGAACCATATAAGAAATATTGTCTTTCACTACAACAAAAAAGGAATGACTATAGGTTAAATATTCTAGTAGGTACAAGGTCTTTATTAAAATTAATTTTCAAAAACTGGCCACCACAGAGTCCAGACCTAAACCCCATTGGGATTTAAAATGTGCTGGAGTCTGACTCTGTCATCAACATATAATCTTGGTCAAAAATCAACTCCAAACCATAATAAATGTTGTAACATTGCACAATTATCGCATGTAATAAACCATACAAAGGCGTTACAAAATCAAAGCCAAAAGCAGTCCAGTCCAACATCATGTGTAACAATTTGGCCTAGAAATATAGATTTTTTTCTCCATCAGATAATTATCTTAGTGTTATATTTTATTGTAACACACCCAGTGATGTCAGCAGTAAGCCAAGGTTAAGAGATGGTCGAGAATGATGACTGAACCATAAAAAAAAAAAGAAACCGCATTCCATGACTCTGTTTACTGATGTTTGTTTTACCACCACAATCCTATTTTCTCAATTCACCCTCTATTTCAAGTCTGCACTAAGTCTAAATAATGTGTTTTTACAGCACTATAGATATACCAGTGCAAGTCTGGGCTATAGTGGCTTTATCTTCTTTATGTGCCCATTTCTCTCTTTAGGATATCATTACCAGGACGGAGGCGGTGCAGGAGTATAGGTGACCTCCTTTGCTCCAGTCTGATTGTTTGTTGACAGGTCCTGTTTGCAGGAGGAGTGAGCAGTGATAAGAGTCACTGTGAGTGTACAGGCACTGGAGATACAGCAATCTGCCACAGAGAAAAATCCTCCATCACGATACACTCCCATTTTAATAACATTTATAGACAGAGGCAGGGAGGAGTTTTCATTCAACTAAAACCACCAACATAGACACACAACCCTAAAGACTGACACTGTGCCATTACTGTCTTATCTTGAGCCAATGAGAATCCGATATGGGAAATTGCATAGTGATAATATTGTGTGTGAGTTGAGACAAAGGCTGTTTGTGTACTGTGTTCTAACACAGGTAGGAAGATTCTGTTACAGTTATGCTCTCGCTACTATTGCAAATGAGGACACACTCATCACTCTGTGGCTCTGTCTCCTTTGGCAGTCACTGGAGTGAGAGATCACAACATAATTTCCAGGCAGGAAGGAACATGCTGGTGGAACATGCATGAGGCAGAGGGCCACTACACGGGCGTGAACATTAACACAAACACTGCCAGTCAAAATGACTGATTACCTCGGAGGGCGTGCTGTGAAAAGTCAATTCAGCACTCAAACCCCCTCTGTCCCTCAGCCTTCACATGCTGGCCCACAAGCATACATGCACCTCTCCCTGGGGTGTTCAAAATGTATAATCATTAAAATACTACCAACGCTTGGCCTTCATTGTAATTTCCAAGAGGTGTGGTTTATAACTGCCTGTGCCTAAGCTGTTGCCATTAGTCTCCCACAGCCACACCTACAAGACTGGATGTGTTTTATATAAAAAAAAATACAAATAAAAAATAAAAATGTTGTCTGACAATACTAAATTGATTTTTACACAACCCAACCTTGTGCTTTGTGTACAGAGACTCCTGCTTTCAGTGTAGTTTCAGTAAGTCTAAATAATAGATCAGAATATTGTAAGATGCCATATGCTGTCATCGTCCTCAGATCACAAAAAGTAAACAAATAAAGGATTTTTTTTTTTTTTTTTTTTTTTACCTCTGCTCAAATATGGGTTCCATGCCACTGTAAATGCTCACTTACAAGTTGAGTCCAAGTCCCTGAGGAGCTGGTCTAAGTCTTGTGCTTGCTCTTTCTGTATTTATAGCCTTTCTGCCAGAGGACGAGCTGTCCTCAAACTGCCCTTCACATCTGCAGAAACACTAGCCTGTCCCACAATACCACCACAAACACAGACTCTGATATATCATATTGTGTTTTGTGAATTCCTTGACAGAAATCCCTACAACAGTACTGGATCCTGTTGAATGATGAGAAGCTACAGGGAAAATGTTGAAACTGCAACGCATGCAGTAGAATGTGAAGCAGTTTGGATCTGCAGTATTTCCTGTACTGTAACTGAATTAGATATTTTATTAAATTGTCTTTTTATTTATTTAATCTAAATGCATAGCAGATACATTTTCACATTGTACACCTTAGTTTCTAAACCATTACATTAATAGATAGTGGAAAAAAGAAAAATAGACAACGGTTTAGGATACGGATACGAAAGAGAAAATAATTCATTGTATGGAAAGCCAATAAATCTAATAAGCATGTGGCACTGAACTAGGAGGATTACATTATAATTGAAACAAATTTTATGTAAAGTATATTCCATATGGAAAAATTCATTTCTTTCCAACATTTGTCAATTATGTCTTATGTTTTAAATCCCAAAACAAATGTAAGTTTGTCCATTAGAAAACTCACATTTAACCAATATTTTATTATAGGTCATCCTTGACTGACCTGAAGGTATTGTGTCACTGTAAATGCTCAACATGAAACAAAAAATCAATCATTATTTAATAGTTACTCCATGTTCTCTGTAACTGCCTTCGAATATAGATTCATTCCTGATCAATACCTAAAAAAACATACTCCACAGCCTCTCTTGTATAAATGCTGAAATGGTCAAACAGGAATCATAGTAACTTCATTTTTTTGTAATTTGTTCATCAAATTTAGCAGAAGTTTTGTTGTTTGTTTTTTCTTCATTTCTATGCAACAGTAGACTGTATCCTAACCTGTGTGTTACCATGTTTGGCTTAGTTAAATTGATTTATATAAATAAGGCAGAATTACGGTCAGAACATCCAACATGAATACACTATGCTTTTATAGTATAATGCATGGTCTGCATTTGTACCATTTTCAATAGTTATACTGTACTTAACTATTTTGTGTGTTGTTGTTAAACAAGCATTTGGCATTGTTAATGATGACACAATTAAAAAAGCACCATTCATCACTTTCAAATTTTCCTGTCATGTTCTTTAATTGTTTTGTATCATTAGGTTTTAGGCGTTGAGGTTAGGGCTTTTTATCACTTCATCGTTTTGTTATACATAGTTTAACTCAGTCTTTTTGTAACCAGAATCTCTTTGCTTTCATTGTCATTCAACTCTTTTGACAGTTTTGCCCTAAAAGAACTGTCAGCTTATTTGGGCTTGGATTTCATTGTCATTGTGTTTCTCATGCTCTTATATTAACAGCGTAAAACAAGTCTTAAACTCCATGTCTGTACGGCCTCTCCCAGCACTTGTTTGCCTAAAGCCCTTTCTCAGTGACCGTGTCAAACTGCCTTCTGTGGATCATGGGAGTTTGACAGGAGAATAGATTGCATGTGTTTATATTTCAGAGAAAATCAGCAGTCTATGGCCTAAAGGTTTGGTTTGACTATCAGCGCCCTTCACGATTGTTGGAGAAGGAACATGTCACACTTTCATCTGTCAACATGGACAAGAAGAATGTTGTTTCAGGTTTCAAATGAAAGCGTACAGTAAATAAAGTCTGCAGGCCAAAGCTTCCGTTGTACTCTATCTATGCTTCTGTAACTCAGATAAGCAGAAAACTTTGGAAACTTAAATTTGGTTTACCTCTTTGCTAGTAACATGAATCATAGTAAAGAATGAAATCTCAGATTTTTGAGAAACTTTTGTTTTACCCTCAGTGAGGTCTTCAGAGAGCCTTTATCTTCTCCATTTCTTTACATATCCTCCCCCATGCATCCTGTTTCTTACAGCCTGACAGTGTAATCATGGATCAGGACAGCATTTTATGGGGGCTTCTTTAATAACCACCAGCACTGCTTGACCTCTGTGAGTCCCCTAAAGGCCCCACCTCCTCCAACCAACCCCCAACTCCATCTCTGCTCTCAAGGACCAAGACAACTGTCCCCCTTAAACCACCCTCCCTCTTTTATTCCCAAACATTGCAGAATGCTCCATTCTCCGATGCTGACATGCTCAGATGCTCCAGTAATGTCTTGTAGGTCTAAAGGTCATTCCTGACCTGTCATGGTGGATTGGACCTTAGACATAACAGGACACTTTGGGGACCACACCAAGGCGGGCCTGTCTGCCTGTCAGTCATTTCTCAGGGCTACAAGATTGAGAAACCACGTGTCATACAGAGAGGTTACTTGACATGATTTTAAATTTAATACATGATTTACTCTTATTAATGGGCAATATACTGAGCCAATATACTGACAATTTTAATTTCCTGTAAAATATGGATTTTTCATGTCACACACACACATACACACACACACACACACACACACACGCACACACACACACACACACACACACATATATATATATATATATATATATATATATATATATATATATATATATACATATATATATATATAATTTTATAGGCAAGTATATCCAACAGTAATCAAAGCTTTCATTAAATGTGATGACATGAAATTATATGTAAATATAGAAGAGTAGGTATAAGCCACATACATGCACACACAAGTAATTGAAGAAAACAAGGGTGATCTAATATTTTTTTCCCGCAGCTGTATATAATATGTATAATGTGTACGTGAATGTGTGTGCGTATACAAAGACCCAGTCAAAAACAATAAGTACTGTGATATATGTGAATATTTATGAAACACAGAGCACTATGCCCTAATGAATTGTATTTCAACTACGATACATGTTAAGAATTCTGTAGTACCATCGATATCTTTCTAAATGTTGCAGAAAAACATGGAACACTGAGTTTTTGTTATGAGAAAATCAAAAGTTTCCTGGTACTGCCTGCTGCTTAATTACAACCAAACAACCATAAAATGTTTCAAATGATTCAAAACCTTTGTAAAATAATCTGTGGTCGCATGCAGATTTTTAGATGCACACTTCAGAAGTGACTATTAATGAGTGATATATTGGTTTTATAGGAGCAGCTCTTTGCATACAAATCTATGTTCCTTCTCTACCAGAAGCCTTGTTTGTTCAAGAAGCTCATTCATTACTGCAATGAATAGTTTGTCTAATGACTGCACAAGAGGTGGTAGTGACTTGTGACAAAGGGCCTGGATTCCCCTGTGGAGATTTATACAAGACCAGCTTCTGTGTAAGTCAATACAATGAATACAGTGCCAGGCACAGTGGTGGGCTTGACAAACTCAGCAGGTACAGCACTGTGAGATGCACACTGGATGGATGCCTGGGTGTGTGAGTCAAATGTTTGGATGTATGTCTCCATTTGTGGTCCTTTGTGAGTGTACATGTGTGTCTTTGCTTCCTGGTGATGGATTGGGATCTTTCTATTTCCTGTGAAATCCCAAGACAGATCATCCATCCTTAAACAATTTGGCAGTGCCTTGAGAGTCTGAAAAGGCTGAGAGAAAAGATTGGCCACACAACTGACAGTAGTCTTAATGAAAGACTCATTGGAGGCTCTAGGCAAGCAGCAGGCGAGTGGGTTTCCCTGTCTGGGATGGATGGAAGAATAACATGCTGTCAGTTAAGGGTGGTCATTGGAGCCGGGGAACATTATAAGTTTCCGTAGGCAACATGAGTCGGGGTTGAAGAGCACCGGTCAAGTGGCTCCACCTGGGATTCAGAAATGAAGCTTAAGTCTGGAAGTGCAGGGCTGTCATTGAGATAAGAAAGGAAATAAAACACACATGGGGAAAATCTACCCATGGCCCACAAATGACAAAAAGCCCCCACACAAATCAGTAAAAGTTGGCTTTATGTTAATCAATACAGTTTGTCTGGCAAAAGGGTAATGTATGTATTTGTATGTATGTATTAAATGTAGGTTGGACCAAAAAAAAATTTTAATTCTTACATTACAGGTAAGCAAAATTAACACTTGTGAAGACAGTTGTAAGTATTTTGTCACAAGTGTCAGTTTACTTTTGGAGTGTTGTTGTAACTTTGTCATTGTGAGAGAAGGAAAAGCCCCAAATTTGTGTCACACCTTAATTACTTGATTAATATTTTGACAAAAATACGTGATCATCCA
This sequence comes from Siphamia tubifer, assembly GCA_020466265.1. NCBI lineage: Eukaryota > Metazoa > Chordata > Actinopteri > Kurtiformes > Apogonidae > Siphamia > Siphamia tubifer. The sequence continues at coordinate 33,273,460 of CM035804.1, forward strand.
AGAATTAGCACCACAAATTAGATAAATGCAAAGTGCAGCGAGAAAGAGAGAGAGAGAGAGACAGAGAGAGAGAGAGAAAGGCAAAACATTTTTTGGAGTGTCCCCAGTATCCCCAGTCTTTCTAGAAGAAATATGGAGAACCTCCATTCCAGGAGTGGATGATGGAAGTCCAAAAAGTAGCAGCACATTAAAGAATGCAGGATAAGATGAAAAAATATATTTTGAAATGGAGTAAATACCTGGATTCACACTGAAAATACAATGATCTCATGTGTTATAAATGCATGTGTATATAATGATTCGACACCTCTGTGTGGATATTTATGGTGTGTGTACATATACTAATGTATATGGATGCTCAACGGTGATGTGTGTTGGATAAAAAGCTATTATATTAATATTAATACTTTCAGGTACAGATGCATGGGTGGGTGATTGACCAATGCTCTAATGATTTGAAAAAGAAAATGTAAAAAAAAAAAAAAATGCAAAAGAATTAAATTAGAGACAAACAATTAAATAGATTTTGGGTAAAACAGTTTGTCAAAGTTCATCACCGCATGTTTCATATTTCAGTTTAACCACCATGTTGCCCTTTTGCTGACTTTATTTTTGTCAGTGTAGTCGTCTGGGAAAAAAATATCCTGCCCATCCCTGAAACCGAAGGTGCATGATATACTATCTGTGCCAGTTTAAAATATAAAATGCTGCCTAATAGGAACATTTCAGTCACATGCGATAGGCTACAGTGATGTTTGGTCTGTTGCTGCTCATCTAGTTTCAGTCAGATCTACTAGGTTACATACTGCAATAACATGTTGTGTCTGCTATAGATACCAAGTGAAACCAGTGTGAAAAAGCTCTGGGCCGCTGTCAGGCATGGAGATTTATAGGACACAGCTGCACAGAGTTGTCTTTGGTCTCTGTGTCAGCCCTGTAACTGCAACCTAACCTTTTAGCGCTGGCTAGCTCTATGTGATGGATGGATGTGTTTAAGTCAGGTTAAAAGTCTACTTCCAGTCACTCACTGGGGCAACCACACTTTAATCTTAAACCCTGCAACCCTTTCTGTGATATAGCTATTTCTGGGCCTGATGAACAAAGTGAGGAGACTTGCTCCAGTGGGTCGAGCCTGGATGGATGAAGCCCTGGCTGATGTCCCACTCCTCTGATTACCCACCTGCTCTCATCACGGCCAGTGTGTACAATTACATTAGCTGTCCCTCTCCTCTAATAAGGCTTGCAAATGTGTGTGAACAATGAAGCAGAGTCCCCATAACAGACTTCCAAATTTGTTTCGACTCTCCATGCTGTCATCTGCTTGTTGTAAGTGATTGCTTTTGTTTCCTGAGTGCTGGTGATGTGCGTTTCCTGGTGGGAGCAGGCCAATGACACAAGCAGGTAATAAAGATGGCATTAGTGGGCTAATTAGGCTACAGACCTGCTTTGCCAAAACAAATAATTTCATCACGTCTCTCACAATAAGGCATCACAGATTATCCGAATAGTAATATTTCATAGCCAATTTCCTTTACCTCAGTTTTATTCTCCAACTTTCGTCGATAAATCTCCTCTCATATCCATATTTATTGAGCTGAGAGTTGGAGGCCAGGAGTTGTGGGCACAGATAATGAAGACAGTGTTTCAGTGTGGATTCAAATCCCTCTGTGAGCTTTAACACCTCCCACTGATACTCATTCTGCTTTATTCTGATGCGTACACAAGCCTTGTAAAACTGACTTGATGTCATCTCCGCACCGTAGCTATCAGAGAGGCAATAAATTACTTTGACTTCCACTGTTCTATGTGCGTATGTTTTGTTCATTCATGTGGCTGGATTCATTTAGCTGAATAGCCACAATAAACTGAAGCCATTGCACATTTCTGCCAACCATAGATACATTTTTAACCCATAGTGACCTAGCAGTTCCCAAATTAATTTTCCCAATATTTACAGTAACTTTGCTTAAGTGAATTATTACCATTTAATTTTATTTTCTGTATTTTTATTTTATTTTATTTTTCAGTGGCAATCATGTGTTTTCCTAAATTTAATTTACTAAACATGTCAGTGTTCATAAAAGGCAGGAGCGAAATTGAAGGTTATTATATTTTTTCGGTAAAGCTATCATTAATCAAACAAAAACACAGTGTCTCCATCCACTGTCATTGATCCAGCTCCATGGGTTTTACTGGTGAATCAATATTGTAGAAGATGATGGTGTTTCCACGGTAACTACAGATCCTTTTTTTTTTTTTTTTTTTTTTTACATATATTAGTGAATCAACAGTACATCAGTAGAAGGTTTTAATCACCAGTGGATATTTAGGTCTTTATGGGTTAAAAAAAAAGTATGATTATGGCCCATTACTACCTCTTAAACATGTTTTTCAGAAATTGTATTAATTTAGGTAAGATCTAGGCACTGAGACTGGCAGATTCATAAAATATCTGCAAAGATTTTAGTTTCTTAACCGATCTATGATATTTTCCTGATCCAACCAAAATAATTTAATTTGTTAACCATAAAATTCAGTCCATTAAAACGTGTGTTTAATATGATGTCACTAATAGATTTAAAGAAATTACCTGCAGTGCATTATTTTTCTCCTTGTTTGATTCTTTCATGGTGCATTTTATTGGACCAGTCCATTCAACATAATAAAAAGAAGAACATCACACTTCTAACTCCATATGTCACATCTGGTCTTAATCCAGTAAAAGTGAGCCAAGACATACAAGAAAAATGACTCAATGTATTAAGTAACCAAACCATAATCTTTTGTTAACCCTTAAAGACCTACAGTTACTTTTGTGGCACTTCCCAAAAGATTTTTTTTTCTCAATGTAACCTTTCATTAGTGATTCATTACTATTTATTAGAATATTTTCCCCAATATTTTATGTTTTTTCAGTGAAAATCTTAGATTTATTTCACTGATCATGTAGATTTTCATTAATGCTCAGATTAAAGCTGAGTGTTATTGTATCAGAAACAGAGAAAATGGAAGAAAAAGTTACTTTTATAGAAAATATATCAATAACTGAATGTCTCCATCTATTGTCATTGATTCAACTCCATGGGTTTTACTGGTGAATCAATGTCTTAGAAGATGCCGGTGTTTCCATGTTCACAACGGAGCCTCTAAATGTCCAAATGGGTCATGTCTGATGACCATGAAAAGATCTCAAATTGTATTTTACACCAATTATTGACATGGATTGATAATATTAATGTATCAGAAGTTATTAGATATATTTTGGTCTTTATGAGCAAAAACACTTTTATAGCCTTAACCTGAAAACATATGTTAATTCGGGTGTGAACTTTGTCCATCCACTATCTACCAGAGTTACTTCTCAGTTATTTAGTTAAATGTAGTGGATCGTTTAATGGCAAATTACATTAACATGTACGGTTTGCAGAAAGATATGATGACAACACTTTTTCTGCTGATTGGGTAGGTTCAGTACAAGGGGTCGACATCTGTAAAATACATTGGATTTATTGTTGGAATTATTTTTTTTATGCATATCTGCTTGTTTGGGTTAACTACCTTATTAATAAAACACTTTTTTTTTCATTGTATGTGACACCCATGTTGCTACAGCTTGTTCTCCCATTCCCAGTCTGAATAGGGAGTGGGAGCAGGGCTGAAAAATAGACAGATTTGCTTCTGTGGCCTGTGTACATCATATCAGCATCCACATCCATGCATGGACAGCTGTGCTCTCACTGTAAGAGAAATCAGGATTATGTGTCTTAGCCTTTTAGAGTCTTTTTCTCCTTCATGCCTCTCCTGCTTTTTGTCTCCGTCTCAGTAGAAGGTCACCTGAAGGAGGTAATCCTTATTCCTCTCTGTTTTCACTCGCTTTCATCTGAGGGGCTTTGTGGCCAGTGCTGGAGCTCATCCACTGATCAGCAAAGCAAAAGCCAGCGCACAAATCGGAGAAGCAGAGGGGAACAGCTCGATGCATTAGATTGCTGCCTTTTATCCCCCCTGAGTATGAATAGCAAAAAGTGCCTCACTATAAAGCATGAGGTGATGTTAAGATTTAAAATATGTATGAGTCCAGGTTTGCTAATACATTGTGCAAACTTACTTATAGGATATGACCAGCGGGTTCCTCCTCAATTCAAAGCACATGTGTGTGTGTGTGTGTGTGTGTGTGTGTGTGTGTGTGTGTGTGTGTTTGAGGACAGAATGTGCCTGTCTGTTGCCTTTTTGTAAGAATCCCCAAGAGATCAGAGGGTATGTTTACATTCTGCTTTTTTTCCCTGCTAGATTTATGCTTTGGCATCATTTGTTTACGTACATATTTCTGTGGAGAATAAAGCTGGAGAGCTCCTAAGGGACACACTACCTGCTGGGATGTGTAGCTATTTGATGCATGTATGCTGTTATTGCTTGACCATGAGAGGTCAAACAACCTCCAAGCTTCTCTGTGCACTTGCAAAGCCATAACAAACATAAAAACTCTCAAGGAAAACAAGGCGTGTAAGGTTTTTATTTAGATAACTCTGAGGAGATAATATAACCACTACTATTCAGACATTGTTGCTCATGCCAGTCTGACGTTTGGAGCCGTTTGGCAATAGTGATATGTGCCTCCACTCAGCACAATGGCTGATGGGATAGTAAAAAATGGATCACCTCCATGGGGGAGGAAGGGTTAGCCATCACAGTTATGCTAGTGAGGAACATTACCCTCCTCTGTATATAATGAGACATATTTAAAACAGCAATCATCCCTTTTTTTGCACTCCGGGTCACAGTGTGGAATCAATCCCTCAGGTGATTGAAAAGGAAGGCCACATGTGCGCAGGACTGAACATATCAACCAAGGTCACACACATGCTGCGTACACGTTTTGCATGTGGAATGGATGCTCCCTTAGAATTGCTGAACATGATTAAATCTACGGCTTAGAATTACATTCAGACTTTAAATCATTGGTCATGTCATTAAGTGAACTGCATGTCTTTTCTGAGCTGTTTCTTTCAATTGAATTAGGGTATTATTCCAGATAATTTGGTTTGGAGATTAGCGCTTCATGCAGACCAGTGTCCATAATTGCTTTTGGGTAAATGAGGAAGAAAGACACAGGAAAGAGACATTTAGGTGGATCATTTCTAAATGCCTGTACACCATTAGCTAAATAATCATATTTTAGATGTTTAGAGCTATTCTGCTTTCTATTACAAGTTGTTTTTCTTAGACAGTATTACAACACTAACTGTCCAATGTAATATCACTGAGGCCCATTGAGTATATGCAGTGTTATTGGAATTATTAATTGTAAGCCACCCCATTCATTAAGGTTCTACCTATACACATACTTGAGGCCAGATATTTCTCTTGTTAACTGTTGTGGGAATTCATAAATCCTATGATATGGAGTTCTCCCTTAACACAGTTTCCACATAATGTAATGAGAATTACACACATAAATGATTCAGCTGGTTCTCAATGCCAGTTTCCACATCAGGGGAGAAAACACTTCACACACATCTCTAATCAATCACTTTGAAATTGAATCAGAGAGCCTTTAGTTATTTAGGTAAACATAACATGTTTCCTCTGTCAGTGTTTCATATCAACTAATGATTTTTTTTATGAGTGCATGTTTTTCCAACTGATTATATATATATATATATATATATATAGGGGAAACATGTTTAGGTTGAAAATGACTTTATAATTCTTTATTTAGACTCACAAGCTCCATTTTGTTTCTGTGACCTTCCACTGTGTTCAATGAAGTGTTTTGCCTTGAATTACATCTTATTGCTTACACGTTTTACCTCCCTCACATTTTGTTATCCGACCAATTTACACAAGCGCCAAGCAGACAGTATAGAGTCAAGTAGCGTTATATAGAGGGTCTATAATAAAGAAAAGTCACTTTCACGCTATCTCAGTAGTGCATATAGGCCTGCTATGTGATGCTAATGAGAAATGGGGAAGACATTAAGCTCCTCTAATGTCTGATAACAAGACAATAATGATGCAAGCATATTTATAGTCTTGTAAAGGTGTTACCACTTGGCTAGGGAATTAAGCTAAAAGGAGATAAGAGACACTTTTTCTGTAAAGGTCAGCATCTGATATGTGGTAAACAGACAGAACAAAGCTAGGAGGAGAAATAAGATGAAGAAGCATCATCATCTTCAAACAGGCACACACTTAAAGTACAACGACTACAGTTAATGACAAATCACATCATCACAGTTGGTGTGATCAAAGCTGAAGTAAGGATCATTACTCTGCTTTGTATAAGCACAAGGATTGCTTATGTTTGTTTCTGGTCTGAATAAAGTGGAATCGTGTACACATCTACAACGCTGGATATAAATCCTTTGCTGAGGGAGCAGACATTATGAAAACAGAAAGCTATACTACTTCGATAATGAACTGACAAGACCAGCTCTGCTACTGCACTGCCATAAACCCCAGCGGCAATTTATGAGTGCAGAGTGACCAGAGCACCTCTGCCTAGCACAGACACCAACCACAACCCTGCAGATCATTGTTGTAGTGTCAGCTAACATGAGATGAGAAAGCCTTTTAAACTATGATGTGTGACGGCCTGAAGCCTTGCACTCTTTGAGCTGTTTAGTTCATATTAGAACAAACTGGCATCATCATCGTCGTCTGTTGGCTCTGCAGCTGAGACCTCCTCGTGAGCCCTCTGACATTTTAAATGTCTTCTGGAACAGCTAGAGAGACAGTATAAAATATGATATATAAAATAATGTAATATTGAACAGGCAGTTAGATGAACCTACAGCTGCAGGACAGTGATTTCAATTATTCAAGGGAATATAATTACAAACCTCAACAGCCAGTGCAGTGCAGTTTCGCCACAAGCAAAGATCATCCAGGGTCTGTTTTTATTGATATTCTCATTTCTGCCCTGGTCAGGGATTTCAGCAATACTCAACCAGAGATCTGCTGAGCACAATTAGGGCACTGGCTCCCTGGAGGAACTGGCCGCATTGAGAGTCTGGATAACAAGGCTGCACTGAATTAGTAATATGGTAAATAAAACACTGGTTGGATGGAAATCCCAATATACCAGGCCCTGGAGCCATAGAAACTCAGATTTAGAGAATTTGTGGGGTCTAACAAACATGTTATAGATGCTGTTGATGCAGGATTGCCTTGGTAACCAGGAGATGGTTGGTGTTATGGGTTCTCCATGTGTTTTTTTAAAGAATGTTTTAAATAACCTGTCGCAGATTTTACCTTCTGAGGAGAATTAATTCAAGGACTGCAGAAGTCTACAAAGTAATATGCATTACTAATTCAATAGTTCTTTAACCATGTGTACGATTGCAGTATCATGAAGGTTATGAAAAATACATTACCAAAAAGCTAAAATGAAGCAGGAGATATGGAGGATGCTGACTCCCAACCTTTAGGTATCTGTCAAACCAATGCCATGTTTACTTAATAGGTATTGCTTCATGGTGTGGAAGAGACTGGATTATTGTTTTATGTATTAAATAAACCCAGGTAAGACATCAAACATTGCTTTCCAGTGAAATGCAATAAATGAATATGTATTTGCACTGCATAACTAAAGGAAATACATAAGCACAGTATTTGGGTGGATCATCTTCAGCTTTGAATGCAGGATGTATTTGGTGTGACATCATTTATTCCATGCAAAGCTTATGCAATATGAGTGCAACAAAATATTAATTTCTCTTCAGAATTAGAGAGATCTTTTTTGTTGAGATGTTGTATTGATGATGGTTGAGTCAGACCCCTGTGCACATTTTCCTCCAGCAGATCCCAAAGACTTTCAATAAAGTTCAGGTCTGGACCCTGTTGTGGTCACTCACTTTATCTAAATTCAACTGACTTCATATTTTTGACACATAATCACAGCCAGCATATCCATGTGGGTCTCAGAAGGGTCACATTTAGGCTACATATAAGGGTCTCATATAGGTCTGTTTGCAGTTCCTATGGTGGTCCCACGCGTGTTTGCCCATAGCAGAATCAGAGATCTGTATATTTCATATTATTTATTTTTCACAGTAAATGTTACCCCACAAAAACTTTACCATCATGTTGTTTGCACTATTTCTCATGTTATTTACTTAAAGTCTGTTTTCCTAATATCTTAGTTTTCAATGGTTTTTTACAATTTTTTTATGTAAATAGCAATGCCTTTTAAACTGATATTTTTGTCGTTCTACTGATATTTGATGTCTGTCTATACATTATTACACTTAAACCTTACAGCCCTATGTCAGTTTTGTTGGATTTGGTACAATGTCTATAAAGAGATTGTAATTCTTATTCTGATATGGGCAAACACATGTGGAGCCATCATGGAAACCATGGACAAACCCACATGGAACCCTTATATGCAGCCCAAATGTGAGCCTCCTGGGGCTCACATGCACATGCTGGATGGGAATGTTACTGAACCAAGATCTGACCAACTAGACCAACCCCAGATCAATCCACTGCCCCCACAGCATCATATTGTACACACTAGGCATGATGGGTAGTCACTTCTCACCTATGGCAGCTTGTCATTAGTGTGCACATGAAGCAGAAGGCAATAGGAATCACTTAAATACTTTTCAAAAAACATATATTGAAATAAACAAGCTATGCATGATACAGACAATGATTACTGTTTATAATCTGCATTCATGTGTAATTTTAAAAAGTGTTCGGTAGTGATGTATGAAGGTAATCTACCACAAAATCATTTCAACAGCCACCACTGCTTCTCACCCTGATGAACCCATTACTCTGGAACAGGGTCAATCTGGATTAACCACACCCCATGAGTTTTTTTCCATTGAAACATATTCCAGTCTTTGTGTTCTCTCTACCAAACTGATGGTTGCTTTTGAAATGATAAGCTACTCACTTCATCAGTAAGGAATTAAGTGCTAATTTCCAGCTGAAATATATTAAAAACTGCAGTAATTATCCAATGGAAGGATCTGCCCTATTTACTTAGTTAAATCCAGGTGGTGGCTTGTTTTGGCTAAACACTGCACAAACCTAATGTATTATTATTGGTTTTTTTCTATTGTAATTAATGATGCACTTGAACTCCCATACAGGTATAAACTACTGTTGAATGGGTCGACATATGGGATTGTCACAATACTTGATCCAACAGTTTGAGTCAGCATTGGACTAACATCTGACACCAGCATTAGATTTGTGCATCCCTGTCTGGAGAACAAAGCTGAAAACCTGTCGTTTTATATCTCTATGTAGAGCTCTTGTGGCTCTTCCATCTTTTGGTGTAAAGGTAATTACAGAATGTTGAGATCTCAGAAGTGTCTGTACCACTGTTTGGTCCCTGTCTGTTTATTGTAGTTATTTAAAAGCAATTGAATTTGATGTAACAAAAAGTAGTGAAACAATCAACAGTCATTATCATCACTGGTGTTGATCCACAGCTCTGTAAAATACAGGAGATATTTTTGTGCTTTTATATTACACTGTGTACTTCCATCATTAATACTAATAAAATGGAATTGCACAGCCTTGCATGAAAATGGAATCTTAGTTTTATACCATCAGAGATTGTTTTGGTTGATTCAGAACACCCTCAGCATACATGTTATTCAGGTAATTTGGGTGATAGACCTTGAGAGCCCCAGCACTGCGACAAGTATCAAGCCTATGCTTTAAAGGCAATAAAATCACTCCAGTATGTAGCTTATGCCTGCACTCCCCTTTCAGAAGCCTTTGCTTCTCTTTCCACTTTACTTGCAGTGGCAGTGGAGATGAAATACTGGCCCCCTGAAAGCCATTTGGCACCTAATTGAGCAATCCTATTACTTTTCTCTCCCTTTAGACTGTGACTTTCATTGCTTTAAAGCGATGGTTGGACGCGAGTGTAAATGATTGTTACAGTAGGTGTGAGTATATGTGTATTTAAGTAACTTTGTTGAGATAGTGTGTGTGTGCGTGTGTGTGTGCGTGTGTGTGTGTGTGTATGTGTGTGTGTGTGTGTGTGTGTGTGTGTGTGTGTGTGTGTGTGTGTGTGTGTGTGTGTGTGTGTGTGTGTGTGTGTGTGTGTGTGTGGTCTTGTTGCCTTTCCTCACCTGAGCTACCTGAAATATTAAACATTGAATAGAATCAAAGCTGAATCTTAAATGAATCAATGTGAACGCCTTATGAGTTCATGACCAACACCCTTTAAAAAAAAAAAATCACGACAGACATAACTTGTAGAAACAGAAAAACTGTTGTTTTGTAATAACATGCTAATTTTCAGGGCGTGCCAGCTTGCTTTCTCAGGCTATGTCTGTATGGCAGGCAAACCCTCCAATTATTATAAGTGATCTATTCATGTTTCGTTTAGCTTTTGTTACATAATAATTCACATTATTTCATTCCATTCCCCTTCCCTCAGATCAATAATGCACTTCTCTGGAAGCTCCTGAAGCTTTTAATAGTTCAATTTTAATATCTTCACTCATTCACATGCATTCATTTGTTATGTGAAAAGCAACTCTGTTTGGTCATACATTTCCAGCAGGAGGTATAGTATTTGGTGTTCAGTAAATTGCTCACAGCTAAGACAGCTTTGGCTCAGAAAACAGCTTTACAAACACTAACTTGCAATACAGTCTGAGTTAACCAATTATTTTTTCATATTTATATTCATATATCAGTTCAACATCTGCACATGACAGTTACATTATGTGTAAGGTTATTGGAAACAGCTACAACATTTGTTATGTCAGGAAACTGTAGTTTAAGTACCTATTTGAGAACTTATTCAATGTATTTTTAAACCTACCAATACAGATGCATTTTAATATCAATCTAAATGCATGCAGCACTTACTTAGTTATTGACTGTAATTTGAATTTGCAGGAGTCGTACTAATACAATATATTAAACAGTAAACAGCAAGATGTGAGACTTCACTGGAGAATAATCTGGCCACTATAATAATAGAATAAGACCTGCAGATGAATGTGCAGAGTACAATGTGCAATATAGCTTGTGCAATAACTGACTAACTTGACTGTGGTAAAATTACTTGTACCTAAAATGAAATGAACATAAAAATATAGAAATTACATATAAAAATATTAAAAATGTGAAACTATGTGTTTGGTATTTCAGCTTCTAACATGTAATTCATATGATAATGCCTGTACTGTGCCTGGTTTATTTTTCTGTCAAAGAATGGTTTAAAATGTTGCACAGTGTCAAACCAGTCAATTTATTTGCTTTTTTTTTTTACTAAAATGGATGCATCAACACTTCTATCTATCTTTTTTTTTACACAGGGTGATATTTGGTGACTACAGAAATGGTAAAAATACAGTCCAACCCCACTTTGAATAAAAAAAAAATCTGTTAACAAAATACTAAAATATGGACTGCTTTGCAACTCAGATTGCAGAAGTGTTTTTTACAATTTGGGTAGAACACATTAGTGCTGCCTCAAGTCTCACATAAACAAGGCTATTAGCATAAAACATACAACACCTGCTCATTTAGTCATCAACACATTCTGGAATTTTAGCAGAGATGATACAGAAACACACATCCCTAAAGATGGGCATCATTTGTTCTATATTAAAACACTCTAGTGAAAAAAAAAGTACAGGCTTTCAATCATTGTAGCTAATAAAATTCCAGATACAGTTCCAGTCGAATTAAGTGGATGTAACTTGTAATTTCCTTAGATAATATAAATGACAAGTGATTAGTTCAATATTTTTGCTCCTGATTTCCATAATTAGAGTCCCTGACTAGAATATTTTTTCAATCTTTGCTGGTTTAAGATATGCATGGACATTCTCTTGGAGATGATTAAATAATCTTCAATCAGTGTTTAACCAGCGGGGCTGAAATCTGGGAGCTGAAAATGAAATCTCTTGGTGAGATATCTTGGCTTTGTTGGATCATGTACTGTACATGTTGGCTGTGGGTGCAAGTGTGTGGATGTGTTTTGAACCGCTGCATGGATATATCTATTCACCCTTTGATCACTTGTTGGTTTTTCTATTTTCCTGACATGCTGGTGGGGGTAGATGAAACATTAGTGAACAGTGTGGTCAGTGGAGTATGAGATTTACTTTTTGGTACTACTTCAGATTGTTAATTCATGATCCACTAACACAAATAGAAAAGCCAAACATGAGTATATGTACTGAAAATTCTAGCTGTATTCTAGCTACATATGTTGCATGAAAAAACAAGATGCTTAAGAGCGGGGAAAAATTGAGACAGAAAGATTTATAAAACAGGGTAATGTTATGTTAGCACCACGCTTCTTCAAGCCCAGAGATTGTTTCTGTATAATGTTTCTCTAAGCTGCAGGCAACATGACTAATGTTACATTTTAATGTGCGCTCTGGTTTTATCTTTGTCTCCATAGGGGATCATCAGGGCTTTAGATGTGTGAGGCTACTGTCCAGCAGCTGCCCATGCCTATTTTTCCTTTGTCCTCCTTTTTTTATATAATCAAATATATTTCAGAGAATGAAGAAATTGCCTTGTTCTTTTTTCTTTTGGAATAGCTAGTCATGTCAAGCACACTGCACACTGTGCTGCATAATTCAACAGGCTTGATTGGTTTTAAATTTCCCAGGTTTATTTATTCTATTTAAATGTGCCGTGAAATCCCAGTAATTGTGGATTGTTCTGAAATGAAATGGAGGCTTTTGCAATTTGACTGTGTGAGCTCAGAACAATGCAGGGCTGCAGTGTGGACGACTGCTTTCAGCTTCAATTTGTTTGAACAATATAAATGATTTTGACTCAGCTCATTTCCTTTGCCTGTGGCTCCTAATGTCTTGATCCATCTAAGATAGCCTAGGACCTCTAATTACTCACTGTGCTATAGATGTATGCGTTCTCATTCAATGATAGAGTGAGTACTGGATTCCTAAATTTAATCGTAACCTCTCTCTCTCTCTCTCTCTCTCTCTCAAACATTAATGCCGGTGCTACAGCAGAAAATATCCCTTAGTCTTTTCTGAACTAACTCACTTCATTAAATCCAACCATCCTCAGGGATGATGCCTGTGATTTATTGTTTCCAGGGTTTTCTGTGAATTTCTCAAAACTTAAAAAAAAAAAAAGAAAAGGAAACAAAAGCTGTGGCTGTGGCTGTGAGTGAAGTGAATCCCTCTGTGCACCCCACTGTCTTCTCTGTGTTTTGACTGCAAGTCAGGGTTGTTGAGGGCCAGCTCTGGCTCCAGGGAACCCAGAAGATTTAGGTCTTATCAGCACCAGCAGCCCTCTTAATGGGCCACAGAGCCTCTTGTGGGCTAGAAGTTGCCCACATCCTGGGACTGCCAGACCTGATGGACATGTGTACTGTCTCTCAGCCTAAAAAGTCATAGACCAGAATAACCCCAAGGTTTCTGGCCTTAAATATAGCAAAGTTTACTTCTGCTCTCTGGGTGGGAAAAACTTCCCTCCACTATTGTTGATTGAATTATTGCAAGCACACAAAGTCAACCCATTACGCCTGACAGCCCAAATATAACAGTCCATTAGAGGGAGAAATGATCAAATACCCATTGGTCAAGCCACACCATCACTACTTATCATGTAGTTGGAGCCCCAATTTTCTATTTGGTCTAGTTGCTCTGAGTGCATTTTGCAGCATCCATTACTTCATCCAATAGCTTGCAGGTTGTAATTGCAGTGGGAAAGGGTACAATGCTTATTCATGCGGTCATGCATTGATGGCCTTTCACCTGAATGCATTCCTGCTGAATATTTATCTCTGCACATCCCCCAAATTCAGCAATCTCTTGATCGACCAAAAACCTCTGGTGAGAACCCCTGCCACACTCAATCCATAGATGTAGCAGCCCCCAAATTTTCAGCTCTACTCTTCCCATATCTTTAATACCATGATTACATCTGAAGGTGAGAAGAGAAGAGAAGAGAAGAGAAGAGAAGAGAAGAGAAGAGAAGAGAAGAGAAGAGAAGAGAAGAGAAGAGAAGAGAAGAGAAGAGAAGAGAAGAGAAGAGAAGAGAAGAGAAGAGAAGAGAAGAGAAGAGAAGAGAAGAGAGACTCTGATTCTTTTTGTGTTAATCCATCCAAATTGTACCTGCAGGTAGTTGTAAATCCCTACAACATAAAAATTCATCCAACAAAATATGGCTCTTTTTCCCCCAATGAGGAGCAGACAAGCACACAGTACAGTAAAAGAAAGCTGTGCTTTTATCAGATCAGCACGCTTGGACTTCCCCCACCTTCTCTGTCTGGATGAGCCCCCATGCTGGGAGTGATAATGGCTGGACACAGCCCTCTCTCTGGCCGTCAGCTGCTGTCTCCTGATCCAGGGAAATGGTTAGGGCCAAGGGACCGAGGAAGGGTGTGCCGCAGTGTGGACAGCAGTCAATGGGTTGGTGTTGACAGCTAAGCTGATTACTGTCCAGGAACAAAATGGCTTACAGACCATTGAGGTTTAATGTGTATACTGTAACTTGGCCCACTGCATGTTTAATAGACCAACACTATTTCTAAAGATGAATCTGTTTGACAGAGGATATGATAGAGTATAAATGTCACACATCTAAAGATGGCTAATATAGCATATTTTTGAACTGGATTCATCTGCATTGAAAATAAAAAGCCAAGCAAATACTTTATATCACCTTAAAAAATGAATGTAATTATGCAGTTGTTGTTTTAGCAGCTTCTCCCATCTGTTGCTGGTAATTGAAGGGAGACATTTTCTAGCCAACTGTTTATTTTCGTCTTCTTCTCTTTTCTTGCGAGCATGCGATGTGTAATTCCTTGGAGAGGCCAGACTGGTTAAGAATCACTGCTGGGGGACTTGCTTTGCTCAGGTTGCCAGAAAACAGCCGTTTCATCTCTTGCACTGTGAAGCAGTGCGGGTTAGCATGGAAAGCAGATCAAAAGCTGGGCAACAAGCTAAGGTGACAATGACAGAGACTTCCACATATCAACACTGACACACAAACCTCCACTAGATTCAACTGAGGGAGGTATGGAGAATATCTTCAACACCCAGAACCTCGACATGTGTCAGATAATCAATAATTCCCTGTATGGTTTTAGAAAGAGCGACAGATAAAGAAATTAAAACAGATAATACAGAGAACATTGGGGGAAATGAGAAGAGGGCCAAATTTAAGAAGGGATGAGGGAGCTCCCACCAGATGTGAGAGCATTAATTACTTCTAATCAAAGACAGTGCCAGCCTGGTGACAGCGGCAGGCAACGCAGGAGGCATTCAAGGTCATTAGCGACACACACACACACACACACACACAGATGCAGATGCAGATGCATAGAGCCATGAGCAAGGTCTGAGTCTCTGCCCCTTAAGCTTGTGACAGAGTTTTATGGAGTTACTGATTATAACCATGAAATTGAATTTGGAGCAAAGAGGTCTTTCAAAATATAGCCTCTCTTAAGTCAACACATTATAGCTGAAAATATTCCTGACTGTCTACAGATTGTGATTTTCAATGATTCCCATTGCCACAAAACGAAATGTTAACAAGATAAATGCATTCTGTATTTAATGGTGTGAGAGTTCTTTTCTGACTCTGTTAATAGCAGTTCGTGTGGATCCAGTGTTTTACAGCTCTAAGAGGATTACGGGTTGTTTGTTACGGCTGGTGTCTGGATAATGGTGATAAGGCAGAGGAAGTCTGTTTCAGGTGTACTTGTTAATGCAGGCGAGTCGAGGCAGTCTCTGGGGCACAGCAGTCAGGGACGTATACTGGGGACATTGTGAGCTACAGGTTGTTTTTCAGTCATAGTTTTTAAAAACTAATTTAGTTATTTGTTGTCTGAGTGCAGGGGTGTTATTGTGCAAAATTAGATGGATAGAGGACTTCAGTAATTGGCTTGTGAAGTCATATTTTCACTTTTCCATCCTCTACACTGCACAAATTAACATCTAATATAAATATATTTTTCCCATTTGTAGTCCAAATATCTCATTCCACTTAAAATAAGACATAATCACCTAAAGAGTAACTTTTCAGTGAGATATACGAACTTATTTTTAGAAAATGGATCTTGAAAATTATTTCAAGAAATCTTACCAAGTTCATTTTCACTTGTTCCATTGGCAGGCTTTTATTTAATTTCTTTTTTGCTTGATTCAAGATTTTTTTTGTTAATTCAAGCCCAAAAAAATGGTTGTGGTTAGCAGCTTTGCTCATAGTTGACTTATTATCTCATTAAAAAAAAATCAATACTGAAATACATCCAAATTCTGTTGATTGGTGTCTTATATTTCCCAGAACACATGTACAAATAAATGGAAAGTGGTGGTGACTGTCATCATTACAGCCTCTCCTTGTGCTTGCTCCCTGGGGACAGCCATATCATTGGGCTCACTCCACTGCTAATAGCCCTGTCTAAGAGCTAGTAAGGCACCTTTCGGAGGTAATGCTCCCTGCTGCAATTTAGCTTGCCATTCAACTGTGCGATGTCCCGAGCGTTGCAGGAAATTACAGCAGAGTGCTGATGTGGGGAATTTCCCCCCAAAGAATATATCTTTTGCAGACATTCAGAATTATGAATGATGCATGCAGAACAAGTCAATCAGTCTACCATATGCCTTGGAATCAGTATATGTGTGTGTGCGTGTGTGTGTGTGTGTGTGTGTGTGTGTGTGTTTGCCTACTTCTCGCCTCAGTACGGTCCCTGCTGTTTTCTGCTGAGCACACAACAAATGCCAACTAATCGAAATTCTGACAGCATTCTACTGCAACCTTTCTCCATGTCCATTCCTGAAATCTGACATTGTGCTTTACATATATGTGAATTTGAGATGTTTTAGAGACATCATGAATGTTCCAGTCTTTTTTCACCTCTCACTGACCCTGCAGACAGACCAAAGACACACTGTAATATCCCCTCAGCCACCTCAGTTAGGCTTGGCTGAGTAAAGGAGAGGTCTCTTTGACTGCTCAGCCCATGGATTACTCCCCAATATGGGATTACGCTCCAATGAATGAGTGCAGACACAATACCAGTAGCTTGGCCCTGAAATATACCAGAGAGATTTAGCTATAGGGCTGCAATGGAATATCTGCTGATCTGGTATCAGCTGGTATAGGTCTGTACATCTTACTGTCACTCACACTTGTATTTAGCACTAATCAGAATCTCTCCAGATGCCTTTGTAATGAGATGCAATGTCATTGAGGTGTGTAATCCTGACTGAAATACTTACAGATTGCTTCATGCCTGCGTGTGTGTGTGTGTGTGTGTGTGTGAGTGAGTGCAGTGAGTAGAAAAACTGACCTTAAAAGTGGAAGATCTTGTTTTAACATCTTCTGTATGTGTCCTCTTGGGTATTTTTAAAAAGTAGAGTACAGCTCTCATCCCAGTGGTTTAGCTCCTTTATCAAATGTATCAAACTGCACTTTATCATGGACAGCCAAGATTAATGTTCAATAAAGAAATCGATAAGCCATCAACATGATCATTATGTCTAGGTAGGGTGAGCCATTAGCAACACTCTCATTTAGGCTAAAGTGGTGATTTTCACTGAGCCATAGCCCTCAATGACTACCATATACTGTATTTACAGTAGTTAAAATGATATAATACCTATTCTGCAGGCATTCATGTCTAACCATTTCTGTGATTCAATTAGGGATATTGTCGCAATTCACACCCACAGAACTCAATACCAGTTATAGATTAAGTAACATTAGACCCAGAGATCATATTTTCAGAATGCTGCTAAAATGTCTGCTGTGTTGTCAAAGCTTGTGTTTCTCTGAGTTTGGTGTCTAAGAACCATGCATAAAACATATGTTTTCCTCTAGAGATAAATGTATGAAGTCTAGTATTAGCAATTCTAATTTTACAAGATGGACAGTGTTATCAATATGTATAATTAATATCTGTTGCAGAGGTTGGTATTTGAGATTTTTTTTTAATGTAAAAAAGACATTAACCTCTGTCTAAGGTTGCAAACCAAGCTGACGTTTTAAAAGCATACAACACAGTATAAATAGTACTATGTGTTGTGCAGTATCAAAGCTACAAAAGCTGGTGCTTCAAAACAATAGCAGAAAAATTCAACAAATCAGCTTTTATTAATTCAGCCAAAACAGTTTGCAATGTATTATTTCGGTGCTATATTAATCTTAATTAATTCATATTTATTTATTTGTTTGTTTGGCAGGGACAATGCAGTGAAACTAGTTACAGGTTTGCTGCTAATATGTGATGCATATAGAGTGTCTAGCTAGTGCAACTCTAGTCATAAGTTGCATTGCAATACAAATATACTTCACTTCAATTCAATACTGTACAAAACAAACATAGTGGTTTTGACAACATTGTGTTTGTGGACACCTTTGAAGGACTGCAGCAGACTGTCTTTGTGTTAAACTATAGGCCAAACACATTCCAGACTTCCCTTTGTTCTGAAAGAGAAATTGATATTGATCTCTCCATCTAACTCTGGGTAAGACAACAAACATGTGTGTTTCACAAATGTCAGGGTTTTCCTTTAAAGTAGAATGCTGACTATAACACTCCTTTCACAAAGATCAGTGACCACGTTTTCGGTCAACACTAATAGATATGGATTGTTTGACATGGTCCTATCCACATTGTCTCCAGATTTTACGGGTATTGGACAACATAACCACTTTCAGCACTATAGATTTTGTACATAATGGGACTGATGTTAAACTCCTTAAAATTTTAATTCTCTCCACTGAAGAAAAAAAGAAAAGAAAAGATATCACTACTTTCATACACAGATTTTTCCACTGAAACCACTATAGCAGATACTTTAAAGAGGTTAATGTATTAAAATGTCAAACCCACATGTGGTGTTGCCGCTGCTGACCGAAGATTAACTTCCATCAGCATGTGGGTTTGAATGGGTCACACTCAGTTTGAAGGTATTCTCACCATCTTTCTTCAAGTGTAGCTTTGTAGTTGGATTTGGGATCAGAGTATATCTCCAGAGACGCCAACTACAGCACAGATTCCCTCTTTTCCTCTTTGATGTCTCTATGTCACATCCTTGGTGTCTTCATCTCACATCCAAATTTAGTTCTCTGCACAGTTTATGACCCACCCTCCCTCTGCTGCTCCTTCATCCCTCAAACCACTTCAGCAAAATCCAAAACCATTTTACACTCAGAGTTTATCGGTCGTGACATGCCCTTTAAGAAGAGAGTCGAAAATAGACTCCTCCATTAATTGTGCATAAAAAGAATAATGAAGAGGTGTAGAGTTATTCTTCGAAGGTGGATTTCGCACTCCCTTTTTGTTATATTATGGATTCATCTCAAAAAGCAAAGGCAGAGGGGCCTTTGTGGTGCAAATAACACAGCTTCTAAGAGGACTATCCAGTTGGCTTTGCCCTGTACACCAAAGCCGAAAAGACCCCCATGAAATGTGGGATATGCCCGTGCCATTTCAGAAAAAGTGCAAAGAATGTTTGATTTTCAGAATTAGCTTCTTATTTTAAATTACACTGTATGCGCTGCTTTTGTCTCTTAATTCTGAGCAACATTTTTAGTATTTTAGATGTCTTTTTCCTTTACTTGCCACATATTAATTCCTTTTGCAGTATTACATATGATTGAGTCTAATTCCCCATTATCACATAATTGATACATAATTTAGATGAAGTCATGGAAAGCTAATTGCCTGTCATTCTGTTTGCTTAACACTCATCCTGTTTAAATCAACTGAGGCAGAGAAAGATAATGAAAATGTCGCATCATGAGGTAAAGTATCACCTGACCAGTCGCTATTATAGGGGGTATGATATTAAAAATGTCAAATTTAATCTTGTCAGGGATTCATCCTTGAAAACCCCAAAACAACTTAGAGCTTAGATAGAATTTTATGTTTGCATTTCTGTCTTTAGGAAATTAAAAACCTGTACACATGAGGGTTTCTTTCAGAGGTTATGTTCATGTTAAGTCACTGGTTACTATAGTACAGGATTTCACATTCATATTCAAATGTCTGTACATGTCAGTTTGTACATTATACAGTAGCTATTGTTAGTGTTACTGTGAGTGATGCTTTGTATGAACTGCTTTATGTGGTATTTTCCATATATGTACCAGGTCTCTCTAGAAAACCTTATAGCTACAGAGTGGATTATCTCAGCGAAATAAAGCAAAATTGAATTGCAGTGAAATTAGATTGACTAGCTCTACAGAGAAGCCCCTATGAGCACAGAATTTTCAAATAACAGCCTAAACCACAAATTCCCCTTTTGATACTGTCTGTCCATTTAATTTCCAAGCACCACATTCGAAAATGGTATTCATATCTGCAGAATTGAATCTCAGGTATCTCAGAAAAGTTCTTGTGACATCTAGTTCTCTCTTCGTATTTTTCAGCCCAGACGTAGGCGGACAGCATACCAAACCAATTTCCACACTATTGCTGCAAACATAGGAGACAGATTGTTGTTTGGCATTCCTGCTTTTCTGACAGTCTTAGGAAAACTGGCCTCTGAACCATAATAAGCAACACAAGTGTTTAAGTTTCCTCTTTCAGAAATTACAAGATTGTAGGGATGGACTATTTAAATTCAATGTATTCCCAGAGAAAAACACAACCAGAAAGTCACATATGAACAGCAATTATAGTGTAATCTGTCTATAAATTCCACTACACTATATAATAATGAGGTATGCCATATGCAAGTACCAAGTCTAATTTTGGTATAGAGAGAGGAATTAGAATTTAACCTTGTAATCCAATTGTAGATATTAATGAGTAAAGGATGAGTTCATCCGTCATTCCCCATTTTGTGTGTGTCACCCTCCATCCATAAAACAATCAGTCAGGTGGACTTGTAAGGCAGTTGGTTTTGCCCACAGAGTGGCTATGTTTTTAATGGCTGCTCATTACTCATTTCCTCAGATGAACACATTATTCTCTGTACCAGCACACTAGCCCATTTATTGTAGATTAATACTGAAAATGCTACAGGTCATGGCAATATGTGGATTCAAGCTGTGAATAAAGCACTGAGCAGAGGGAGGCCTCACTCCTAAGATGGCTGTCTCCACCCTGTGGCCACTGTGGAAACTGAACTTAAAGTCCAATGCAAAGATGCAGTGGAAATCATGTTTGACTGTAAACATGACATGTTTCCATACTGTTGCATGATATTGCTCATCTCACCCCTCCATAGCATGCATCTCTCGTTCTATCTGTTTCTCTGCATCCCTGCCTTGATGTCCCTAACTCTTCTTTCTTAAATCCACCCGGGTGTGCCTAATGAACAGCATTCATCAAAGTCCTATCCCTTTGATCAGAGCAGATCCACTGTGCCGTGCCTTGCTCTGTACTCCCCACTGTATGCACTGTGGACACTCCCTAGCAGCACCCACTCTCATAAGTCTTCACGTTCAAACAAAACTACAGCTTTGTGTACACACGTGATGTTAGAATGCTGGTTGCTGCTTGTAATGATGCTTGTTATTTTGTGATGGACTGCATTTCTGTACAGCTGGCGGGTGCAGATCCTACATCAAATACCCATAGAGTACACCTTGGACACTTCATATGCATTTGTGTGCTCATTGTACTGTAGAATTTTGCCATGAATGAACACTTAATGAGGTCTGCAGCATCAAAGAGGAACTCACAGCCTCTCCAAATGGCTGCGGAGACATTACGTTCCATCTTGTTGTCCACTGAGCAAATGAGACGATAGGAGAATGGAAAGGGGAGTGTGACAAATCGTCAAGTGGTCCAAGGGCTCAGGACAGGTGCAGGAGAGAGGAAAGAGAGGCGGTTCCTTCTGGCAGGTTAAATCTATTAACTACTTTAACAGTTACCCCTCATTGCACACTAGGCTAACCCCCACCTCAGTCACTACCACCACTACCACCATATCTGCCTCTGCCCCAGCATACAAGCTATGCCTCCACCATTAGCATTCATCAAGCTGTAAAGAGGAAGTGACGGGAGGCTGCAGCTGGAGGTGGTGTCATGTCTGCCTATAAGAACCATCACTTGTCCCAATGAATCCCCTTAACGAGGATGGAAATAAATTACATTAAATACAGCAGTGATGGGACAAACCCAATGAGTGGGAACTATTCCACTTGAAATAAAGCAGCAAAGTTGTGAAATTGCTGCAAATTTATGAACTGTATGAGTGTAAATGACAAGGGTTTTTTTTTTTTTTTTTTTTTTTTTTGTTCTGAGTGTGAATATACTGTTGCTTGGCATGAAATGTGCAGCATACAGTACATGAGTATCTATGTGTGTTGAAGGACAGGGGCATCTCAATCTGTTTAATGACTCCATGTTCTTGTAAACCACTATCCAAAGGGTAAAAGCATAAATCCAGCTTTTTTATTAGATCCCATTCTTACCACATTGAAGCTGACAATATATCCAACGGGAACCTGCGGCTAGTCCCTGTTGTACTGTGATAGGACAAGCCATTAAAATCATAAATAGAAAGGTTCTAATGAAATATCAATTAGGCCGTAAGAGAAGGCCGATGCTACATTTATGAGGACAGAGCTCATTAAGGGGACTACTTGCAAAACCGTGAGATCATTTTGTAATTTTCCACCGATAATCCAATTAGTGGGCGGTGGATTTCTCCTGGTTGAAAAATCTTTGTTATTGGAGTAAAGTTTCACTGCACAGGGGATGTATAAATCTCAGAGGCTCCTTAAATATCAATTACTATGCACTAATGGTGATTGTAATTAAAATCATTACATGATAATAACATATTTATAGTGAGTAATATCAGCTGTTCATGTGTTATCGTGGTAACGTTTCATTTTGTCTAATACTGACCTCAGGTTCTTGTTACATTTGGTGCTCCTCATACAGTATTTGTCCATATTTATTCCTTCATGCTTGAGGGTTTTGATAGTGTTGAGTCAGGGAATAATCATCTCTGCAGTTTTTGATATTGCAGTGCATGGCATGGCAGACAATAAGAAAACATCTATTTTTAATCAGGCAAGGTTTTTTTTCCCCCCTCCCTCACTGACCTTCAGCCCGTGAAAATTCAACTCAATAATTCAACATGCTGTACCACCACCACCAATTTTTTTGTAATACACACACATACAGTATGAACAGACAAGCTAACACACATGATGGTTTCCTGGCAGGATGATGTATGGATTGTGATTGCTGCTTGTGGCAAATGTGTTTTTCTACTGGCAGCTGACTTGTATCTTTGCCTGCATTTTGTTTCAGATTACATTTATTCCCCCTTCCATGATTTCCTACTCCTTATCTCCCTCTTTTGTGGTTGTGGCTACTAGTGGCTGTGAGCACATAAATCCTATTTTCTCATTTTTCATCGCGGGGATCACAGAGTCGATCTAATTGACTTGAAAATTGGAACTTGTTTTGCAAAGAAAACAACATCTACATTTTCATTGAAAAAAAAAAAAAAGTATAAATTTTGTAGTCTAAACTCCAGTATTTGGATCACCTACTTCACTTTATAATTGATGCAATGCACACTTGAGATGTTTCCATCAATTATACATGCATCCTATTTTTGTATTGCACAAATCGTGGCCGTGTCTGTTTCCTGTTTAATTTCACACCTGACCTGACAACAAGTACAGCAGTCTACCTCCACTTTCTGTTAATCTATCACAGACAGCACTGTAGTCCACCTCCATTTCATTTTAGATCTACAATAAGATCGCACAGTGTCAGTCTAGATTCATCCATGACCAACTGTTACAGTAAAGCATCGATGAAAATAGAAGACAGTATGTAAGATTGGTAGAAGAGCTCTTTTGTGCTTTTGTGCATTACAGTCAACGTCACATATGTAAATGTCCCTTTTAAAGTAAGAGACGATTCTTCCTTGCAGGATGTCATACGTACATTCCCCTGTTAAATATAATGGGTCTGAGATTGTTTGTTTAGGCTCATAATGATGGTATTAAAAATGTCAGGTGTTAAAATATGCAATCCCTAAAATGGTGATGTATTTCAGATGTATTAGTTATGCAATCAAAAGAATGTAAGGTACATTTGGGATACATTGACCATAAAAAATATATATATATATATTTGTGACTAACAATTGGTTTTAGTAATGTGATAACGAAATGAAAATTGTACATTTTTCACATACATCATGGCACTGCTCTTCTTGAATCTTCAATGTATGAGGTAGAATCACCATCTCAAATATTCTAGTCACAATTTGTAGCTAGTCATTAGGTGTAGTTGCTTCTAAACAGCACAAATTTTTTTTGTAATAACCTTTGTACAGGCTCTTAATAATACAGGGTTATACAAAAAGAATTGGACTGATTTTTTGCTTTAGTTCTCAAGTATTGTCATTGTCAGTGACCATTTGAAAGAAGAGTTTTCTAAGTTTTGAATGGTTAACCTCAATGACCTTAAACATCAGATAACAACATTAATCAACTCAGTGGATCGTGATATACTGATACGTGTCTGGCAGGAATTCTATTATCGCATTGATGTTGTCCATGCTGTAGGACAACATGGTGACCACACTTAGCATTTGTAAGACAGGAAATAACACTTTATTGTGAGTAGAATACTTTTGACTTGACTGGAGTTTTCTTTTGCTTCATTATTAAAATATTGCTTAATGAAATTCTTTCATTCTTTTTGAAAAATCTTGTACAATTAGCAGCCTGTAAAAAAAGGCTATTAAAAATGGTGCAGATTAGAAGTACCTACAACTGATGACTAGCTACAAATTGTGAAAAGAATATTTGAGATGGAGATTCTTATCATACAGTACATAGATTGAAGGTTCAAGAAGAGCAGTGTCATATAATAAATGGAAGAACTGGACAATTTCCATTTCAATGTCATATTACTTAAATCAAATCAACTGGTCTACAAGTAAAATACTTCCAGAATAAAATTAATAATATTTTTTACCACATGTGTGTTACTGATAAAGAAAACTCAAGATAAGCCTGGGGTCAAAATGTCAAATCCTTAGAATTAACAAGAGAATAGGTTTTACTCCAAAGGAATATTGGTCTCAGATCTACTTCAAAACACTGTCTGCATATTATGATCCATTCACTTTACAGGTTATTTCTAGTGGAATATTTACAAATCCATTGTATACATGTACATAAACCACCATATGTAATAACACACCATCATATATATTAAAAACATCAGCTAACCAGAACTTTTGTCATTTGTTTTTTTGATAAGGTTTAGCACATTTAATGTCTGAAGCAGATATTTTCTAAAAAAAAAAAAAAAAAAAGGAAAAAAAAGTAGAACAATGTTGTTAGCCACAAATGTTTTGTTTTGTTTGCATTTTGCAAACAATAAAAATTAAGTTAAAAAAAAAAAAAGACCAGGGTGACATGGTGGTGCAGTGGATAGCACTAGTGCTTCACAATAATAAGGTCCTGGGTTCAACTCCAACTGGTGCCATGTTCAGGGTGTACCCCGCCTTGGCCCATAAGTAGCAAACATAGGCTTCAGCAACCCCCATGACTCTAGTCAGGACAAAGCAGTTTCAGAAAAATTGATAAAAAAGATAAATGAATAGAATAAAACTGTCTCTCACTGCAGTTCTGAGTGTCTCCTTATGGTTAAGGCGGATCATAACACAAGTAAAATTCACCTCTCAAGATGATGATCCCAGTGCTCAGTGCTGCGTGTCAGAACAAATGAGCTGAAGAGTAATATTCACAAAGAGAAACAAGCTCATTCACACACCCACCGCCAGTCACCTTAAGCTAATTCCGGTGTTTCCAATTGATATCAGGAGGGTAACCTTGTTGCATAATTGATGATGCTGAATGAGCTTCCTGTTTATGTGGAGGTCTCAGCTCATTAGAAACAGTAAGCTTGTGGTTAGTTTACTTTCCTGGGTTCTTTCTTTCTTTTTGTCAGATGCAGCGTTAGCAAACACTTACACTTGACATTTTATCAGCAACACCATTATGTCATTACTCAAAGTTTTTTTGAGGAAACATTTATAAAGTTTATCTATGTCTTTGAAATTGAGTTTAAATTTGACTTTCAGTCAGTTATTAGTTATATTTTACATTAATCCTCTTTTCAAATAAAGACGTGTGAATAAGGATCTTAAACCCCATGAGTTCATAAGACTTGAATACCAGCCTCCTACAGTGTAACAGACTTTTTAAAGCACTATGAATATAAATTGCAGTGTTAGAGAGATTTACAATGCAGGTCATGATTCTGAAACTTATAGGCTACTGCTCATGAAAGACATGGCTGTATATTGTCTCGCTACAGGCTGTGCATTATTGTCAGGAAATCCCTTCCTATAGGAGAAAAGTAGAAGAGTAAGATTCATTTGAGGTCTTATTTTAAAGTTGACATGCAGCAACTTTTAAATGCCTTGCTCAATGTGTCAGATACTTGATTTATTCATCTATGTCTATGGTCTTTATAGTATATTTCTATCTCTGGTTGTGATTTTTGGAGACTCAAATAGACTCATGTGACAAAAGACATATCAAAGATTCAAGATGAAATGTTGAAAAATCCCTAGATACTTGAGGAAATGATTGTTCATAGCATTCCTGGCTTTGTCTATAGACTATGAACTTCATGGTCCATAGGCAATGTTTTTTTTTGTGCTGTTATTGACATGTCTTGATAGTGTGTAAAGGCCCTGTCACCCCTGTTTTCTTCACCTTAAACACATAATCAATACTAAGTACGATCTTGGCAATATTTTCAGTCTTGGTTTGTAATTGGTTTTACTTTAAAGTGCTGCTTGCACTGTGGAAAGTTTAGAACTAATTTAATAGTCTTCATCTCTCTGCTTAATTTCATTTAAATTAAAGATAATATACAAATACAACTAAGCAATTTTACTTACCCATATTTACATTTAATCCAGTTCAGTCAACATTTGCACTGTATTTTTAAAAAAATTTTATCAGTAACATAGTGCTAATCCAGACATACATTCTAGAAGGTTATGACATTACTACAGTCTCTTGATTTTCCTTCAGAAGACAAAACAAAGTGAATCCTTTCCATCATCTGGGACATTATTTTCAGGTTCAGTGCAATCCACATCTACAGTACAGTAAGCGAGCTGCTGAATGAAATGATGGAGACAATGTTATCTGAAATTGAACTCAGGTTTGGTTCATGAGAGTTTGTACAATCATCAGGTAGAGATGGGATTGACCCTGAGAGATAAATGGACCTGGGTAATTATGTGTCTTTATCAGGTCCAGGCAGACTGAGCGCTGGAAGAAGTCATCTAGGCTGTGTCCTTGTCATCTCCCATTGAATGGTACATTGGCCAGGAAGCACGATGCCAGTGTGGTCTCATGCCACAGCAGCAGAAAAGATGCCTTTTCAGTTGGTTCCTTGTACTTTTTGTATACATATGAAATCACTGATGCATGTTAGATGGCACAATTTGATGTTTAGACCAGCTCCTTTCACATTCCTCAACCACAGCACAACAGCTTTCTAAATGCATGCTGTACTATATACTTTACTCCATGCAAAGAAAGGGCCTTTTTTTTTCTGCAGGAAACACATTTGGTTCTCCCTGACCACCAAGAATGCCTTTCAAAGTCGTTATAGTCAAGCTGTTTTTATGGTGCTGTCTGTGAGGTGCAGGCACTCAGATATAAACATAGACATCTCACTGTTATACCTGTGCTTTTGTAATGGTGCATCTGTCTGCCCAAAGTGATATTTCAACTGATTTAACCCATTACAGCTTGCTTCCTGTGCACAGACACACACACACACACACACACACACACACACATACACAGGAAGCAGCCATCATACTGGAGGCATGTGATGTGAGATGACAGCCAAACACTTAACATTTACAGAAATATTCAGGCCAGTGCGTGGACCTGACTGTCAGTAGGACCAGACCAGGACACACCAGCAGAGGGGTGCTCCTTCCATGCTTTCTTAGAGCACCGTACTGGAATAATGCAGATCTCCCAGGGTGCAGCAGGTTGTGACATCATTGATGGACATCATCCATGTGTGTGTGTAGTGTATATTCACACACGTATGCACTTCTAAATTCAATCAATAATGAATAAAAATGCCCAATGATGCAGAAGTGCACTATTTCCAGTGTAGTTCCAGTGCTGAAGTTCATTTTAGTTGAGTGATTTAATTGACAGTAGAGTGTGTTGTGTCTTAGGCTTACAGCCACTTATTTTTATCCAGTGTTTTTCCCCACAGTTATTTTATGTCTTCCTTCTCACTACCTCACTACTAGTATTATCTCAACCAGAGTATGTTGAAAAACAAAACAAAACATGTTGTTCTTGTAGCTTAAGCCATTTATAAAAAATAAAGGCACACTCGGGAGGATTTATCGGTTGTTATTTCTAAAGACAACCATTTAAAGTTGGCCCAGGCTCCTAACCCACTGAAAGTGATAGTGTGAATGAACAGTGAGAATAATAGTAAGGAAAAAGAAGTGAATAACAGAAATAAAATGTATTTTATCATTGTTTCATAGCAGTTACATTCTAAAGCATTCGCCCACACACACACACACACACACGCGCAGACACACACACACACCCATTCATATCACTTTGCAAGTTTTTATGTGTAAATACTAAAGTACATGCGTCATCTAATTTACATTCACTTGTTCTTTGTGTGTAGTTCAACCATTTCCTTGGTCAAAGTGAATCATAAACTAACATGTGGAGCTCAAAGGATCTGCAAAAAACATTTCTAAAGAGAATACAAAAATAAAAATTTAAAGTAATAGGTTTGTTGTTTTTGCAGGGTTTAAATACACATCCTGTACATATGTATTTATCATTCTTTTCTTTTACAATAAATAAGAAAATACAGCACATGTGTGCACAGGCTTAAGACAAACATAAAAAACTTCATTAAAAGTTGTAAAGGTTAAAGTCACTACTTATTGTGACCTCTGACCCCATTTGACAAGAAACAACACAAACGGTAAGAAACATCTGACATCTGTTTAATAAAACCTGGTATAAAACATCACAACATTAATTCACTAAATGCAATAAGGACTATTGCACAGCACTGTATGTGTGTGTTCATATGTACAGTATGTACTGTAAATAATAGTACAATTTATAGTTAATAACTTAACATCAAAAAGCAGTAGGAATAAACAAATGTTAACTTATTTCCACTCCTTTTAAAATTTGCATTTGTGTTATACTTATTTTTTTTGTTTTATTATTATTCATTATTCTCTACTGAGTTGGCTGGAGGCTACGCACCCAGCCTATATGTGTCTATACGTTATGCTTTTCTTTTCTTGATAAAATCCTTCATAATATACATTTTCTTTGTGATGAGACAATGACAGTGCAGAGGGAAGCGATTGAAGTGCAGGCAAATAGACCTATTTAGGCCAAGCTTATTTTCCATCAAATGCCTCAAAACCACATGGGTTTTATCTTCTGCAAAGTAGCACTTCTCAAATTAACAATAGATTTTCAAAAACATAACCATTCTCTTGGATAGATTAGCTGTGTAATAACCCTGCTTTATCCCTGAGTATCAGCTGAGTGAGAAGACACCATTGAGATGAACACAAGCATGATTAGGCTATGAGCAGATAGTCTTTTTCATAACTCGTTTGAGGGTCTCATTCCACTCCAGCTTGTCTTTGAGATAATGTCCTATTTAATTAGAAATTGGAGATATCACATTGTTTTTTAATGAGAGGAGCACTTTAGCAGAGCGTATGAGACATCAGAGAATCATACACAAGAAGGATAATGGCTGCATGCAAAGGGCTTGAGGGATTCAGACAAGATGCATTTTCACTCAGCGACTCTTTATTCCTTATTCTCTATTCTCAGAATGCTTTCTTCCAATATACCTTAACATGGGGAGAGGGAGCACTTTAGGTGTAATTCTGTACAGTGGACGTGGAAAACTCTCCCATTACTAGACCTATTTAATGTTTTTTCCAATATCTTAACATTCACATGTGAGCACACGACTCCTCTAATGCTGTATTTCACCCTTGTATAATCTCTTTTGTTCTATGATTTCTGTCTGGGGCCCATCTGCAGAGTGGGAATGAAATGCAAATTTGTTTACTTGACGAGAACATGGGAAGAGAGCGTTGAGCCATGAAAGCAAGTTTTCAACAGGCTTCTTATTCCACTGCCAGCTTGGTAGCATGCCCAGGGGCTTTGACCTTTTACTGTGTTGCTGTCATGCTGTGAAGGGCTGCAGAAATATACACCTATCAGAGAAGAAGCCACTGAAAGAGCCAAAAATCCCTCTAACAATGTTCCTCTCAGCCCCTGCTGGAGCTACAGAAACAGACTCAGAAGAAGCTAAAGTCACATTGGGATGTAAAGGTTGGTATTTTAAGTGCACCTCTGACTGCTGGTGCATCTCAGTTAATAAGGCCAGTTAATGACTTGTCAACTGGCAAAGGTTAATGCATGATGTATCAGTGAAATGGTAATTTATAAGAGATATACCTTCTTGGAAGAGCGGTATCCACATTTACATTTCATATTCGATTAGTAGTGTCAGTCAAGTGGAAAGTCTCTAAGAGATTAGGATTTTAAGGTTTCAGCAAAGATTAAAATAATAATAGCAAGGGGTATGTGTGGCATCCTGAGACACATAGGACACACTTTTCAATGGGATTCATTTAGAGACAACCAACTTTTTCTATCCTGTAACTTCTTTTGCAGTGTTTTACACATCATGGGTAAGTGATACTGATTGTGTCCTTGGCAATTAAAGGTATTTTGAAAGTACAACTGTTAAAGAAGTCGCTGTGATGTTGATATTAGAGGTTGTTTTCACACCTAATAGTCAGGTCATTTAGTCTGAGTTTACTTTCACACTGTACTTTGTCAAACAAACCTTCTGAATAATGTGTCCTCTTTGCTTGGATCAAGAGTTACTGGAGAAGACGATGAGACAAAGAAAAATAAATTTGCTACAAAAAAAACACATGTCCGCCATGTGTTTACATCCAGTTGTCTGTGTTGGAGTCTGCTTCCTGCCATCCTATGTTTTTAAGTGGACTCTTCACTTATTTGACCCACATCCTCAAACAAACGGGACTTTGAGTAAACAGACCAGAATTTGAATAAACAGGACTGGTTTGGAATGACCTGGGTGTTTGTTAACATTTCTTCATTTGTAAAGTCACAGTATTTTGCGTTGCATTACGTTGCTGCTGTAGAGGAGCAGAAGAAAAGCAGTGAAGCAGTGACAATGAACACAAACACATTCACTATATATTTACACACTGGACAAAGTAAAACACTCAATCCAACTAAAATGTTTTCTTCCATAATTCACACATAAAAAAAAATAGTTGAGTGAATAAATTAAATGATATAGGGTTGGACTTCATTTCATTGAATTTGGTTTATTCAACAAATTTTTTATGTGTGACCTATTGAAGACAAATGTTTAAGTTGATTCAACTTTTTTCAGTGCATAGAAGTCAATGCACAGGTTTTTATCATGGCTAAAATGTATTAACACAGTGAAAAAACGTATATCTGTATATTTCTTCACATTATGTACTACTCTACTATTAAAACTTAAGCCAGTGCTACTTTTGTGACAGCTTTAAGTGGTTTTATTCTCATACTATCCTCTGTATTTTTCATTTTAAGTGAAAATCAGGTATCTTCCAGTATTTCACATTCTGATTAGGATGAGGATTATTTTATTCAAAACAGAGAAAACTGTGAAGGATTTTTTTTTTCTGCAAAATATATTGTTAGCTAAACATAAAATAAGTTTCTCGAATTATTATCATTGCTAAGCTTTTATAATGTTGTAGAAGATGACGATGTTTCCATGTTTACTACGGAGCCCTTGAACATCCAAATGGGTCATATCTGATGACCATATAAAGATGACAGACGGATTAACTGACTAATTGCACCAATTATTTCCATATATTAATAAGATTAATGGATCAACCGTTATTAAACATATATTAGTGAATGTTTTTGGTCGCTGGTGGATGTTTGGGTCTTCATAGGTTGAGTATGCAGACTTTTTTGTCATCACTGAACAAAATAATTCTGCATTTTTCAGAAATTAGGATTTGAAATATAGCTAGACCTCTGCACCTCCTCTTAGCCCTGCTTTCAGGCTTTAAAAAATCATGGTTGTGACAGAAAATCTTTCAGGGGGTGGGCTGTCTTAGTCTGTGCGACTGTTAGCTGTAATGACCCTCTACTGTCAAAACTCCATCTACTGCGCAGACTCTGACTCCCACCAGAAATATGGCAGCTATCCACAGCAGGTTTATTTAGGTTTTGTATTCTTTATTAACATGAAACAGTGCTCCTTTGTCCAACCAATCAATCCAATTTATTTGTGTAGCATTGTGTTATATTGTTACCCACAGTATTCAGACTGAGAAATGAGAGCTGCAGGAGAACATTGTGTATTTTCTGAATCTTTCTTTTTTCTCTTCTCCTTATTCCAGCTCTAAATGTGATATACAACCTATTGATATAAAATGTACCTGACAAAGACCCAGCACTACTTTTGTGGCAGTTATTAAATTAATTTTTGCATTTTTTACTTTTCTTAAATGGTTTAAACCCGTGTATCATAATGTTACCCTCTGGTTTGTTTGTTTTTTTCAGTGAAAATCAGGTATTTTCCCAAATTTAATTTTCTGTTCTTATACTTTAATCATCATGATGAGATTACATTTAAGGGTTGTTATATCAAAACAGTGAAAACTTAAGAAAAAAGAGACTTTTTCAGTCAAATATAGCGTTAACTGAACCTAAATCATGTGTTTGCATCTACTGTCATTAATCCAACGTCATTGGTTTTACTGGTGAATCAATGTTGTAGAAGATGACAGTGTTCCCACATTGACTAGAGAGCCTCTAAATGTCCAAATGGGTCATATCTGATGACTGTGAAAAGATAACAAACTGCATTTTACACTGATTATTTCAACATATTTCCAGGATTAGTAGTTTTAAAGTTATTAAACATTTTATATTGGTAGATGGCTTTGGTCATTGGTGAATATTTGGGTCTTTAGGGGTTAACATAGGACAAGCAGCTAAGATGCAGGATACTTTCATCCATACAAATTACAGTATAGTCATGCAGTATGTTTTGACTTCACCCATTCATTTACTCATTGCTATCTTTCTGCAGCTAAACTTGTCTCAGTCTCAGTTACTACTTTACACTTAACTAAGGTTAAAAAAAAAAAGCATGGCTATTGTTTTTTTTGTTGTTTTAACTCCTTCAAAAATGAGAAAAATGCTCATGACATGGCCTCACATATAACTTTCTCTCCCTCATTGCCAACATTAAAGTTGGTATTGAGAACTTAACCAGTGAACAGTGTTCTATATTCCTCCTGGTGCCGTTTCTACTCACTCACATATGATTTGTATTTGGAGGTGTGAAAAATTGATGGTGTCGACATCATGATAAGAACTCTGTCAGCATGTCAGAATGCTTGCTGCTAATAGGAGCTGTGCTATCATTATCGTAGCGCCCCACAGGCTCTAAAACGTCAATGACAGCATTGTGACTTGAATAAGAAATGTCCCTGTGTGGAGCGAGGCTTGAGCCATCAAACTGTGATCACTTGTAGTCTCAGGCAGAGGATAGATAAACCAGGGCAGCAGCTACTGACAAGGTGCTGACAGATACCCTGCATTTCTCTTCAGCACATTCCTGTGATTTGTCATCTCACTGACACCACTGTGTCTGTACTTCACGAGGTAATACTATATGATTGACAGCTGCACTTAACAGAAATAATAACAAATAAGGGCTTAAAAAGGCAAATTACTGAAACCACATTAGCAGTCAATCTTGTCTCCATGTAGTGTTGAAGTGTTTGTAATGACCACAGATAGGCTCACACTTACTTGTTACTGTTTCCACACTTGATTCCTAGCTATTTAAATCTGGACACAAGTTCATTTGCATCAGTTGTAGATTAAAACAAGCATTTTCTTCTCTTCATGGAGAAACCGTTTTTAGTGTCAAACATAAAGATGATCAGTAGTGAAGTATATGAGGTCTCTTTATTCATGGCATTAACCTGTTTTAAGTAGCCCGAGTTCTGGGCATTGTCTCCTTTGGCCTTTCCTTCCCTCACTAACGTCCTTCTCGACTGGCTGACAGTGCTGGCTCTGTTAAGATTAGATTTGAATTTATGAAGATTGCCTCACCTGGCTCACTGCTGTAATCTATGCTAGTGTAGTAATTCACGTTTAGGTCCTCATTTCCAATGCAGTCAAGAAG
Source organism: Siphamia tubifer (assembly GCA_020466265.1). Taxonomy (NCBI): domain Eukaryota; kingdom Metazoa; phylum Chordata; class Actinopteri; order Kurtiformes; family Apogonidae; genus Siphamia; species Siphamia tubifer. Next base: position 33,307,694 of record CM035804.1, read on the forward strand.
ACCCATATTTCACCATGACAATGTAATCACAGATCCACATTAAAAAGTCATTATTGTTTAAAATCGGGGTCCTGACTGAGAAAACACTGACTGCTCCATAGCTGTCTTTCTCATTCACGTGGATGTTTACCCAAGAACAGAGGGCAGAGTGATTTAAACACACGCCTCAACCTTATTGATCACACAGGGCTTTGAACGCATACATGGAGCACGCCCACAGCATAATATCATTGTCCAGTGGATTCACTTGTGCTTTTTGTGCTGATTAGCTGGTAATCTCACTAACAAGCTTTGATCCCTGCAGATTAGTGAAAGGATAAGAACACAACATGTTTGTTCTGATAGCTTGGACCAACTGTAATCCTTCTCTGCTCTGTTGCACAGTAGTCAAGTTATTTATTTACATTTGTTTAATAAAACCTATCCATAGCTCATGCTGTACAGTATGTACTAATGGATCTCATTAGGTGATTTACTCTGAAAGGCAAAAGACACTAGTGATTGTAATAGGCTTTTAGCAGGGTTTATACCATGACATGTTGAACTTCATATGTATTAACAGTCCTTGTTTCCAGCTCCCGCTCTTATCCCATTCTGTGTGTCTTGTCACTCCTATGATGTGCGCCTCATCTTGATTTCATGACAGAAGGAAAAGGGAGTAATTACTGCACTGTGAGCCTGGATAAGTCCTGAGGCACAGTGTTTTATAGTCGACTGCACAGCATGAGACACTTTGATCCTGGCCCTGCAGGTCCTTGTCCTTGACTGTCAGGAACAAGGCTTTAAAGCACAAAAAAATAAGAGCAAAGACACAGAAGGCACAGTTTATGTTTTGTTGATTTCATCTTTGTCATCATTTATGGAAGAAAAATCCTGCGTATGAAATAAATTGTACTTTGTAGTTTTGTTCTAATAGACAGAAAAGCAAATTACATCAAATCAGAGTTCCTTTTACACATGTATATCTCCATCCTGACCTTATCAGGATGCATTCATTGGTCAACCATTATTGACCTCCCTCTCCACCCAGACTTTAATCAGCATGATTTCAGTAAGGATCAATAACTTCTTTTCATGTCTAACACTTTTCGCAATTTTTTTTTCACAAATCAATATGTTGCTTGATGTGTTGCTCAGCTGCACCCCCCCCCCCCCCTTCCCACACACACACACACACACACACACACACCCCTATCTGCTCCCCAGTACTGAACCACCACTGGTTCCATTCAGCTTTTGCTCCTTCCTGTCAAAATGTCAGACACAAGTACTATCATCTTCCCTTTTCTCTTCCATCTCTTTTAATGACTGTCTTTCACTCAAACACATTAGATGCCATTAGGATTAGATTTGGATTGCAAGAGGAACATTACAACTGAAACTGCTCAAAATCCATAGCTTTGTTTGAGACCTTAGACTTTAATGGAAAAAAAAAAAAATCCTCCTAGATGAAGTCATTCCATGCATAGCCGTTGCCGACTCATGATCCATTTAAATCGATTTAAACATAAAACCATGTCTTCAGTATTATACATATATTATTTCAGCAATAGAAAGACAGTGCGGTTTCTATGAAATGCATATCCAACCCCAGATCTGTGGGGATTGCAGATCCTTTGTTAGTGCTGAAGCTTTGTTTTCCTTTAGATTTATGATCGTTGCGGGGAGCTGGCAGGAGCTTGTGTGATTACTGCTTACACACTGATTTATACCTCACTTTTAATTATCTGAGGGGGTCTGCAGCTTGCCTCTGCCAAGACATGCCTTCTTTTGGGACCAGGAGAGGAAAAGGAGCCATCTCTGGTTTCCACTCCACCCATTGTCTCCCTGTCTGTGGCCCAGTACTTAAACAGGGATCCAGTGCACTGCTGGCAGTGCCCCAGTCCTCCCCAGAGCCAACCAGACAGATATCTGTGACATTCATACTCAGTGTGGGATCTGAAAGGGAAGCTTTATGAAAATGTGAAGCAGCCGTCCACTGGACAAGTAACTCTAACTAACACTCCCCAATGACCTATAAATTATATGGTTCTGAGAAACACACAAATCACCTTCCTGGGCTCATCTTCTCTAGTTACTGTCTATGTTTTCGGGGGGGGGGGGGGGGGTTATTTTGCAGAGGCCTCCACTGTGAAATTAAAGGAAGCAGGTCTAATTTCAATAGTCAGCCATTCTCTTACTCGTTTAGGATCCATTTTTTAGTTTTGTTAGAAGGTTTTCTATTAGTCCGGTCTCAATTCTAAAAATGAATGAATCATTAAAGACAAAATAATATTAATTTCCAAATGAATTTTTGTCTATATTTAACCTTTACTACAGTGTTTTTCACCCTTGGGGTCGGGGTCCCATGCAGGGTCACCTGGAATTCAAAGGGGGTCATCTCACATTTCTAGTAATTGATTAAAAATAATAATAATAATAATGATTAAAAAAATATATGGTGAGTTGAGCGAGACAATCACAAATGAAAAAAGACAAACTATGTCTGAAACTGCAGAACTGTTTATCCGTCAAATTTTCATAGTGGTTGGTTTCAGATGTTGCAGCTCTTTCATAATTGTCCAACGTTGTCCTGACAGGGGACACGTCCGTCCAGGAACACTGCACTCTCAATAACTTTTGACAGCTTTGATGGATGATCACCAAAATCACACCACACATGCCTCGCATAAAGGCCTTGCTCAAGTTTGAAGATAACTTGTACTTTTTGACAGATTATTTTGTGCGATGGGGTACACAAGGCCTTCAGGCCGACAGCAGGCTATTTTCATTGTTTGAGTTATTGTTTGTTCAGGATTAATAGTCAACTTTATAAATATAGCTGAACTTAATGTATATATCTTGAATAAGGAAAATAAAATTCTCACTTTGTGCAGTAATCTACACCTGACTACTGCCTCCATCCATAATCATATACATTATATAGCCTAGATTCCATCTAAAATTAATGTTTATTTGCAACATAATATCAAAAGCACAATAATTTTAGCCAAAAAGGCAGATTTGAATGTCTGGGGTTACCAGAATTTTGTGATGTTAAATTGGTCTCAGGAGTCAAAAAAAGTTGGGAACCATTTCTTTATTAATTGATTAATCACAATTTAATATTTATTTTTATTTAAGAAGAAGGGACTTTTCCAACAAAATATATCATCAACTGAACATACAGTATAACTACTCTACTACAACTGCTGCCATTTATCAAACTCTATGGGCTTTACTGGTGAATCAATGTTGCAGAAGAAAACTGTTTCTATGTCTCTGAACCTCTAAATGAGTCATGTCTGCTGCTGCTAGAAAAAGTGAGAAATGACATTTTACCCTGATTATTTCATGTATTGATATGATTAGCAGCTGTTAAAGTCTTTAAAGCTTAAATGCACTGAACATATAAAACAACTCAACGCATGTTAACCTGTAGAAACATCAAAGGCAAAAGTAAAAATAAAAAAAATAATCAGAATTATATACAACTTAAATGACCAAATAAAGAGCTTTAAATGAAAAAAATTTTTAAAAAAATTCAAAATCACATATACTCGCTTAAATATAAGACAGCATTGTTCATCAAACACTCACATTTGTTATCATATTTGGGCTAATGTTTCAGTCATAATCATAATCATCTTAATGGTACAGCTCAGTGTTCACAAACGGTCATGTCTTAGATTTAAGGAGGATTAATTTCAAACAGGACTGTTCTGTCTTTCCTAATTATTTTTAATGTCTCCCATTAAGCTGTCCCGAGGGGCAGGAACCCAGTCCAGTCTATCTGTTTGGGTATAATATCAGCAGTGTGCCTGACTCCCTGTTCCTATAATCCTCCTCCTATTGTCCCCTAGACTTACCATGGGTCTACCCTCCTAATCAAAAAGAAAAGACCAGCAACACTGAGAAGACAATAATGAGCTGGAGTTGAAGGGAAATGACACACAATATAATCTAGTGCCCATCATTAATTGCCAATTTTAATATCATGTCCATGCACACAGAATGGTTATGTGTGCTTTTATAAAGAAATCATATTATATAAAGTAACCCAGCCTGTTGTAAATGCAGTGATTAATAATGACAAAATACACATATGAGTAGAACAAAATAACCTTATTTCCACCTGTAATTCCAAACCTATAGATATAGAAACCTTTTCTTAAGTACAATAACCATTGTCGAATGCATTATGTAGCACATCATTTTCTAATATTTTGTTGGTTTTAACAGGAATATACACAAAATATGGCAGCAATTTTCATTAAACTTGGTGAAAAATTAAGTTATTTTATGAAATATATAAAAGGAATATCAATAACCTATATTAGAGGGCAGTGATATCTCATCGTATTATAACATACCTAAAAGAAGAGGGAAAAAATACTGCTTCTGCTTGTGCCTTATTTCTCTTTTGACAGTTATATTTTTCATAGAATCCTTTTTTCTGGATCAAAAATGTCCTTGTGAACCCTTAGGTAGTTTCTGTCTAACCCTGCTGACAGGCGGATAAACAAAAAACTACTTACTAAACAAACAGGTCATTCACTTCTCAGTGGGTTAGGAAAGAGTTGAGATATGAAATAAAAAAAGACAAAGGGAGAAAAATGAAACTAGTATGAAACAGCATTAGAGTCATGATCTCTAGTGTATAAGACTAAAACATTCGTGTCCTTAAGAATGTTGTCTTGTTGTTCCATGTCAGAATAAGGATACAAAAGGGACTGAAACTGGCTCCGGGCCATGCATCAGTATGACACCACCTGGGAGTGGACTGTGGAAGTGTTTTTGTTCACACTGCTCATCATGATTTGGCTACTATTTAAAATTTTGGGACTGTGGATTCTGTGTAATTGTTTTCATGTCTCTAAGTCTGTTTTCCTTATCGATTAGTACCACCTGAGCTCCAGGGATGTGGATGCCAGTCGACAAAGTCAGTCAGAGGTCTCGGATTGTCATGCATATCATTCTCATTTCCTCATGGATGCTCTCTTCTTTCTATATCATTTTTTCTTCTTGTCATTTACTCTGTCTCCTCTCTCAGTTCTATTCAAAATGTTACAGCTGGAAATCAATGTTGGGCATATCATCTGATTAGATCAGTGCTCGGGGCTCTGTTGTGCGAGCAGGTGTGGCGTCCGAGGGGCTCCTCTGCATCCACTGCACATGGGGTTTTATAATGAGATTATCCGAGCCTGTAGGACCCCACACAGGAGATGTGATTAGGGGAAAGGACACTGTAACTTTTAGTCGCCTGTGACTGTGAAATCGCTACCATGACCACACTGGAGCCTGGAAGAAAACACAGAGTAAGCAAAACTCTTGATCATTTTGTCTAGGGTTTTAGTCGTCATCTTCCTCGCTGTCACCTCCGCTGATTTCTCCAGTGTGGCAAAGTATGCGGAGGTGTGTGGTGAAGGTAGTCGGCAACGGGGGATCGGTAGTGTCAAAGTGATGGATTAGTCTGCTCATTGGTAGCTCCAGCGATTAGGTCAGTAACCCAAGAGACAGCAACATGTCGACTGCTGAATGCTGATGTTAGACTTACTTACAGATTAGAAGTCTTTGTATCACTGCCAACCAACACACACTGTGAATAATACAGATTTGTCCCTCTCAGGCAGGGCTACCAGTCCTGACCTGGACAGTTTATTTGGTAAAAATCTACCCTTATACAGATTTGTCTGCAAGCACGGTTTATTTGTGATACACATTGTTTTACAAAAAAAACAGAAAGAGAGAGAAGATAAAAACATAAATATAAATAAATTAAAATAAAGTAAACAGAATAATGCAGATCAAACCCTTTCAGTTATATGTGTGGTTGAAGAGCCATTTTCAACTTGAAATTGTGGATATGAAGCTAGCATTCATGCTAATGTCTAACACCCATTTCCTCTCACCATGGAGATGTGATGAAACATGGTACAAATGTGGTATCACTACACATAAGATGAGGGTTGAACCTAGAGCGGGGTTGTCAAACTCATTTCTTCCATTCAGACCAATCGGATCTCAAGTGATTAACCAATTGACCCTATTAGTGCATGTCTTTGGATGGTGGTAGAAAGCCGGAGTACACAGACAGAACCCATGCAGACATGGAGAACATGGAAACCCCACACAGAAAGGTCCTTTGATTTGATTTGAGTTGAGGTACCTTTGTGGCTCTAAGGATAGAATGTAGTGTAGAGTGATGAAGGCTAACGAGAATAGATAGAATGTATGCATTGAATGACTTTCAGAGGTGGGTCACTCGTATGGTGACCATTCGTCCGGATTTCGTCCAGACAATCCGGTTTTAGAGCCATCTGTCGGGCCGTATGTCAAGTGTCCGGCTTATTCACATTTTGTCCTCCTTTTATACAAGCGTCCGCCACCGTTGCATTAATCGTCATAAATCCCCACCCGTTATTTACACTTGCTACTCTGTGATGTTTACAGGCTGATAGCATGTCGTAGGCTATGCAATGTAAATATTCGCTAGCGCACGCAGCTGAAGCAGCCCCCCCCCCCCCCGGCCCGTCTGTCCTAACTTTAGGGCTTTTGTCCTCCTTTTTGGACAAAAGTGTCCTCCTTTCCTCTTTCATGCCAGTGGTCACCCTAGTCACTCGGACCATAAGGATTATGTTTGTGGAGTTAATGTATACACTGAAGGACATTCAGAGATGAGCTGTTCGGACCACAAGGCAAACGTTTATAAAAGTATATACTGTACATTGAATTAATGATTTACAGATGTTTGTACCCTTGAGAGAAAATGGCTATCGGTGAGATAAGTATAAAAACCAACAAGGATTGTTGAGATAACTGTCTGCATGTAGAAGGTTCTCTCCCAGATCTGACTTGTGAATAAACGATCATCAGAAGATCCAAGAAGTTGTTGAGTTTTGATTCACCACTCATACTGCATCCTATCAGCTGCATTAGACATGGTTCCCTTATTTTGGTTTCAAAGGGTTTTAATGAATGAATGAAAAGATGATTCTTCAATGTACTATGTGTCACTGCATATCACACTTTCACAAGGCAGGATGAAAGCAACAATAGAAACAAACGGGAGACTGAAAAATGCTAAACACTGAAAAAATACACATCCATACAACAAATATTTTAACTGAGTTTATGGTATATTAATGATAGTGACTAGAGCTGGGCAAAAAAACGATTTAGATTTAAAATCGAGTTTTATGGCAAAATCGATTCATATTTTAGGAAAATCGTGCAATCCGATTCCCCTCCACACGCACTTTTTTTCCTCGCAAAAAGAAAACCATGAACCAGGCTGCTTTCCGTAGTTGCACATCTGAAGCAAAAGCATCCATGAGGGGAACCCTTAGAAAAGGCAGAGACTAGCGCTGCCAGCACTTCTTCAAAATGTTCAACAAACACTGACTGAAAGCTTTTCTCGCGGCACACCTTATGATAAACATGGAGCCAGAGTCCTGCACGGTTCTGATTTTGACATACCACAACCGCCCGTACCCGTCATCTTTAAACTCCGACCCGTTTTCCGACGAAAAAAAAAAAAAAATCTGCACCCGAACCGACCCGCTATAAATGAACCCGATATCCGACTCGAACCCGAAAGAAAATGTCAGATAGCCAAACTTAAATACAAACATTTATTGCCACGAATATACTGAACAGTGACATATCCAAGGCAGAGCCAAATAAAAATGTTTTTAGCCTATGAACCGCAAATTAGACCCGCGATCACCCACGTCCGAACCGAACCCGTATCCGACACAGCACATTTTTCACCCGTTTCATGAAAATTTGCGGTTCACCCACGGGTACCCGAACCCGTGCAGGACTCTGCATGGAGCACGATGGGGAGCTATAACAGACGCAATAACATTATATATCCAAAATATTGGTAACATGTTCAGGTTTATTGAAGTAGCTTGATTGATAATAAGGTTTTGTTTTATTTTGTCCTTACAAAGTAAAAATGTTACTAGTTGTCTTTTTATCTTACTTTTGCACTACTACGTTTTATGCAATGTTTTTCATATAATATGAGTATTAATGTATATTGTTTTAGTTGTTAAAATATTTTAAGCTTTCTTTTTTCCAACAAAATGTATCTTTTGCACTATTTTTTTTGCACTGTTTTTCAGTGGTGGATATGTCTGGACTTACTACAGTTCATGTAGGCAAAGTCTCAGGTTGCAGTAGCACCTTTTGCACAACTGATTTATTATTTACAGTTATTTGTAGAAGTATTTTTGTTTTACATGTTATTTAATAAAAAAAAAAGAAGATGAAAGAAACCACGTTTCTAGTGTTTTCATTTTCATTTAGCCCACGTGGGAAAAAAATCGTATCGTGAATCGAGTTTTTTGGGAAAAAATCTGAGATTTTTTTAAAAGACAAAATCGCCCAGCCCTATTAGTGACATGTTGGCAGTTAGATTTGTACAGAAACAACCTCCACAAGTGGCTGATTTTTACTCTAATGCTACTTCAGAGCCTGTATTTTTACGTGTACTTGAATAAAGAAGTTGAATGTGTTGTTCTTCCTCTAGCAGACTTCTAACGATAGAACATGTGTACTGTTGCCACCTCTGTCTGATACGGGAATATGTTCTTTTCTCTTTGTAAGTTAGAAAGTGCACAGTGGTGACGAACACACACACAGACATTTTAAGCGCCCAGCTCTCACAATGCCTTCCTCTTTCACAATCATGCTATTCCCCACTTCCCAGCAGCCCACTTTCATTTGTTCAGTAGTGAATTCTTTGGCTGTTAAACTGAAGGATTGACTGTGGTGCTTGTCAAGCTTTTATCTTTTACCCTGATTCATTTTCATTTCCACTATGAAAGAGAGAACGGAGCTGCATCTAGCGCCGTTATTTTGTATGGGACAAGCCGATCTCATCACACAATCCAAAGACATATCATCTCCTGTGAGTCATACCATTGTTTTTCAAAGACACTGCAACATTACAGTACTAAGAGAAATGATTGCACTAGAATTTTATGAACTATTACAGTGGGAGTGATGGATCCGGTGACCACACTACCACAGATTAATGGCATCTATCTACACCACACCAATGGGTTTAACAAAACATAAATGTGATTACAGGAGGGAAAACGGTTTATTACTGGCTTATTACTGCACCAGAAATGACACCATATTGTTTTCCATTATAAGCCCATTTTCTACAAAAGGACCATTTTGTAGCTTGTCCTCTTCTGTTTAAGGAACAGTCTTTCTCTGATTGCTGTTTCCGTTTCTGCTGTTTCTGCATGTTTTTAATGGAGGAACCAGTACAGTTTAGATAATGTCTAATTACCTTATTAGACTCTTTGTCATCAGCAAAATCTGTGCTTTATGTGAGAGGTTTCTACACTTCATTGCTCCCACTGATGCATATGAAAAAAAAAAAGCTCACATCTTGAACTGAAAGGCTGACCTCATACTAAGAAAATGACTTTTTCTATTTCTATCCCAGTTCCCAGTGTGTTATAGATTACAGTGAGTAATAAATCAGAGTTTGTTATTCTGGACACATATGCAGAAGCCAAACCTACCACTGCCACATCACATCATGCTATAAATGGCGACTACATAGAAGCTGACATTAACTCTCCTGGACAGAAAACAAAAGGATGAGAAGGAGGGGAATCTCCCGCTGTAGTAAAATACTCGGTCACTGCTGCAGCATCATAAAGATAAGAGGACAGGTGTTTTCTCTGCTCTCCAGCCATGTGCCTCTGCTTTGGCTTTTGTCTGAACACATACACACTTCTTTGGATGGATGCCTTTTATAGCTCACGTCACAGAGAAATACACTTCTATTTTGCCTGATTGCTGTTGCCTGCTGGGCAGTTATCATCCTATTGTCACTATTACATTGGTGGAACTAATGGATCTGATAGGAGTGTGTTTCCTCCAGACATTTGAATACACCACTGCTGTGCTTAGATTTTCATGATACCGATTAGACCACGAATTTGTCAGTTTCTATTAAATTTTGTAATTATTATGTTGGCAAAATTTAATTAATTTGCATTCATTTGGTTAGATTTTAAATACTTTGCATTTGGCAGAGGCACTCTTTAATAAAGTTACCCACTCAAAAGTGTTGAAACAAAGACTTGTCTGCCCTCTTCAGGCCTGGAAAATAATTTGGAATTCTTCACAAAAATGCCAGTGTACTGTAAGTGATCAGATCCTTCCAGTGCATGTCAGGAAATCCAATTAACCTAACGGGTGAGGCACATGCTCTTTTGGGTGTATCGAGGCAGGTGTGCTTTTTCTCCCCTTTCCTTTGTCTTATTATTTGTATTTTTTTTTTGCTTTCTCTTCAGCCCTAAAGGAGAATATCTAACAGAACTCACCGGGTGACTTATTTGCAATTACATTTGTTTTATTTGCCCCATTTCTTCCCACTAGCATCTGTAGCTGCTGCTGCTAGAGCCAATTACTCCCACCAAAAGTGCAAAACTGAGATCTGGTGCTCAGTGTCTATCTGTATAGTCACAAAAAAAGGGAACAAGCTTGTGTGTGTGCGTTTTTGTTTTTTTTTTACTACAGTGCATCTTCAATTTGTGACAGTTCCCATCCAGGAGCTAGGATTCTCTGGGGGTCTCCCAGGAAATTACACCTTGCTCTCAAATCATTCCATCTTCCCCGAGCCTGTTGAGCTGCCCACTTGCTCACCCATCCGCCCACCCCCCAGCCCCTCTGCAAATGACACAGTTACTTCACTACTACAGTATATGGCACCAAAAATGTTACAGCAGCCCAGTTTTTGAGAAGCCATTTCATTTTTCACTCTTGTCTGTGACTTGCAGTAATGGTCTTCTCTCACTCCACACAGTTCCATCAGTAAAACTCATTCAGCTCAATACTCACTGGCCTTCTGTGACCTCACACAGTGGATGCAATTATGACAGACCTAATGCCCTACTGAACTGCTGTGCCAGAGTGCTTTTAAGCAGACAAAACTCAGTGCTAGACTGCATATTCACCATGACACTTACTGTGTTCTGCCTCCAGGAATGAATTTAAAACATGACGTCATTTGTGAGTCTGTGGGTTTTGCTTAATGGTGCTTAAATCAGATCAGATAGCTTGCACCAATACAGTTACTACAGTACAGTAGACCTGCAAATATATATTCCCTTTTTTTTGTTTTTCTTGCTGTCAAATGATTAAACGTTTTCATCTTATTAAGCACAAGATTGATGTGGATACATTTTAATCAAACAATATCATTCATTTTTAATCTTAAGTAACAGCTTTTCACTTTGCATGAGCAAATGGACTCAAGAAACAAGGGAATATATGAATGTACTTAGCCTTTTTGTCCCAAGCTTCACAACAATTTAGCTGAAGTGCTGGCAGAAACCCCAACTAACATACATGTCATGTTAATATATTATAAGTTGGAGGTATTTCGATGAAAAGAGAAGTTCTTCCTGCATAGTGTGCATAATACTTTATATCAGTTGACTCTTTTGTCTTGGGTTTTTTTGTCCTCATATTTCCATTATGGGTTGGTTCTGATGCTTCTCACTACTGAAACATCCGCCCACTTGCAATGCTAATTCTGGACAAATTGCCCAGAGGTTCAGAGTCGTTCTGCATTGCACTAGTTTTAATCAGATTAATCATGATGATGGATTAATCTGTATTCATGTGTTAATTTTGACAGTCCTAATTCATTTTATTATAAGGTACAAAGCATACAGAGAAGTGGCCACAGGTGCATTCAGACATTTCCATACTGTTTACTGTCCACAGATTGAATGAAAAACTCCCAATTTCTTTCCAATATTTTACACCCTTCTGTTGTTGAAGGTGGAGATTGTAGGTCAGGGGTGTCTAATCCTGGTCCTCAAGAGCTACTATCCTGCATGTGTTAGATGTATCCCTTTTCCAACACCCCTGATTTAAATGAAAATCCTATCACCAAGCTCTGCAGAAGTCTGATAACGACTGTCAGATGTGCTGGAAGATGGAAACATCTAAAACATGCAGGATAGTAGCTGTCGAGGATCAGGATTGGACGCTCCTGTTGTAGGTCATCATTTCCATTAGATGGACTTGATTGACAGTATTTGTCACCAGGGAAACCGAAGGAGGATATTTTTTAGCCAATATTTGGTGATGCTTTTTTTTTTTTTTGCTGCAGGAAGCTGCATTTATACAGATACATGTTGCTTTTACATAATTCAGTTGGACGAATGCTAAAAAAACAAAGTAGCCAATGTCATATCAAAATAAACCTCAAAAACTGAATACATCAATTTGATCAAATTTCCCCAAACGCCAACAATACCAGGACAAGATAAGAATACATGTGCGTGATCTGCCTCTAGTGATTCACAATCTCTCCAGCAAGAAAATTGAACACCAAATACAATGTAAAATGTAATTTTCATACAGGTGTTATAAAAAAGCAGACCAGACTTTCCAACAAAAATCCTTCCAAATTAGCGAGTCTGTTGTGCACCTTTGAGATTTCCATCCCTCTCATTTATCATTTCCTTTTGCAGCGCTCTCTCCCATTGATGTTTTGCAAGAAAATATATTTCATTCTCCATTGAATTCAAAGCTGTGTACATTTTTCTAGTGATATTTTTGTTACTAGAACTTTTATAAGCATCTTCCAGTATTTGAATTAGATGAGAGGGAGTCTCTGTCACAGAATGTTATACCTCCTTTACAAAGTGGAGATGCCTGAAAGTCATATTTACCAAGTCAAAATTTGAGACAGCTTTTGAAAGGTGTCCATCTCTCCTTCTGAAAGTATCCCGCAGAAAGCCAAATTCAGACCACTGTCTAAATCTAATATGAATGATTGTGAGGTCCATGCAGATGCAAAGTGGAATCTAGTCACAACTCTCTTCAGTCCAATCACTCATTACTTCAGCGTGCCCCACCCCAATGGGCACATTTTATAACTCAGCCTGCATTCATCCATTGTATTGCCTGCTTTGCACTCTCCACACCACTCCTACTAGAGATTTCCAAATAATCTCCTCCACCACCCCTCCCTGTTTCTGCAAATTGTCTTCTCATATGTTCTTTCATTCACTCTGTCACTGGGGGTTTGTAATCTCAAAGACCATCTGTGTCATGCTTGTGCAGATTGTTAAAGAGCATCAGCCATGCAGAATCACTACCACCACATAAATGCATGTTTATCATAGATACCAACATTCATAGATATGTGTGTGTATTTACCAAACTGGTGGAAAAAAGTTGATTTGGTAATTAAAATAAACCACTGTCATCTAAAACCACCTGCTGATCTATAACATGTAACTTTTGAACCACTAATCTGATTAAAACACTGAAATAATTCATTTAAAATTCAATTTCTCAGCTTTTCAGCAGCATCAGTGATAACCCATTTGGGTTCTGTAGAGAACATAAAAACACCTAATTCTCTGCAATATTGATTCACCAATAAACTGCATGTAGTTTGTCAAAAATAACAGTGGTTAATTATATATTTTACTGAAAAAGTCTCCTTAATATTTTTTTCTGTTTTGATCTAATCTTTGAATTTACTGTGAGTTTTTATGAACATCTACCTAATCAGTAATTTAAATATACAACAATACTTGGGTTTCACTGGAAAAATTCAGAGGAAAACATGACAATAAATGGTAATAAATCCCACAGAAATGTTTAGATGTGGAGAAATCCCTTTGAAATCCAACACAAAAAAAAATTCTGTGACTTAAACTGCCTCAGTGGAGACTGTGGCAGAGATATATTGTTTGATTATGACCATCCTGTTTGCCATATTCTGACAGAGAGGTAACTGCAGAAGATACAGATGATCATTCCTCCTTAATTGGTTGCAGATACAGTAGACTGGACTCTTGAACTGGACAAAAGTTTTGACTGGACCTATTTGTGTTTATAATCACAACTGTGACTATGCTGTAATTTAAAAAAGAAAGAGAAATGAAACAAGAAGTGAAAGGCACAACAAACTGTGCCCCTGGACTTATTAAAATTCATGAAAAAATGTCAACCTTGACCTACTGTTCCCAAAATGTAATGAGAGCTAATCTGAGTCACTGACAATTTATAAAACCAATTTGATATGACTTCAAGCAATAATTTTGCTCCTAGAGTGTTACAAAACAAAGAAACAAACTGAACCAAAACCAATAGCCCTTTACTTCCCTTCAGGGAGTTAGGGTTGAGTATTAAGTGCTCATCAGTCTTGTCTATTTTCCAGTAGTAAACGTTTGGTACACTCTGATGTGATGATAATGCTGATGGTGATGATGATGATGATAACGATGATGATGACAGGTCAGTCGTTGATTGGTGTGAATTGAGTCCTCCACTGCAGCTGCTCTCTGACAGGTTAAAAATTAAAACAGGGGTCTCAAACATGTGGCTCAGGGGTTAAATGTGGCCCGCCAAAGGTTCCCATCTGGCACATAGGATGAATTTGCAAAGGGACAAAATTCCACAGTCAAGCCTTTCAAACTAAATTTAGTTCAGGTTTCACATATAGTCAAACATGATCTACAGTAAACAGCATAATAGCCTAACGTGTGATGTGAAAAAAAAAAAATCACATTATGCTTCTAAATAATGATAACTTAAAATTTTTTGTCTGCTTTAATATACAAAACAATATAAAATCATGAAGATATGTGCATTTGCAAACTATCCTGTAACAATAAAATGTAAATAACCTGAACAAATATGAACAACCTGATATTTAACCATTTTTTTTCCCTGTTACTAAGTGTCTTTTGTAGATCTGATCCTTAATGCACATGTAGAAATAATAAGCTTAGGCATAATATTGTTAAAATTGCACTTTTCTTGAGAAATTTCTTTTAGGTTAGTCACATCTCTTTTGTTTTGATGGTTTATAAATGTGGCCAAATCATAGAACATTGGATCAGACACAAATTAATATAGGTTAGTGGTTCTTTAATACCCCAAGTGACCTCATATAAGGGCAGAATTAATTATTGTTGAGGCAGATGTTTGTTACACTTGAACAAAAATAAGTGAATAAAAAAATAAAATAAAAGTTTCTGTTTTTAAATTATCGTAGGGTTTTCTTAGTATAAACAACAGCAGTGGCTATATTCCTATGTTCTAAGCCCCACATTTCATTTTAACAATACAGTACACATTAGATATTAACTCAATACACTTCATGAATTAACTTAGATACATACAGTACATTGAAATATTTTACAGAACATGTATGTTTTTACAGAACACTGTAATCACCAAACAAAATAATGTGCTCACTCACTCTTATTAGCTTGTAGCCTGAGAGTCTCTCCCCTCTCCTGGATGTAGCACACACAGCTCTTTATCTCCCCTCTACATGGGTAATAACACACATCATAAACAATATTTACCACCGAAAATGTTTTAGAAATACTTTGGTAAACCATATGTGGATCGGTGATACCCACGCTAACTCGCGGCAATCTCGGACGGGTCCCGGTTAGCACAGATAGGAAACACACCCTCCACTAGCAAGGAACAGCCACGAAGTTTTCGGTCATGAACGCCTGTCAGTAACCCTGAACTACACTCATAATTATTTAAATTCGTTAACTATTCGGTCTTCTCCCAGTAACACACCCGTTTAATCAGTTTTCTGCACACATATATGTACGTGAAAACTACACACTTCCATCATCACTTACACGAGAAACTACTGTTAGCGCGCATATGAAATCTCACGGGATTTCCATGTTCTCGTGAGAATTTCACCCTGGCTGACGTTAAAGTGATATTACACCTTTTACCAGAGTAGGCCTACAGCTAAAAAGGAAAAAGAAACACAGTGACCCCAATCCACTTGGTCACATAAAAGTAGGAATTATTATAATTTAATGGGGGGTTTTTTGCACTAAAACAAAGACACAAATTTGGAGTTGTCATTATTTATAAGTTATTATGCTATTATGTTACTGCTCCTTTCAGCTCTCATTTCACTCATTGATTTGAACCCAAAAGGGGAAAAAAAACAGGACTTGGTTTAATACCAGAAATTCCACAAAGATATAAAAAAGGACTTAACATTGTCACATTAAACTAAACCTTAGCTATGTCCTAACACTGACCAAAGTGCTCTACATAAAACAGAATGAGAGTAAGAATGTGAAATCCACCGGTGTCTAAATCCTGGGTTTAGTATATCCACCTTCCGTCCCACCCTCCTGTGTGCTGAGATTACATATATCCATCATTTACAGAAACATACAACGGCAACATACTTTGTGGTGATTGGGTTGCATGCACATACACTATACCCTACCATGTACTTCAGTGATTACTTTCCAGCATTGTTTATAAGAAATAAAATCAAAAAACTGGAATAGAGAGGTCATGGCAGTGCCTATTTTATTGAGGATTATTTTCCTTTTGTAAACCAGGACTGAAAGGGTCCAACAGTAAGCTGCAGGATTGTGTACAGAGATCTTTACGTACATTACAGTTGAATGGTTTCTGGAGAAAGGGATGCTGGGAAACTGGGGATTAAGAATTGAGTCTAGTATATTGCTCTCCACTGGGGGTTAGGAGCAGGTCATGCTGAGGTTTCCCCCCTGTTGGGCCCATTCTCCCCTGACATGAAGGTAATCAGGCAAGAGACATGCTAAAACCCCTGTATACAGGTTAGTGAGCAGGAAGTGGCTTGAAAGATAAATGTTTGGCTTTGGTAAACCTTACTCTGCCTCACATGATTCCCTTCTGTCATGCACCAGCATTACTTGACCAAGAATAAATCAAGTGAAAAACAATAGAAATTGAAGGAAAAGGTATTTTCATTCCTACAAATCTTGTGTTGAGGGTATTTTCTGCTCTTTTGGGGGTTGAATGGATGACTTTAGGAAGCTGTTGAATTGTTTCTACAAAGGAGACTATCTAAACAATATGATGCAGGTTAAGTCTAGACTGGTCTTTTGTTGTTTTTTTTGTCTCTTTGCTTCCACAGTATAATCCCCCCTCCCTCATGATGTGACAGTGAAGCATTGAAATTATAACAGAAAACAGCATGTGGTTGGAATACATCCTCCAGTAATAAAACTAATATTGCAAGATAATTATCACAGATTTTTACAATATGCCCACTACATTTCTCCTGGAGGGGAAACTGTCAAGCGTTTGCAGATGAATTTTGCCTTTTATTAGCTCACAGTAAAACACTGCCTTACATTCGAGGATGTAATACAATAGCTAGGCTTTATAGTCAAGGGAACCTGTAATAAAAATAAATGCATCAGTGGTTGCATACTAATGTAATGTGCAACATAAAGCATATTATGCAGTATATGGTCATGTTAGTCAATGTTTTATTTGTTTTTTTATGTTTCATATAGCTAATGTCTAGAAGGATCACATTGTAGATCTAGTCTATATTGCGTACAAATGAAACACACAAATGATGCTCTAAAACCACTAGAAGCAAACCCCATCATATATTTTATACTTAAAACGGTCCCATTTTAAACAAGTAAAATACATAATAAGAAATAATGAGGATGACAAAAATGACAGGATGAGATGTCCAGTTTCAGGAGATATTTTCAGTGCTGCTTTCAGTTAATAAATATTAAACCAAGAAAAAGGTCATGCCGCTTGATCTAAACATTTATAGTCGACATAAATACAATTCCAGCTGTTCAGCAAACAACATGAGTTGAAGCTCTGTTGTGCGTTAGTGTAATTTACTGTATGAAGCACAACTCTGCAGTTTGAGTACATTTGACTTCAATAATATTCAACAGAGGAGCTGCAGTACATCCTAACTCACCGGAGCAGCAGGTTAGTCTTTTTGACTGCCTCTTTGCAGCTTGTCAGAATGAGCCATGGCTGAGCAGGTGGGGTTGTCCCACCACTGAAATGTATGCATCAGGAAGCTGTAAATCCTCCACCACCATCAATTTGTTTATGGCTCCTGTTTCCCGCCAAACAAACTACTAGATTTCCCATGAGAGCTCCCGGCCCCCACACAGCGTCTTCAGTGGACATGCTTTACAGGCGTCACAGCCGGAAGAAAATAGTTAAAACACCATTTTTAAGAAAGTAGGGTTGTGCTGAGAGAGCAGGGGGAAGCTTAACAAAAAGACAGGATGTGCTATAAATTGGAATGCTGATCATACCTGTCATTCTTTTGAATAAACGCTGTGATTCATTTCACAGACAAGCAATTATGATGACATTTTTCCTAAATCCATCTCTTGACTTACATATCAAAAAACCTGCCTAATCCTTTAACCCTGGGACAGGTGGTTTGGGACCTGACACTGGTGGGAAGCAGTTTCACAGCATTATCACAAAGGGACCATTTACTGTATATGTTACTATAATGTAGTGTTTATCCAATACCTTTAATGAAAAGAAAACAGATTACATGGATTTTTGTATGTGTTTTCTTTGCTTTACGTTCAGTAATCTCACTTTGTTTTGTTGTCTTTACATTGGGATATTTTTGTTTTAATATAATATAATGATATGATGTAGTCCCTACAGTAATTGTGTGTCTCCAGCTTATTATTTAACATGTAAACACTATGTATGTGTAACATTTATAAGCTCAGGTTGTTTTCACTTAACTTGACCCAAACTGCTGTACTGAAATGTCAGCATTGGCTCTTCACACGATTATTTTCTACTTATCTGAGACAGTTTAACGAGTGTGCGGTTTGTGTACTTGTGTTGGTGCACCCAATATTTGAGTTTTATGTCTCAGTGCCAAAATGTTTTATTAACGTGGTGCCTCACAGACAAGTTGACATATTTCATGAGTGAAGGACGCGACCCTGGTTGTTTATTTCCTATGATGAAATTGTCCAGAGGTTGATGACTCCGTAAATAAACAGTTCATGGAGCAGTAGCTCTTAGAATCTGGTGACCAATGTAATTATTATTGTGTAATCATCACAGGGCAGATGTGGTTGGTCAGCTGTCAGACTCCTACTGAGTTTCAGGAGTAACAAATCAAAGGGGTTTTTACAACAAACATCTGCATTTAAGTATCGAGCAGAAGGACAGAGTTGGTTCTAGTAAAGTCTCTCAAAGCCATAGACGCCAAAGTCAAAAGCTCAGGGGGTGCATACAGCCCACTCTGACCTCAAACTGACCAGACCAGTAAAATAATATCATAACTACACTGTAAAATTGTAGAATTAACAGCAAAAAAAAGTTGTAAAATTGCAACATAAAATGACATTGCAAAGTTGCAAAAAGGTTTTTGTGCTAATGATTAAATGAAATGTAGCTCTACTTTTTACAGGAAGAGTATGTTTACACAGCCAGGTTTGTGTGTAGAAATTAGGTATTTCTCTTGTTTGTTAAAATAAAACTATTCATTGAAAAAACAGTGTGGTGGTGTTTAAACTGTGTATATATATATATATATATATATATATATATATATATATATATATATATATTAGGGCTGGGCGATTTTCTCTTTTTAAAAAATCTCAGATTTTTTCCCAAAAAACTCGATTCACAATACGATTTTTTTCCCACGTGGGCTAAATGAAAATTAAAACACTAGAAACGTGGTTTCTTTCGTCTTCTTTTTTTTATTAAATAACATGTAACATGTCTACAAATAACTGTAAATAATAAATCAGTTGTGCAAAAGGTGCAACTGCAACCTGAGACTTTGCCTACATGAATTGTAGTAAGTCAAGACATATCCACCACTGTTACAGGAAAACAGTGCAAAAAAAATAGTGTAAAAGATATATTTTGTTGGAAAAAAGAAAGCTTAAAATATTTTAACAACTAAAACAATATACATTAATACTTTTGTTTGTAATTGTAAGGACAAAATAAAACAAAACCTAATTATCAATCAAGCTACTTCAATAAACCTGAACATGTTACCAATATTTTGGATATATGATGTTATTGCGTCTGTTATCGCTCCCCATCGTGCTCCATGCAGAGTCCTGCACGGGTTCGGGTACCCCTGGGTGAACCGCAGATGTGCAACTACAGAAAGCAGCCTGGTTCATGGTTTTCTTTTTGCAAGGAAAAAAAGTGCGTGTGGAGGGGAATCGGATTGCACGATTTTCCTAAAATATGAATCGATTTTGCCATAAAACTCGATTTTAAATCTAAATCGATTTTTTGCCCAGCTCTAATATATATATATATATATACATATATATATATATATATATATATATATATATATATATATATATATATATATATATATATATATATGAGGGTTGGAAGTTGGAATCCTAGCTTCGACTGTTCATATGTTGAAGTGTTCTTACAACGACACTGAACCCTGAATTGCTCCCAGTAGGATCTGGTGACTTTAGAAAACACTGGACACCATACAGATGTACGTATGGTGCATTCAATATTAGATTTACATGTAAACATTGTACATTTGTTTACGGTTTGATGTGTTTTTTGCAGAATTGTTTTGGAAACCACAGCTGCAAGTCTCGTCATGTCTCATCATCTGAACCCACGTTATCCTCACTAGGGTCACAGAGGATCATTGGGGGGCTAATCCAGCTACAATTGGTGAGGCAGGGTACACCCTGTATGAGTCTCCAGTTCATCTCAGGGCTGAACATATATAGACAAACAATCACTCTTACATTAACACTTATGGGCAATTTAGATTAACCAATTAACCTATCAGTGCATGTCTTTGGATGGTGGGAGGAAACTGGAGTACCTGGAGAAAGCCCACACAGACACAGGGAGAACATGCAAACTCCACACAGAAAGGTCTGGTGTGAGAATCGAACCAGGGTCCTTCTTGCTGTGAGGCACGAGTGCTAACCACTGCACCACTGTGCCGCCCCAGCTGCAAGTTGTTGGGGTTTTTTTTCCATAAAAACAAGAGGATTTTTTACAGTGTACAGTAACATAATAAACCACCCTTTAACAAAAGTATGAGTAACCAGTGTAGCCATGAACCACCTGAAACTTCTCAAGTAACATAAGTGTAAGTTTAGCATTTTTATGTTTCAGTTTATCACTTACACATGTGCATTACAACTTACAGATCACAGTGAATCCACAAAGACACAAATGATTTAGTAACAGAAAAATACAGCATTTAACATTATAGAAAGTATTTGTCAGTGACACCCTTGACTTTCACTAACCCACTTTTACACAGAGATCCCAAAAAGAAAAAGGTAAGATTTTGATCCTGCCTTTTTGCCTCTATTGATCAATTTCCACAGCCAAGACAAAGTAATAACAGAGGTGAGACAGGCAGGACTTTTACACAGCAGACTTGTGTTCTTGAATCAAAAGGCAGTGATGCAAGGCAGGGTTTAGTATGACATTTAACTAGTGCATCAGAAACACATTGAGTATAGCAGCGTTGCTAACCTCTCCAGAGTCAGCATAGATAAAGTCCTCCTGCCAATATGACCACAGCTCATGGATCTCACTTTGACATCTTTCTAGTAACATTGATATTTTTCTTAAAATTTTCACTTTCCCTGAAGTTTCTCTCTTCCCACTGAGTCTTTGGAGTTTTTCTAAGGATGGGAGATACCTTGGACCTTAACCCATTCCCTTCATGTACTGTTTATTTGACTGTTGATTATCTCCAGGTCGAACTAATTCTGTAAAGCCCTGTGAGGCATGCAGGCTTGTTGGGATATATAGCGCTCTATGAATAAAATTATATTGAGTTGAGCTGAATTAAATTTGTTGACTGTACATATCCCATGCTCATTTTTATATCCCCTCTATGTTGGGATCACAATGTGTCGTCAAAACGTTTCACCTTGGTTGTGGAATGAGAGGTGTTGATTTTACATAGCGTTTACAAAGGTGGGACCAAATTATCCCAACATTTGTTTGCACAGACGTCGTTCCAAAATAAATGTGGAACAATAGGGCTGTCTTCTGTGAAGGGTAATTTCTATATTTGTGGGAGCCCTGAGCAAGATGTTGTTTGGAGGAACCTAATTTGATATTAGGTTTCATGAGCAAAACAATCTGGTGTTAAAATTAAACATCTTAATTTGAGCCACTCACTCAGGTAAATTAAATAGATTTTTTAAAAAAAAACTGTAATTGAAGGAAAATCACAATCCTCTCTGCGTCAATAAATAAAACAGATTTTTAGTGTTCATGAAATGTTTACTTTAAATAAGAAAATATAACGACCACTGAGGTAAGTGCATTTTAATGACATTACAGTGTTTGTTTCATTTAATACTCTCGCTAATGGTAAGTGGGTAGCTGTCAGTCATTCCCATCATCCCTGTCAGTGTCTCTCTACTTCACTAACTGTGTGACAAATATGACCTAATGCTACAATAACACCAGCTACAGTTTATTATTGTATTTTATTTTAATTACACCCAACGTCGATTTTTATAAGTGATGTAATGAACATGAAATGGCTAAAGGCAAGACATTTGCATTTTCCTCAGAAAAAGGCTATAAATGCTACCCTAAGCATTCACCTAGTTTACTTACATGTATAGTTAGAAATGACCCTGCATCTGTGCGATTTTGTGGGTTGCTTTAAACTCTTTGGAGGACCAGTTTTAGCCCGCAGGCCATATGTTTGACACCTCTGCTCTAAGCAATGTCATCTAAATGTCCCACTGGATTCTACTTGTACTTTAAACATTTCTGACGGTACAAATATCATTACAGTTTGGATAAACAGCACAATGTAGCACTTACCATTTGTAGGAGACCATCAGTTTTTATCAAATAACAGGGATCTAATAGTTTTCATGATGATGCTCAAATTTTATGTTCTGCATGTTTGATGCATAAAAGCTAAAAGAAAAACTACCAAATTTCTCCTTCATCATCAGGGTGTCACAAGCACAATAACTCCCTGTGACCCACCCTGTTTTCATAAATTGGGTCTAGATTGCTGTAAATTATCAGGCATCCTTTTAACACCAGAGAAGCTGAAAACTGGCCAACAACACACAAACCAGGAAGCCTGGTGCAAAAGCCTTCATTAGTCTATTTCCTCCTGTTCCTCAATAGATTTAGAAAGTCAATTTTCTTAGAATGACCTCATCATGTCATCATCATTATCTGAAAACATGCCCATTAGTACATAACATAGAGATCAAACCGCCCAACTTTATATATTTTCACGCTTATATATTACTTTAAAAAAACAAACCAGTATTTCCTTCACACATATCCTTAATTAAGCACTTCCTGTTCTGTAAGTCACAGTGAGACTCAGTTTTTACATCAGCCACCTCACCATGCTTTGTCAGCACAATTTACTGCCTATAGATTCACTGAGTAGACAATCTATAAAGTCCTCCCTCTACACGCCCACGCAGCTGTTAGAAACTGTGTTGCAGAGGGAGAAATTAAAGGGCCACGCAAACAGGGATCTATAAACATATTATGTCCTGTTGTTAATGGAAATGTCATCAGCAAAAATCTCACAGCTCTATTGAGCGATGAGCCAATTTTCCTGACTCTCTCTAAACCACTCACATGTAAAACGGCTGGAAATTCCCAAGATTAAGTATGTACAGTATCGCCAATTCGCCACCAAAAACAAAACGACCAAATTTTCCAACCAATTAAATTTAAATGCCTTCCGGAATGGGCAATAATAAAAAGGAATTTGAGAATAGAAGTGGAGAGCTTATCATCCACAATGAATAATGACACATAAACATTTATTGTGTGTGGTCAGTCCCTACTGGCCACTGGCCTTTGCTGGCCTTCCATAATAATCCCCCTTCTCTATTGAGTTATCATAAAGTGAAATGTGTGTGTGTGTGTGTGTGTGTGTGTGTGTGTGTGTGTGTGTGTGTGTGTGTGTGTGTGTTTGAGGCTTTTATCAGTGGTTGATTGGCCATGACAGTGACCGTAGCTTCTCCAGAGGCTGTGTCTCCTCACAGCCACAGTCACAACCGCAGGTCAATGGCAAGTGTTAACCTTTAATTTCACATGTACATTCCTTTTAACCTGGGATACGTTTGTGCCATGAAGTTAAAGTAGCAGATCACATTCAAAACAGTGAGAGCTGTTTTACTTTAATGTTACTTTAATGAAGAGAATAAATTTGAATTTTAATAGTGTGAAATAACACTTTAGTGATGAAACGGATCCTGCAAAGAGTAATAAGTCTTAGTTTATCACAGTAGAAATATGAGGTAGTTGTAGAAGAAAATTGTTTTTCTTTCTTTTTCTTCTTTTATAATTCTTCCCATAAATTGTCATTCTCTTTGTTATGACCTGAAGGTGAAACATACAGCTCTGGAAAAAAAAAATAAAGAGACCACTGCTTTCACTTTCTCTAATTTTACTACTTATACGTAGGTGTGTGTTGGAGTAAAATGAACATTTGTTTTGTTCTCTAAACCACAACAACATTTCACCCAAATATGAAATAAACATTTTCATATTTAGAGCATGTATTTGCAGAAAATAACAAAAAAAAGGGAAAGAAAATGCAGCTTTTTTCAGACTTCAAATAATGCAAAGTGCATATTCATTTCTAAAAAAAAAAAAACCCACAATACTAATGTTGTAACGTGGTAAAAGTTCAGACATCACTATTTGATGTAATAACCCTGATTTTCAATGGCAACTTGGGCCTCCATCCATTGCTATTGGATCATTTTATGCCTCCATTTCCAGGAACATTTCTGATTTAAAACATCACCATTTTACAATGAAGTTACTCAGATGAGTGCCTTGTCAATAGTTGTATTATGTTTGATGCACCATCCTACAATGATTCCACTGAGACTGGGATGTGATTCTTCATGGCTCACTTCAGACTCCTAGTGGAGAAAACTGAAAACACTCAATGTATTCACAGCCTCCTTTGGTTTTACTCTCAAATCTGTCTCATTTGTTCTCAGATTAAACCCCTTGTTTATCCTCAAGTGCTCTGATAACCATTTCTGTCTATTTGCTCTCAGTGCAGATTAAGGTATTCACAGGTCTTTAGTGTTGTTATGAAAACCTCCCAGACCTCATCAGTCTTTTCCATTTGGACAAAAAGGGGGGTACACTTCAGCCAAATGCAACCGCTTCAATGGAGCAGCTCACAAGTATGATTATGCATTAAGAGTGGGATCAAGGGATGGATAAAATTATAAATTAATAGGCAACAACAAGACCGTTGAGGCTGCAGGTGTCTTGTTAACGCCTGAGCCTTATTTTCCAATCCCTCTCAGACATTAACCCATTGACCTATTCACAACCAGACAGACCCTCAGCCAGAATCCCTTACCTGTTGGCATGGTAACATGGTATATGAGTCATACCTGTGAGGAGACATGCTACTTATATCATATCATTTCATCATGAATACAGTGCTAGTGTTTAGGTTTGTCGGTCTGCTGGTCTGATACGTGTCTGATTCAAGTCTCTCAAGGGTTGATGTTACAGGTGTTGCATTATAATGGAGCATTTTAATTTCCAAGTGGAACAAAGCTCACAGCAGTCCCTCGATAACAATGGCGTATGCTATTTGACTGTGCACTCAAACATAATCTGACAGTGCTGTTACATTTCCTGCTCAGAGCTTGTGACTCTATCACTCCTGATATCACAGAATTATGATTAAGTGGCTCTGAGCTGTCAGGTTTCACAAGAATTTAAAAGCCTGGAACAAAAGCATAAATGGACAAGAGACGAATAGAGGGAGGAAAAAAGAGAAGCATGTTCATAAATGTGATAGATTCGAAGGGCTCAGAGGACAAGTGGGAGTGGGTGGCAATTTCTAACAGCCAGGAATCCATTTCTGATTGGCTGTCACATGTGAATCATGTAATCAGAAAAGGCTTAATTTAATAAGACAAGTAAATTCTGTCCTCTGACACTTTTTGTTGTTTCTCATTCAGCCTCCTACACAGACAACAGACCTGACAAACCTACTGTTTATTTGCCGACAGATGGCCCTGTGCACTTAGAACAAGAACACAGAACCGCCAGACATCTGGATCCAGGAGGATGATGTGGAAAAGTCATTCTTTTTTTCTGCTTCGGTGATTAAATTTCTGCCTATTTCACTCAAGTTTATTGAGTCAGGCAAGTTTACTTCACAGCTTCTCTCTTATATCATCATTCATCAACATCATTTTTTGTTTTTTGAACGGAATAGTTTTACTACAGCTCATAATGTGCTAGAAGTTCATACTTTAGCTGTAATAACTGACTAAATAAGATAGATGACAGAAAATGGAAATACCTGATTTTTGTTTTTTTGTTGTTGTTGGGGTTTTTTTTTTTGCTTTATGTTGCAGATCTATCTCCAGACTTTGAGTGGTTAACTTCCTTAATTGTCCACTAGGGGGTGCAAGAGTGAAGCAGAAGTTACAGACCCATCAGTGATGTTGAGACATTTCATCTAATCAACAATCCATAATTCACTTATTTTAAATATTTTGATAGTGAGTCATTCAAATTTCACTCAGTTTTGTAGGTTCTCTTAAGCATTTCAAAACAAAATACTTAATATTGTGGACTTTTGGCCATCCTGGATGTTTACTGCAAACTAAATAATGGAACGACGCTGCCAGAGGTGTAATTTTACAGTGCATATACAATAGGCACCCTTACTGATTTTTAATATAACTGAAGGCCAGCTTTTATTTGTCAGGCACCACTGCAATGAGAAACAAAACCATGAAGTGTGTGAGATGATGTATGATTGTGTCAAACTCTGGAGGTTTTGCATTACTGTGTTTACCTGGATGGTGTTTGTCAGTAAAAGTCATTGGGTCAGATAATTGAGTAAAAAGGAGACAGATGGTGGCAGCATTTACTGCTGATTACATGGAGGTCATAAACTGCCTTTCAGTAGCTGGGGATGTCATGTCCAGGCCTATTAAACTGCCAGAGCCTGAATCTTAGAGGAATGCAGCTGCCCAGGCACAAGTGGAGGTTTAAGCTGTGGGGCCAAGATAGAGCCTATAACACCCACAGTACAGAGACAGTAAGCACACTTTAACAAGGATCTAGGCTGCATGTCTGTAATTGACCAAATCTTTTGTAAACTTAAATTGAATAAACATAGATGTAAGTAACTCTGTAACATTTGAAGGATTGCCCTCATATCAAAAAGCATACTCGATGTTCTCCATACATCATTAAAGCTGGGGATGTCATTTCTGTCAGTCAGTGTAAAATATCCCATATCAGAGGCCTTCAGGCTGAAGCAAAATTGCACAGAGTGGCTATATGTGCACAATGCAGGAAATATAAATAGTATATGCTGATGTAGGGCCATGCGCAGTGTCGTGAAATGATGACAAGAGGAGAAGCAATGTTCCTCTGCAAACCTGCTGGACAATGCGAAATGCATTATTCTAACAAATGGTTTCTTAAATCATCTAAGATTTATGACCTTGTGGAAAGTTAAAAAGATATCCACATAGTCACACTCTGCAAAACCACAGCTGTGGAGCTCTGCAGAAGGAAATAAAATGTCCTGTTTACTTGAAATTACTACTAAGATCATAGTTTTTTAGTGATTTTATACATAATCCTGTAGTTATTTAGGGAGTTATACTGTATTTACAAATGTCCAAGAAGTAGTCAGTCTGAACAGTGGATTACACAATGCATTAAAAGTAATTGAATGTGTTAATGTTTAGATGTACTGCACTTGAGATTGATATCTCTGCAGGACAGTTTATTCTGCATTCTGCTGCTCACTATTTATTTACATTAGTCTGGTGTATTGGCTTGTCTGTGAACTGGTGCTGTAGAGACTGTTTACTGATCATATTGATGTATTTGTCTACCAACTCCACTGGGCATGCAATCAATATTTCAATTACAGGTAGATTTCCATTCTTGCACAGTAGAATAGTGAACATCAATCAATAATTTTGTATAAATGATTGTCAGCATATGTCTTGTATTTGGAGTATATGTGATCAAATGATCTACATCCTTCTTGTCTTCTTAAGTTAAATATATCGATCTTTGTGTTCAAGTATGAGACAAGGCAGAGGGAGAAGGGGGAAGTGATGTGACTGTACTGTTACTTCATATCCTATTGTTTCTACTAATATCAGTCAACAACAACATCCAATCCTTGACGTTTGCTTTGATCTAAATGGTCAAAGATGAATATTGTGGATCAGGTTTATTAAAAAAAAAAGAAGAAGAAGAAGAAGAAGAACTAATAACAATGCAGGAATCATAATACAGCAAGATCTGCCTAAAGCAATGTTTCAAATGACACCCTTAAGAACGAATTTTCATTTTATAAATATAAAAATAGTTCATGTTTTTAAGTCTCTTCATGACTGATCTATGATACAAATTTCTGCAAAAACCTTTTATACAACACAACAGATACTGTACAGTAAATGCCTAATTCTGCTACAGGTGAATAACTTTGTATACATACACTGATACTGATATTTTCAGTATCAGCGTATTTTTGGATACTAATACTTTTAGCCAACATACTAATGTATCCCTCAAATTTCAAATTCCCTCAGGTATCAACAAAATTAATCTGCATCGCTAATGTCTTATATTGTTTATGGTTTAATCTCATCTCTTCAAATGATCCAATACATCCAGTTTTTAAAATGGGGTGAAAAATATCATGAATGAAAAGCCTTTGTACAATGTATCATTCATTCATTAATTCATTCATGAATTTATTTGAACCTGCTTTATCCTCACGAGGGTCATGGGGGGTCGTTGGAGCCTATCCCAGATACTTATGGGCAAAGGTGGGGTACACCCTGAACATGTCACAGTATACAGTGTAGACAATCACTCTCACATCCACACATATGGGCAATTTAGATTAACCAATTAACCTATCAGTGCATGTCTTTGGATGGTGGGAGGCAGCCGAAGTACCCGGGGAAAACGGATGCATACACGACAATAACATGTAGACTCCACACAGAAAGGTCCCGCCCCCATACAACAGACTACAACTGAAGTTAAACAGTGTTCTGAATTTGCTAAACATCTCATAAGGGCGATACTCCTGCCTGTTTCTTGTTGTGGTTCTATTGTCACATGTTGTTGGCTTGTATAGAAAATGATCTACAGCTCATTTATGTCCGTTCATCTAGTCTGACTGGGATGTAATGAGGAGGAGATGGAACTACTCCTTTTCAATTAGAGGTTGTGGGATGGAACCCAGAGTCAGCGCCTTTGCCCTCCAACTCAATCACATCACCACATCACACACTTTACTTACTTTTTAGCTGAATACTAACTCAGCTCTACAGACACTAGTAAACAAGTACAGTGAGCAGTTTCCCAGTTGTGCATTTGGAGGTGGTAAAGAGACCTGCATCAGCGTATTTAATTCTGTTCTGGATGTTGTTGGCCCAAAATGAGCACTATTCACAGTTCCCTGATTCTGACCTACCAGTGCAAATTTAATGCTCTCTGATCCCCAGTCCAGTGGCATTCACATCCATTAACATCCCATCCTGCTTAGGTAGGTGTATCGGACGCTGATTGAGACTGACTCTGGCCATTTGCTTCGTGTTAGTAGTTCATTTCCTCTCGCATCCACTCTTGTGAGCAAATGGAACAATGCTGATCTCACAGTCAGGACTCATTCATGACCCTTTGTATCATCTGTGGATCAAGTGATGTGGCCGTATCTCATCTCTTTCCCCTCTCTCTCTCCACAGGCACAGATAGGCCTCACATTAATGCTGATTAGCAGAGTGTGAAGCAAAGTGTGCAAACATCTAGAGGAGGCACTCCTTGCAAATAAATATTTGTTGACCTTGTATGGACAGTGAGGAGTGGTTCCTTTCATACACATCTATAATATGTTCCTGATGACTTTGTGTTTGCATTGCTGTCTGGGTTGTTTACTATGTATGGTTTAATGCATTATATGCTCACACAGCATTTATAACGATCTGCTTGTTGGTGCATAATACTTATGCATTCCTCATTTATAAATAATAAGCCAGCCGGGAACTCTTGGGGAGTCTCTCACATACTGTAGATATACTGTACATCAAACACTGCTCTCTGAATATAAAATAGTCTCAGGAATTACTTCAAAATACAGGATGCCTCATATAAATGTGTGATTTTATATGTATCTTATAAAACTAATGTTCACACTGTTGGCTTTTTATTATTATTATTATTATTATTATTATTATTATTATTATTATTATTATTATTATTATTATTATTATTATTATTATTATTATTATTATTATTATTATTATTATTATTATTATTATTATAACATCCAGCATTGCAATCTATCCTTTAAAGGATTGGGGAAAGAGACACAGTGTGCTCAATATGCTGGTAAGAGCTACTGTGCATGTACAGAGCAGTGATTGGTCCAGAGCTCTGCCACTCACACAGCATATACTATGTGACTTCCTCTGTCCTCCTTTCCTGGTGCAGCCAGGGAGGAGGGAGGGGAATGGGTCTGTTCTGTGTGAGTCGCCGTAGCTCCCTCAGCCTGCTCCTTACCACCTGTCCTTGACTTACTGTGCACAAACAAGACTGGGAGGAAGCTGTGCTGTTCACTCCTCCTCTGGCAGCATTTCATCTGTGTTTGTGTGAGCAACTGCATTTTTCAGCTCTTTCTTTGTGTGTGTGTGTAGCTGTTTCTCTCTAACCTGTGGTGCTTGAGTGAAGTGGCGAAGAGGAACGTTTGTCCTCGGACGGTGGAGCTCTGATGGGAGGCAGTACTGGCTCTAGTTGGGACTGGGGATGCTGAACGGTGGGAGGGAGGGCCTATTTGAGCTGGGACAGCAGCTCCAGCAGCAGGGGGAGTACCAGGCTGCCCTGCACTGCTTCCTCAGCTGCCTGTTGGGACTGACCCATGTGCAGAGCTTCACCTCTCTGCCCAACTGCCTACACCAGGTGAGCCAGATGCCTGACAGCTGACACACACACACACACACACACACACACACACACACTAATGCCACACTCTTCTTTTCCCTTTCCTTGTCTGACATGAACACACATTTTACTCATGACATGCATCCACAGACTCTGCTGTACTGTATGATGCAGTCATTAAGCCTTACTGTATAAACACATGTGCTACATCTCCTTCAGAGCATTCAAACTACTCACATGTCTGAACACAATCAACCTTCACAGCACAGTCCATCATGTGTTGACACTGTGAGCTCATTCCAGCTTCTGTAGGACTGATAGTGTAGGCATGGGATGCAGTGCAAATATACAGTAACAGCATTACTATATAATACACCTCACATATTGAAAATAGTATTCACTGAACGTGCTTCTCATTGTGTGTGGGCTATGTTTTGCTATTTGTCAGGTCATAGGAATTAGATCTTGGCCCTTTGTTGTCTGACCAAAGTCTTAGCAGATCACATACCCTGGTGTTTCACAAGGCCCTCCTACAAAGGCAGGGCTTCAGTTTTAAATCAGTTTAAGTAGTGCCTGAAGGAATGTGATGTTAAAACATAGCCTTTACTCTAGAACTTTGGAACGTGTGGCATGATGATGACTGGACAAACAGTGCTATGAGGAGAGCAGAGTCGCTTGTTTTGACAACCCATGAGATTATGCACAAGCTCAACTGGGAATTATGTTAAAAATGAATTCTTGAACACTTAACCATTTCCCTTGGTTGTTTTTCTGTGCTTACAGATTGCAGAACTCTTCATCACTGAAAAGAATTGTATCCTTTACTAACAAAATATACTAATGTCCCTACTCTTTGTTTCCTGACTATCTCAAATACACTTTCATTGCTCACATAAGCAAACGAATTATAAACTTGCATTCTTTTTCTGTGAGGTTAGCATGTAAGAGGTTGTCAACAGAGGCCAACATGGCTAATTCCAGCATAATGGAGGATGCAGATCTTTTATAGAAAGCAGTGTAAATGAGGGGGATGAGTGGATGTCTTTGGGCGGTTCATAATAACCCATTTGTCCCAGAATGCCACATATTTTGTGTGTAGCTCAGGCTGGGTGTCTGTCTCTTAAGAGGATTTGTAGGCTCTTATCGCTGCACAACAGAATGGAAGCACACTAATTAACCTGTATCTACACTGACTGGCCTGTGCATCACCAATTCACTGCTTCTATAAACTATAGCAGTATAGGACATAGAGATAATACAGAGGTGTTCTGTTTCAGGATATATTACCTCCGTGGCTCTTCTCCCTGTTACTGAGACACTCTTAACAGTTAACTTGCCAGCTCAGGTTATCTACCTCAGCAAAGCTCTACTCTTGACTGTCCATTTTCCAAAACAGGTCAGTTTGCTTAATTGCCATCATAAGGCCCCTCGGAGCATAAAGAGGGTCAACAACCATGACAGGGTTAAATCTTTTGACAAACTGCATTATTACATAACAACGCTAGTCAAGGTGTGGTGTCACATAACAGAGTCAGATTAGTTACCTTGTTATAATTATTTCACTTTCTGTGTAACATTACAACCATAAAAAGCAACTATTGTAATAATCAGTAACATAAAAACACATGGAACAATAAAGTCAGGTAAGAATAGAAAACATTGATAGGTGGCTTTAATCTAATCATACATTTTGCACACTTTGCATACCAGTATATAATAACTGAGAGTTAATAGTAGTCTTCTTAACCAGAGGGAAAATAATAATGTTAACCTATATTTTTTTTGTTTGCATTAATTTAATATTCAGTTCCACATTTATTGATTCATTTTATACACACAGGCTAGTCGAAAAAAACACTCCATTTCATTGGACTTTTCTTGATTCTGGCGTACATTCACTGTAAGCATCATTTCATATGGCTTATGCAAAGTTGCGACAGTTATTCCTATAACATTTTCAACTTGATGTTCCTGAATGTAGACCTGATCAACTTAATCAACTCCATATCGTAACAATGCCCACAGGCTTGTACTGTAGACGCTTCGACATGAGTCACCACTTCCCGCATACACCCGTCTCTCTGAAACAGGGTTAATCTGGACTCAGACCACAGGGCTTTTTTCCACTGAAACACAATTCAATCTATATGCTCTCTAACAAACTGATGGTTGTTAAAGAAATGAGAAACTACTCACTAAATCAGTTACAGTTAAAGAACTCGCTGCCAACAAAAACACATTAATCACCGCAGTAATTATTAAATGGATGGATCTGAAGTATTTGTGTTTAGTGTTTTGTTGGCCTGAATGTGTGTGTTCAGAAATTCAGATTTATCTAGTACCATAATATATCACTTTGTCCTAGATGTTTAGTTCAACAGTTACCTTGCTTCTAATAACATGAAGGATAGTGAACCTCACACATGCATAAAGTATTTTAATGTACAAATGTTTGGGAGGATGGTCAGGGTTTCATATCGCCTGATTAATTGACTGTTGGCTCCAAACTACTGTTATACTGGCCTTTATCTCGACTTTATCTCAACTAAAAAGCCTGCATGTCTTTTAACACCCACGATGTCATTTATTTTTGGTCCTCACCACTTTTTCCAAATGGATGAATTTGTCCTTATTAGGAAAAAAAAAGCATATTTTTTCCCCTGAATATATTAACTAGTAAAATATTTAGAAATTTAAAAAAAACTTCAGAAGAAAAGTTGATCTGCATAGTAAGGATATGTGCAGTGTAAATATAGGAACAACAACAATTAAAATAGCACTCAGGTATGTGTCATCTTGCTCCTGTCACAGTGCCTAAAATCACATATATTGAGGAACATTTCTATAATGTCTTTCATGTGAGTCCTTATATCCATACTAGTCTTTAACACAGACACTCCTGGTAGAAAGCGTCAAAAGCAGAACACAGTGACAAAGAGATTTCCCATGAAATGCTTCCAAGAGGTTCTCATGAGCATCACAAGAGCTGCATGTGGCGGTGGCATTGCGGTCTTTAAAGGTCCTCAAGGGAGGAAGGTGAAAGGTCATCCTTTTCAAACTGGGACAGAATGTGGGAACACTGGAGTTTTGCAAGATACAGCCATATCCATGATTAGGAATGGGGGCTGCAGTTTACATATTTAACATATCTTGATTTCATGGTTTCCTGGCTTTATTCCAGTCAAATATATTAGGTGCTGCTGATAGTGGCGGTGCCATGACCGCTTAAGGCTTAATGTATTGTTATCAGAGCTGGCAGCATCTACAAGTGACCTTTGTTCAAAGCCAGAAGCTCTTTTGGCTGCTGAGTGTTTACTGATAGATGTTTCGTAGAAAATGTATCGACCCGGACATAGTGACTTTCACCTCTAATAAAGAGTGTGAAAGAAAATGTACATGCATGCATACAAACTGTGCAAAAAACAGCCACACATTGTGAAATGTAAACATGTTAGTGGTCTCTTTGTTTGGTTAGTCAAGTGTTTAATCATACAGCTTAACATGATTAATACTCCCAGAGAAGTTCGGCACTTTTTCAGATTAGGAGAAGTTTTGTATACATAAGGTTACTTCAGTGCACACCTAAGCTCTGAAGCACGTGCAGTTAGATGTGCTGTGAAGGCGTCAGTATTAATGTGCGTTCCTGTCGTGTTTTGGAGCACGATCCAATTACCAGTTGAGGGGAAATTGTGTGTGTTTAGATGAGGAGAGTGGAGCTTGCTCCCCCGAGAGGATTGTGTGTGAGGTTCCTGTTGTTGTTCCTGTCGTTGTTGTAGTCCCGCCAGGCTAAAAATATCTGGCAGAAGTAGTGCTCTGACCTTTGACGGTCACTATTCCCCTAATCCTCCCCTTCCAGATGGTCTACCTCCTACTCACCTTATTTTGTTGCCAGGTGATTCCCAGGGGCTGGGCTATGTAAAGTGTATATGTAATGATGCTTTAATAGTCTATGTTAAAATATTATCAGTACACTGAATTAGGTAAACATGATGCTCTAATGCAGGGGACTTAAATTAATTTCCTTCAGGGGCCATATTCAGTCTGATTTAATCTCCAATGGGCTGGACCAGTAAAATGAAAACATAATCATCTAAATAATGACAACTCCAAATTTTTGTCATTGTTTTACTGCAACCCCCCCCCCCCCCCCCCCCCATTAAATTATGAAATTAGTTTTAGAAATGATCCAAATGCACAAAAAAGTTACATTTCATCAGAAAAATAAGGTCAATTTTAGCAATATTCTGCCTCAATTTATCATTTGTCCACGTCTTTTATTATGGATCAGTTCTACAAAGACACTAAACTCTTAATAACAGAAGCAGAAAATGGTTCAAATTGTGTCTAATTTTCTTTAGACATTTCAGGTTGTTCCCATTTGTTTAGATTATTCACATTTTATTGTTACAGGATAGTTTTTAAATGTAAATATTTTCATAATTTAATACTTGCAGTAAAACGATGACAAAAAATTTAAGTTGTCATCATTTATAGACAAAGAAAAAAACTGAGAAGAAAACATAAAGTCATTTAATAGGTTATTATGCTCTTTATCCCATGGGCTGTATTGGAACCATTGGTGGGCCACATTTGGCCCCCGAACCACATGTTTGAGACCCATGCTCTAAAGCTTCCATTAAGTTTTGATAAAAAAAATAATAATAATTTACACAACCATTCCATCTACTGCATGTTGTGTTGTAGGCTACTAAATAGGTTGCTTTCATGTCATTCAGTGCGCTGCGTTTTAAATTATTCATCTGCACATATTTGATCCTTAAAATATGCACTCTGACAGGCCACTTACTGCGACACTATTCCTCCATCAACGCATGCCACTCTTCATCATTTTTCATATTCTCTATCCCTCTCTACATTACTGTCTTTTCCATTTATGGGACATTGTGTGTAAGATTTGACTGTACTTGCTTTTCTTGGTAGTTGTCTGGCAGGCTTTCTGCCTTCCTGTAACAGTATGCAGTGTTGTTGGCTTTATTCTCCTGGTGACAAAATGAAGAAAACCAGCTGCTACACTTTCTAAGATTAACTGCTGTTTGATATTTGAAGCCTATTGTCTAACTCTATATCTTTAGTATCAAAGTTGTAAATAGTCTCTTTCAGGTGAGATATACTGGTGTATAATTAGTACGTATGTGCCCACAGGGATGTACTACTACGAATGCATTTATAGTGCGGAACACGTGAGATTTAGTGTTAAGTAGGACATTTGGACAGGCAGGGCTGTGTTTATTTTAAGCATTCTCCATCCTATTGGTCTTTAATTTCACCTGACAACCATCAATGGTGTCATTTTACTGTGGGACACATTCTCAGTACCCAGTGCTTTTGAGTGAACAGGTTCTATTTTTAGGATGTTTTTAATAGCCAGGATTTTCATGGAAACAAAACTGGAATGTGGAAAAAATTAAGGGTCTGGGGGAAAAAAAAGTTGAATATACAAATAGATAATGTAAAACAAGACAGTGATGTGGAAGTTATATTGTGAGATTAAGCATCTGAAGTTTTGGGTTTTTTTTGCCAAGTGACTTCATTTGAAATGTAAGGGGGAAAAAAAGCACTCAAGTGAGACGTGAACTGTGTTAGAGCAGTGACGCACATGCATGTAATCTGGTAAAGCGTTCCTGCAAAATCTAGACGTCAAGATCTACAATCTGATTGAATTTGCAACGTGGACTATAATACATTCTGCTAACCTGACTGAAGAACAAATTTAAAAAAAAACTGAAAAAAGAGTGTTCAACTGGACAGTGAGCTGTTTATATCGCCAACAACTGACTAATCCTGTCGACAACTGAGACTGATCCTTTACACATATAAACAGATGGGAAGGCCCTCCAGTTCATTCAGGCTGAAAAAATGTTCTATGAGGTGGCTCTGATCGAACTCACGGCTCTCCAGGGGAGCACAGGCAAGTATAACATCCTTAATCAATACTCCTGCGAATATATAAATCTGTATATTTCTAAGTGTGATGCAGCTCAGGTTAAAGCATTCATTTTTTTCTTAGAATTTCCTGCTAGTTTTTGGGACAGAGAAATAAAGAATGCTGTGGTTGTTGTGAGAAAATGACTAGTAAAGCTCCTTTTATCATATTTGTTACTAATAGGCAGCTGGAACATGAGTCATGACCTGTAAATGCTTATCTTTATCTACCAATTGGTTGAAAATGGGACATTCAATAGAGTCTTTGTGAAGTATTGCTGTTACAATTCAAGAATATATTCCTTTAACTCATTAAGATAATATAAAATGACAGTCTGTTTTATTCAGGTCTATCTTTGTTTACCATATACCTGGTGGAGATTTAAGTGAGCATTCACAGTAAGACTGGTAATTCATCACTAGTAGAGCTCCAGACGTCTGCCTCTTCCTCTCTGTCTCCTGCTGAGGCAGCAGCCCACTGTAGCGTGGGCACCATGGAGGAGATTGGGGACAGACATAGTAGAAGACAAATGGCCATACTTTGCACTATCTCATTAGGAGCTGTGTGTCGCTGTAGAATACAGAAGCCCCTGATTCAGCACTCACTTGGATTGAATGCTTGACTTCTCCAGGGGCAAAGCTGGCACTATCTGCAGCTCTCAAATTTTGATTTCTTTCCCTTGTGTTTGAATTCTGTGTTTCTCTGTATTTGTTCGATGACAGCTGATGTAATATTCATTTTGTGGTTTTCTAATGCAAACGGTAGTCTTCACCTGTTACAATGATTTGCTGTATTTGCATTTGTGGTGTGGATTACAAAGCAAACTCATTTCCAAAACCATAGTTCAATGATCGGAACAGGGGTTGGCGTGTACATTACATACTGTATGTTTGTGGTTTGTCACCGTGTGCATGCATGTGTCTCACTGTTTCAGTGGGCGTGGTGACTGTGTTGTTTGACTCCCTTATTTGCTCTTGCCAACCTTTATCTCTGCTCTCTTGTCTCCTGTCCTCAGTTGGGTTAACTTTGCTCTTCAGGCTTAAAGTCCACAGATGGACATAGTCAGAAACACAGGAATTTAGTGACTGCTTTTCAGCCTGAAATAGCAGCGAGGAAAGGATAGTGAAAACTGAGGGTTAAGTAGTAGAGCAGTGGGAAGTATTTAGTGCTTTTTTGGCAGGCTAAGAGTGATTCCATGCCCTGTGTGTGTATAACAGGGCCTCAGGAGGAGGCTACGTTAGGCTCTGCAGGATGGACGACCCCAGAGGAGCTTTCGGAGCAGGCCTCCCAGGCACAGCACCTCGAACGGCTGGCCCAACTCTGCATCATGAGCAAACAGTAGGTAAAACTGTGTCCTGCTGTAGCTTCAACTGTAGTATATTTAATTGTGTGTAACGTGTTTAGTGATTTTCAGGGCTCAGTGGGCTCATCATGAGAGAATTTATAGGTCATTAAATTCACTTATGTGACAGTTTTATCATCAGTTTTGTATACTGATTATATACTGTATGAGCTGCATTAATGTATGTTTGTAGTAGGAATAGACACTTCATTATTTCATGAATCTGATCCGAACTGGCGAATATTTAGTTGTAATACCTACAGAATATACTTTGATTTGTTTGTGTTATCACATTTATTGCATCAGTGAGAGCCCCGTGTGAAACATCAGATAACTGTTATTTATCGAGCAAAAAACCTTGGCCTACTTCAA
Organism: Siphamia tubifer; assembly: GCA_020466265.1. Lineage (NCBI taxonomy): Eukaryota > Metazoa > Chordata > Actinopteri > Kurtiformes > Apogonidae > Siphamia > Siphamia tubifer. The sequence goes on from CM035804.1 coordinate 33,346,138, forward strand.
ATCAGAATAAAACAATGTTTAGACAAATAATGTACGCATTGCCCACTCAAGTGAATAATTTTTCATGCAAAAATAAATTCATGTCACATTGTGTTTTAGAAAAATCACCTCAAGCAGTCATCACTTTTAAGATTGTCTCTGTTGTTTAGAACATTTCAAACAAGACTATGAACACTTTGCAGCCAGACCTGCTCTTTCACTCAGGAAAATTTTAGACAAATCGTTCATCTGTATCCATGAACGCTTACACGTACACACATTCCACTTTCTGGAGTGGAAATTTTCTGAACTAGATAAACTCCAGCTCTTAGTCTTTTTTTTGCCAGAGTTGAATTTCTCTTTAGATGTAGAGAAAAGAGACACCGCACTCTACGTGAGTGTTACAGGAGGAACACTTTAACTGGATCTGGTGTCTCCTGTTGCAGGGGTACTTTGTTAGGCCATAGCATGCACCCATTTCTGTGCCTCTGTTGTCATTGTTGGGATTAGGCCTTTTAACCTGATTGCCAGAGAGGGTGACAGAGGGTGGAAGGCCCGCATGGTGGAGGGCTCGTCACTGTGCTTCATTAATGCAAGCAGCATAGAGTAGTTAAACTTAGATGAGATGGTACTGATTGTGCATGACTGTACCTAGAGGATTGGGTTTCTGACTAGATAAGGCCAAGCAAGAATCTGATTCTGCTCTTTGATCTTTTCTAGCACACGTCAGAGGCTCAAAGTGCAAAAAAACAACACAAACGAAGCCAAAAATACAAACTAATCTTAGTTCTTCTAAGTAGGGAAGCAGTAGTCTAATAATACCTCAAAGCCTGTACCATCATGACTGCGAGCCTCAAATCTAGTCCATGTTTCCTTCAGACCGGAAGTCGTAATACCATCTGAATCTTTCAGCAATGTCGTAGGAAGTCCTTTGGGCCTGTGAAAGGTTTTTCTATCTTTGCTGATCCGGTGTCCCTTGAGAAGAACCTTCTTAAGCAGCGCAAACTGACACCTGGCTATTACTAATTGAAGTGAAGTGTGGGTTTGGAACAACAAAGCCGACATCTGTCACACTTAACAGAGCTTGCTCTACATCTATAGGCACACGTTAGGGTGTGAGGGTGATGAATGTCCTTGGATAGCTTTCCAGGGCAGATATGAGTGGAACAGCTGGTAAAGCCTCAGTGTACCCCATCATGTTCATCTCCCTTAATTCTTAAGCAGAACAGTGGTTGAAGGGCACAAGCCAGTAAACCAACCTGTAAGCGCCATGCCTTCTGTAATTCACCCAGGAGAACAGACAGGGGCAGTTCATGCTGGCAGAAATAGAAGGTTTCCACTTCCTCCATCAGGCACCTGAGCACCTGCAGCCTTGCTACCCCTATCTAATCACAGCACACGCATGTTTAGATTTGTCATGCTCCCATTGTCCAAACACTGAAACAGATACGCTCAGCTGACAATGGAATGCAGGCAACAACATTGTGAAAGGGCAGGTATTGTTACTTTCTTTGAGAATTCTCTTTTATGTGTTTAAAACAGACGTGATTAGGTCTATAATTAACTGCCTGGATTAATTTCCCTTTTTTGTGTGTGTGTGTGTGTGTGTGTGTGTGTGTGTGTGTGTGTGTGTGTGTGTGTGTGTGTGTGTGCGTGTGCGTGTGTGTTTGTGTGTGTGTGTGTGTGTAGGGGAGGTTCAGTCAGAAACGTAAATACACCTTTTTCTCTTCTCTTTCAGACCTCATCTTGCTCTAGAATACAGCGGTAAGGTAAGGATGTCTCAGCTGTCTGCTCATCACTTTTAAGCAAACAACACATGTATGGTATTTTTTATTTAAAATGCCTTAATTTCTATATTTTTCAGGCCACTAAAATCCACCAGAGGGCCTTTGGAAATGACCATCCCATCACAGCCAGAAGCCTGGAGCTTATGGCCACTGTCTATGCTGAGATTGGAAAAACTGAATATTCAGGTAAGACACTATTGTCATGCTGAAGTGTTGTTCCCTGGAAGAGATAGTCTTAATGTATATTGACTACTGGATGAAAAAAACATGGATTTGGGATTGACAAAACAGCAGAGGGCACCCCTCTCAGCAGCAGAAAAAATCAACACTGCTGACACTCGGTGTGGGGCATCAGGGTGGAAACATTCCTGTCTAGAGAAGGATGACAATACCATAACAGTGTTAATCTCAAAAACACGACTCCTGCTTCAAAAACACACACAGCACAGTGAACATGTAGTTTAAAGCCCTCTTGGTAGAAACCATATCGAACCATGAAAATGTTAAATTACTAAACACCTTTACTCTTATTGGGCATAAAAATGGCTTTTTACACTGTGTTTTTAAACTGTCTGTGACAGTTTGAGGCCACTGTTTTAATGCATTTGAAGAAGAAATATCTATTCTGAACTTATGTGTCGACTGTTGTGATGTAAAAATGCATTAGCAACCAGGGTGTTGTCGAGTCAGCTTACAAAGATGTGAAGCAACATAAAGCCATAAAGTTAACAGCCCATAAACCCAGTGTGCAAACCTTACAATATTTGTATTCGCCTCCCTTTACCTAAGGCATGAAAGTTGCCTCTGTGCACTTCCTGACATTTTGTATTGTACACAGAACAATCTGCTGTGACCTACAATATGAGGCATGTTTAAGTGTTTACAGCTCCTGTCCCCTAGATACCCTTCACTACAAACTGGGTCAGTCACTCTCCCTCAACTTACAAAATAACTGCACGTATTTGCAAGTACAGCAATCTATATTAACTATAGATTTATGAATGTGGTTCTATTTTGTACTATAGGCACCAAAAGTCCTAAGATTCTTCTTTTTTTCAAAGAAGTTACTTGATGTTTTTTTAAACCCCTGATAAGCAGCTAATTTTCTTATCAGTGATTGAATGTTGTGCAATCTGGCTTATTTTTCCTTTTTTTTTTTAGATATTGATCTGTTTGTAGTGATAGGGATGAGTACAAAATTAAGCAAATTGTAGAAAAAAACCCACACGCCACAGAGTTGTTTCAGTGTCTGCATCAGCCTTTGTAATACGAACCCACTTAGCTCCACCTCTCTTGTAAATTACAGCCTTGATGCTCACATCTCTGACACATTTACATATTTACATTTGCACTGTGTTTAACTTTCTATTCCTGCCTGTCTTCAGGGCAGACAGCAGACTCCAGAGTCAAGCAACACTAGATTTCTACTCATGTATGGCCATGGTTTTCTTAATAGATTCTCTGGGACAGTGTGTGTCTGCATTGTCCAAACGGTTCGCAGCTGCAGAGTCTATCCGAGACACCGTCAACTGTCTTCCACATTACCACCGAGACAAACACTCAGAGGTCCGCCACAGAAAGGACACCCATCACCAACAACAGGAGGACACACCTAAACCTAAGGTATGAACAACACCTGCATTTGACTTCAGAGGGTTGTTGTGTTTTGTTGTTTTTACATGCAGCTGGTTTTTGCCTCCAGAAATGTGCTGTAAATTCCTAGGGAGCTTCTTATGAACAGAGATGTGCCTTACACAGGTATCCTATGGGAAAGTCCCCACTTCCATTCTAAAACGGCCAAGTCCCATCTACGGGTCAGACACAGAACCCACCCACAGACGAAAAGGCGAACGGAGGGTTCGATTCAGGGAGCCAGAGACCACAGTACATGGTAAGAAAACTTACAAGTAAACAAGTCTGTGTGTCTGTTCTGTGATTGTACAAGCAAAGACAACATGCTGCCCTCTGGTGCTTTTACACTCTTACTTTTTTTACAGCAGAACAAGGAACTAGATCACTTTCATATAGCAGCCTTATAAATTTCTTGTTCTTGTTTATACATATATATATATATATATATGTATGTATGTATGTATGTATGTATATATATATATATATATATATATATATATATATATATGTATATATATACATATATATATATGTGTGTGTATATATAAGGGGTTCCCAGCATATATGCATATATAACAGGGTGATATGTGATTCAAACACTATAGACAATTATCCTTTTGGGTATAATTAAAAAGTAATGTAATGCTGAAAGATATCTGACCATTACCCACTGATTTACTCTTCAAAATTAATTATGCATGCAAATGAGGCACCATGGAGTCTGTTTCAGAGAGATAGTCGAGTGTATGAGGCACAGCAGCTAGTTGCAGCTGCTGTACATCACAGAGGTTGGCTCTTGTCGACTTACTGGCCTCTTTTCTGTCGGCTTCACAGACATTCCTTACTGTGACTGTTTAGGTGGTAAGTCTATCTGAAAGTGCTCAGAATCACTACTTTAATGTGCATGAGCAAGTAACAGCAACGTTGCACTTTTTTTATTAAGTAAGAGTCAACTGAATTGAATTATGTGTGGAAAAACAAAAGAAAAACAGATATAGGAGTTTGTTTGGTTATTTTCATACTTTAAATTGCTTTACATTTGTTGCCTGCCACGCTTAATCAAGTTAACTCACCATTTCACTGTCTAAAACAAAACACTTTGTCTCACATGAAATCCAACATCTTGAGGAAAGCCAGTGTGCATGTGCCAATTCAAAGTGCTGATTTACAAAACAAAAGTCTGACAGAGTATTGTTTTTTTCTCTGTGTAGCCTATGAGACGACACCTTCCCGCCCCCACCTTGCCCTGTTCACCTGCCTCTTCCTGTTGATGTCATTACTGGGAGTGGCCATGTACTGCACAGACCGCCGGCGCCCACAGCGAGTGTGCGAGGAGCTGGAGGCCGCTCTGGCCGTCTACCTGCTGCACATGAAACAGCTTCTGTGGGGCTGTTGGATATGGCTGACCATGCAATGACTGGGACCAACCACAGGTGGAGATATGGAGCCTCCTTTATTTTTTTCAGACCCGTCTTGTCCTATCTTTGAAGGTGCCCAGGCCTACAAACACCTCAGCCATATGACGAGGCTCTGTACACTGTCTGTGGTAATGAACCACACTCTCACAGTGATCAAGGGAAAAATGAGTAATCCCAGAAAAATGTAGCTTCCGTGTCTGTATGTATATATGTATTAAGGTAGTGGGCATGCCACTCCTTATTTAAGTTGTAATGACATTTTGCACATTTGCAATGCTCACAAATAATACTCACATAATCACATCAACCATTTGATTTTTTTTTGTCACTTTATGTCAGTCTATTATGTGGGTAAATGTTTCCATGGAATGCAAATATTTGTTTTGCTGCAGTACATGGTTTCTGTATATTGGATATTACACAGAAGTGAATGTGTATTCATGGTTCAATATACTAAGGACTATCACACTATTCAGCCTTGCAATTGCACATAAATGAATGTAGAGATATTTGGAAACAGCTTTGACTGGCACATATTCAGGCCAGAGGATGGAAACACAAATTTGTAAACTGTTTAGTTGTGATCCATGAGAAAGAAACATGTCCGCGTGTCACATGTTGAGTGACGATCCGATGAAACACATGTCTTTCTTCACAGACTTTATATGTCTGGTCCCATGTATGGCTGACAGTCTTCAGATGGTCCCTGGTTCCACTGAAGAAGAAATCTGCAGCACAATACTAGTATAAATCCTCTCTTTATGTATCATCAAAGAGAATATATTCAAACTGACTGAATGCTAATGCTTTTAACAGTGTTCCTCTTTATAACTGATACTATCCCACAAAATACCATCAAATCTAAATGTTATTTATTCTTCTATACAGTATATCTGCATCTACACAAATGTCCAACTTTTCATGAAATTTAATTTAATTTTTGTTACTTTTTTTGTTACTGTTACATTTCTATTTTAAAAACAGTAATATTCAGGTTTTAACCGTGATGTCAGATCTTCATCACCTTTTTGGAAAACTGTAAGGACGTTTGTGGACTAACAGAACCCATTAAAAAAAACTAAGTGTATACTCTTTACATTAAGTTCATTACTATTGCTATGAGGCCAAAAAGGAATATAAGAGAACCAGATATTGTATGGAATCAGTGTGACTCCATTTATCAAAATTAAGCAAATAAATTTCAAGCAGCCAAAACACCACACAAATGGGCACAATGATGGACACCCCAGACCTCTCATTATGAGCAATAACACACACTGCATAATTTCCAGTAAAACATTATCCTTTATATAACATTTTTCAGGGAAATCAATAGAAAGCATTGTATTTTGGAGGTCTCACATTTGAATGTCAAAGCAATATGAGGCTAATATAGAAGAAAAACTCTTGACTCTGTACTGTCAAACTAAATTGTCATTAGCAATAAAACAATACCTAGTGAACTCATGTCCTTTATATGCACATTTAGTGTAGTAACTTCATTTCACAGCTGTCCAAACATTTATGGTCACTTTGAAAGAAGTGCCTTTATGGAAGGTTTTCTTAGTTCTTACCGTTTTATGATTTAAATTGTTTTGAATAAAACTGTCATTGCCTATCAAAGTCCAGCAGATGACTTGCTTTCTTCTTGTAAAATCTGAGAACACAAAATATGTGTGATGTGTATGTAACACAGAGAGAGATGCATGCAGGTATATGTGTGCGTCTGTTCACAGTTACACAGTATATATTGGTTTGTAGCCTATAAAATGTGCAGGAGAAGCCTGAGTTACTATATGGCACAATATAAGATTTGTTTTTATCTCACACAGGCTGCTGAAAGCATTTTGGGCACACTGCCTAATACATGGTTCTCTCAATCACAATTTGTCATTGATATAAAACACCTTTTGTAACTGTGGAAAAAAAGTGTGAATACACTGCAAAAGCACACGTCAGTTTACTTTGCTGCAGCATGCAAAGATTTCTCACTTCACCAAGACGCTGTGCACATCCTACCTGAAAAAAAAAAACACCTACCTTAAGAACACATTTATTGGCATATAAAACAAAGTAACATCCCCTATACATCTAAAAACCACCTTTTTTCATGCATTACGTGCATGCAGAGGTTTCACGAAGACAACATGATCCATCAGCCTGTCTTTCCAAGCCACTGCTAAAAAGAATATGAAAGAATACTTATGGACGAGGAAGAACTGGGCATACGTTTCCATTAAATAATTTGAATACTATCAAAGCTTAATTATGGTTATGTGTCTTAAAGAGGAATGTATATCAGCTGTTATGCATTCACAAAGCTCTAAATACCCACAGTGGACAAAGAGACTCAGTAAAGCAGGATTGTCCAAGGATTAAGAACCACTGGTAGATTTTTTTGAAGGAAAATCAATCACCCTTGGTGAACCAAGATAAAACCTTCAGTTTGACTCAATCCGTGGTCAATGGGAGCAAAAGCCAATTGATTTTGATTGTCTACAGAGGCAAACAGTGGTGTTTCTCATGGCAGGTGAGAAGACAGGATGGCTGAGGGTGTGTTGGTGTGTTCTCTGGTATCTAGATCAGGCCAGTTTTGAGGTCAGAGTTGCGGCGTGAAGAGCGGCCCAACAGCAGGTCCTTCTCATGGATCAGGCTGTCCAGAAGGTCCTCTTGTCTATAATTGTGGTAGACCTTCAGAAAAGCCATGACTGCGATGCCTAGCCAAGTGAGCCAGGCAGCCCACAGACCAAACTGCAATGAAGGAAAGACATTTATGGTCAAGAATCAACAGTCTGAGTGAATGTCTGACTAACAAAAGCACAAACTCTTACCTGAGCTATTGCAAACTGATCATAGAAAGCAGAGTTGTCCACGCCAAGTTCTAAATCAGTGTCCTGCAGGTCCTCGCAGCTATAACATGACACACATAAAGGCATTTAGGGGGAACACTGCGCTTGGCAATGACATTGTCAGTGAAGTGGAAGTTGCATTCTCACCTGCTGGGCATGGTCCCACCCTCTGTGACAGCATCACACCACAGGTTGAAACCTACACTGACAATTGTGCTGGAAAGGAAGACTGTGAACACTACCAGGGAACTGATCAGTAGGTTGAGGAATGCATTGAAGATGGAGCTGTTGGGCAGACACAAGAAAAATGTCCAATATGTAATATCTACCAGAAAAAAAAAGAGAGAATATCCAGGCTGAACATACAGACTGTGAGATCTGTGATGAATAAAGCCTCTTATTAACATGCACCATGATGAATATTGACACAAGTGTATTTAGTTAAGTGTTATCTTGATCGTTCAGACGCTTCAGAATAGTGTGTATTCCCTCCATCTTTATAATGGATGACGACAGTGCCTAATCGTTTTAAAAGCTTAATATGGTGAAATATTAATATGTGATTATATCAAAACCTATAGGTACTTTTTTATGTAATAAAGGCAGATATGGGCGTGGAAGAGGAGCATAAAGAGTAAATTTACATTGAGCTGCTAAACCTGACTAAAGCCTGTGTCAGTGGGTTCTTTATGATCCAGTTTTACACGATCACATGTGAACGGTCACTCACTCGTCGTGTCCTTTGCACAGAAAGAAGAGCAGCCTCCACGCCTGCACTGCGGACAGGATGAGGGACGCTATCCCGACAAAAGTGATGAAGCTGCAGGAGGACTCGGGTCCCCACTCCTCTACGATAAAGCGCTGCTTCGACACAGTGATGTTCTCATTCTGCCACATACCTCGCGTAAAGAGGAGACATTTTCCACCGAAATCCTCCGTGTTTTCAGACAGAGGCACCACTGCTATAAAACCAAAAACGAAGGCTAAAAAATAAAGGATGCACTGGGCGAAAATTAAATTATCGAGGGCCATCTTTACTGTGTCTCTCTTCTCCTCTGCGTCCTGGAGGAACTGCGCATGCGCACCGGAGGCATCGGCGAGCGGAGGCGCAGCATCCGACCACACGCTCTGCTGCAAATTAATGAGCAGGCTCAGGCCTTTAGGGTGCTCCATCTTGTCTACATCCAAGCTGTAGAGATTCCCTTTATTTCTGGTGTCCCCATTCGCAACACATTAACTATTCATCCATAAATTATGTAATTCAACCTTTTCCCCCTTTCACCTGAAGCTGCTTTAAGGTCGTAAAAATTATGTTAATCTAACAGTATATTCTACATGATCTTTTCAGTGAAGATATATGATGCTAACAGTGACATGTTCAAACCCAACACTTTTATTACTGCGCCATTTCAGCAAAAGAACAGTTTTAGATCTTTTGCATATGAGATGGTGTGATTTCACTCAGATTGGTTTCACCCTTTTATCTTTGAAACAAGCAACGTGTTGGATGAAATAGCCACTTGATTCTTGGATTTTATTTAATGATTTTTTTTTGTATTATTTATTTGTTTGTTTTTGACTTTTTGTCAGAATAAATATTGTCTGTCTCTTGTTCTCTTCTTTAACCCTTGAGGACCTAGATAATTGTTTGTGGCAACTTCCAAATAAATGATTTCATCATTTAAGAATGATGAAGAGAGAACCCATAAAGACCCAAACAGTCACTGGTTTTCAAAATCATTTATTTATCTAGTCTATTATCTAGTTTATTAATCTCATCAGATAAAATGCTGTTTGTCATATTTCCATGGTCATCAGATATGACTCATTTGGATGTTCAGGGGCTCTGTAGTCACTATAGAAACACTCATCTTCTACAACATTGATTTGCTGGTAAAATCCATGGAGCTGGATCAATGACAGTAGATGGACACACTTATTTTCTTATTTTATTTTAATGATATATTTGTGGAAAAAGTACTTTTTTCTTAAGTTTTTCCTGTTTATGATTTAATAATTTTCAAATGTAATCTGATAAGTAATTCAGATATTTAAAAAAAGATAGATGATAGATGGAGGATAATATGAAGATGTATGGTGATAGCCTAGGATCTAGTCTGTCCCCAGTGGCCGCAAATGGTATTTGCTACGGGGAGACAGACTAGACAGCATCGGATCTGAAAATCCAAAATGGACCGGACCAATCAAATCGCGAGGGGCGGGATTGGAGCCCGCCCTGCCTCATGACGACACAAATACGACACGTAATGTTGTAGTCGCAGAGACGTAGCAGCTAGCACACATTGCCGTAACACCAGTTGCTAGCTGCTAGACAACATGGCTCATCACCAGGAACAACCATTCGAGCTGGCTTTGGCAGCAACGCTAGGGGATTTAAAATGACAGTTTTCCCTGCGAGAGGAGCAGAAAACGGCACTTAAGCTGTTTTTGGAAAAAAGGGACGTTGTCGGAGTTTTGCCCACCGGGTATGGCAAAAGTTTGATTTATCAGCTGGCTCCGCTAGTGGGGCGACGCATGGGTCTGCACAACCCGCTGGTGATCGTTGTGTCACTCCTTTTTAGCCCTAATGGATGACCAGTTGCAAGAGGCCGAAAAACTGGGAATACGAGCAGCACAACTCTGCAAAGGCGACCCGGAGGAGATCCGAAGCGGCCGGTGCCAAATAGTGTACGGGAGTCCGGAATCCTGGCTGAACCGGGAATGGTTAGACCTGCTCCATGTTCATCGCTCTGATTGGTTGGCTCTGACTGGTTACCCATCCAATAGCGTGGCGTTGTGTAAAGAGAAAATTTGACAGACAGCAGTTATCCCGCCCACAAAATCGCCTAGACTTTCTAGACTCTCCCCGTAGCAAATACCATTTGCTGCCACTGGGGACAGTCTACATCCTAGGCTAGTATGGTGATAAATATGGACAAAAAGGCATTTTGGAACTTTCACAAAAGTCACATTGGGTCTTTATGGGTTCAGTCATTTGTACCCATTTTTTTATATCATTCTCTGCATTTTATGTTTTTTAGTGAAAATGAGGTATTTTCCTACACTGTAGATTTCACAGTGTTAATTTGGAGACAATGGGACCAAATACACTCTAGAAGAAGTTAAATAAACTCTCTACGTGTTGATTTAACACTGCAAAATTTACTGTGTATATTTAATTGAACTTACTGATCATTTAGATGAGGGCAGCTGTTGCCTAGAAGGTTGAAGAATCAGCTAAAAATGAAAGGGTCGATTCTTCATAAATGAAACAATTGATTCCCCTGAGCAAGGCACCCAGGCTTCCATCTGCTGTTGACATAGCAACTTACTGCTCCCAGTCTGCAGTGTGTGTGTGTGTGTGTGTGGTCCTGCATGCTCAGTGAGCAATGGGTTAAATGTAAAGGTTAAATATTGATGTGTTTCATAGTCACATGTATATAATGACAAAGATTCTTTATGTTAATAAAAAAAAGATTCAATATAAAGGTAGTTAGATCAGAAAATACACAAAATTGATTTGATCAGTGAAATATACAGTTAATTGTGGGTGAAAAAACAGTTATCTACAACATATACTAATGAATCAGTGTTGTAGAGGATGATGACATTTTGTTATCTTTCCTCTAAATGTCTAAATCAGTGGTTTTCAACCATGTGGAGTGGTTAAAAAGAAACAAAAACGTAGCAACAAAAATATATGGTGAGTTGAGAAACAACCGCAACATATAAAATACATGACAAACTGAAACTGAAACACTGTGTTACTGTTTATCTGTCAAATGTTCACTGTGGTCAGTTTCAGATGCGGCAGCTCTTTCATAATTCATAGATTGAGTTATTGTTTTTTCAGTATTAATTTGCAGCTTTGTAAATAAAAACTCAACTTCCTATATATTCTGACCAATGAAAATACATTCCTTACTTTGTGTACTCCTGACTTTTCTGCCTCCATCCATAATAAATAAATAAACAAACAAACACAAACAAAGCAAATTATTACACGATCAATAATAACTGCATTTCTGGAAATGAAAAAAAAAAAAATCCCTATTTTAAATGTCTGATGTGACCAGAAATGTGTGATGTTAAAAAAAGGGTCACAGGGTAAAAGAAAAAAATGTTGTGAACCGCTGGTCTAAATGGATCGTATTTGATGCTGAAAAAAATATTTTACAATACAATATATTTATATGTATGGAGGCTTAGTGGCTCAAAAGTTCTTAAACATTTTAGATCAGCAGCTGATCTGAGGTGTTTGAGGGTTTTTAGAAGTTAAATGAATTTGAAAACATTTCGTCTGTACAACATTAATGTGACCTGACTTTAGTTTAAGGGTTAAGTGCATGTGGATAATACCTCAGCTATAGGCTAACGTCAGTTCAGGTCTGCAGAGATGTCCATTCATGTACACACACACACACACACACACACAGACACACACAATGGCATAATCACAAATGAGAGTAATTGTTTGTTTATACATGGTGACAGTCCTTAAGGAAGGGCAGGTAGCTGTCACAGTCATCTGACACACTTCACTGAGCCCATCTGCTGTTCTGGCCAAGGTGTCGCTCCCCTTCAACGCCCCCCCAGCCCCAGTGCTGCTCACAGTGCCCTCCAGTGCTGTAGGCTCATATATGAAGAATGACTACCGCTTTGGTGTAAATGATCCCCTGTTAATGATTTTTTAAAAATTATTATTATTATTATAATTAGAAAATAAAAAAATTAACATCTATTAGGCAATATTCATTTTTACATGGAAAAGACAGAGGTAAAACAGCAGAGTGAATAATACATCAAAGCCTTACATGGAGTTATTATCCATCCAAAAATATTAATCGCTCTGCAGTTTACTGGGAAATATCTCATACAACACAAAGACAAGTATTTATATGAGAGCTTTCCAGACATTGGACAGCTATTTGTATCCATCACATAAACTGCAGTATTTTGCATCTTCTCCTCTACCCGTGATTTATGTGTCATTTTGCTGCACCAGCGCTCCGATTTCCATGATGTTATCAGTTTTAAGATTAACTTGAGTTATTGTCTGCACATGTGAGTGTATAAATGTGTGTGGTCTTCTACTCTGAGTCACTTTGATTTTTTACATAGTATCATAGCATCGTAGCATTTTTGCAGTGGAATATCTTTATTTGTTTGCAGTCTAGATCCTTCTGTTGTGAGACATACAGTAAAGATTGTGAAATTCTTCCTTTAGCAAGATTAAAGCACAGGAGGAGATAACATTACTACAAGCATAAGACCATACATGTCAGACCTCAGACATTGTCTAAGATGTGTTAACTGCAAGGATAAAGAAAAAATAAATAAATAAAACAACTCCATAAGGAATCCCCTTACACAAACAGGACATTACATGCACACCCACAGATAAAGAACACTAAACCCCACTTTTAAATAATACAGCATGTGCGGGCTCCTGAACTGGGTGCCCAGGGGAGACCCAGAGCAGAAGTGTGTCAGGTTGAAATATGTGTTAAGTTATTCACCCCATGAACAAGCCATAGAGTGAGGGAGGAGGATGAAAACCCAAATGCAGGCCTTAGACCCAGTGTAAATATGGGAAGCGATGGGCAGCAGAAAGCACTGGGAGGTCATCCATTTTTCATGAGATGCAATGGCAGCAAAGCAAACATCCTTTTTCAAGAGGAGGGAACCAGTGAGGAATCTAGAGTACACAACTGTTTTCAAGGACACCATCAGTGCATTTACAATACTGTTCATTTATGCCTCCAACCCCTGTTCATCCTTCTAATGCTGACCAGAATATCATAAAAATATATAAATTAGTCCACAAATGTATTTCCTTTAAAAGAGAAAATTCTGAATATTTCATGATTCATGTTTCATCAATCATTTATTATTATTTTTTTAAATTTATTATTAAGTGACTGTTTCTAACACAAGGTTTTACAGAGGAAGAAACAGGATGCAGCAGGACAATAATACAACATGTGAACAGCTGTTTATAAATGAAGCCTCAGCACCATTCAGAAATGTATGATCAGTTGAGGAGGAGTGAGTATCAATGATTATTGATTTAGTTTTGTTTTAAAAGATGAAAATGTACCAAAGGCATCTCTGATTCAAAGCATAAACTCCACAAATAAAATGGTAACAATGGGATGGTGTTTTCATGACCCACTGGTGCATTATTGTCTTTTATAGGTAACAATAGTTTTACACCTTTACTTCAGGAGTGTCAGACCTGTACTCATGTTTTGTGTTGTGTATCAGACGCCCTGGACTTTTCACTGATCTTCATGCAGTGAAACAGAGGATCTGTTTATCCCAAATTACTGCTGCACCATGTTTACATTTTATGGGCACACAGAAAACTGGTTATTAAATTTACTCAGATATTTTGTTTAAAAGGTCAAATTTTAATCTTTTTTTTAGAACACATTTATAATTTGATGTGTTTTGTTGATATGCTGTATTATTTAAAGGCGAACTGAATCCACTTTTTGCGCAAAAGTAGAATAGAAGGCCAAGCTATAAAAGCAGAGAAATTTTCTCCTATGGCTGCCAGTGCCAAACAAACCGGAAGTAGAACAGTTAACGCTTTAGTGCCATTAGTTTTAACACACATTTAATAAGTAAAACAGTGACTCTTTTAGCCTGGTGATGGGGCAAGTACTGGGGGAAACCAAGTGCTCAGGAAACTGGCAGAGGTGCTGGAGAAAAGTCGCCAGGAGGCCAACAAGCTGAGCCCAGCAAAGAAACAACACAGGATCCACTTCCTCAGGCAGGGGGAACCTGCGGAACACTCCAGCAAGAGACCACCACCCTCCAAGCTGCTAACACGAGGGGCGGAGTGGAAGATGGAAGCGGATTTGGGGAGACAGCTCCAGTTCCCACAGGAGATCTGCACCACCACCTTAAGACCAGATGTGGTGCTGTGGTCTGCAGCCGCGAAGTCAGTCCTGCTGATTGAGCTGACAGTGCCATGGGAGGAGGGAATGGATGCTGCCTACGAAAGGAAGATGGCGAAATACGCAGACTTGGTTGCGGAGTGCAGGGAAAGCGGATGGAGTGCGAGGACGTACCCAGTGGAGGTGGGAACGAGAGGGTTTGTTGGCAGCTCCATGTCTCATCTACTTAAGGACGTGGGGCTACGGGGAGCTAGACTGAGTAAAGCAACAAAAGAACTCTCAGAGGAAGCAGAGAAGGCAAGCCACTGGCTCTGGTTGAGACGACGAGACAAGTCTTGGGGGGGAACACCAAAATAAGTTGTGCTGCAGGGGGTGTCAGGGAGACGTCCCTGTACACTGCCCCGCCACCAGGAGATGTTCTGGGTAAGGGGCGAAACATCCGTGAACGGTGGTCCCCAGCTGAAGACCCTGCAGCAGCATAAACTGTGTTCCCCTTTTTTTTTTTTTTTTGTTTTGTTGGTATGCGGTCAGGTTTAGGCCTGGCTCAGGGAAGAGGACGCCCCGGCCATGCACAGTCCACCATGGGCACCGTTGGAGGTGCGACAGGCCTAAGGCCTAGCAGGAAGACCATCCTTCTGTATGAAATAATTATTTATACATAGAAACTCAGTAATACTGTTGATTAATACACTTTTCCTCCCCCTTTCTTTTCTTTCGTCCCCATGACAGCTTTCCTTTGGCCACTGAACAGATATCCCCAGCTGTTAGAAGTGTTTTGTAGTCAACTATCATGACAAAATGCACCATGACAAAATGCACCAAAAACAATCAGTGTGGACTTGCTTGCAATGGTCAAAATGGATGACTGGATGTAACTCGTGACATAATGTGGAACTCCAGCTGATCTACCCAAGAATGGGCAGCAGGAAATATAAAAAATACAATTTTCTCCAAGATTCTGGAATTGTTGAAGGGGGTGTCAATGATAAATTATCTTTATAATTGTATCTACCATCACCCAGGGCCATTCAGTGTCATTTACTTCAGTTCACCTTTAACTCCATGTCCTCCATGATGGCCTGTGTCCATCATGGAGGACATACCAAACGGGACATAACAAATCTTTGTTTTCATAGAGAGGTAAAGGTAATTATTTATGATAAGCAAGTGTATATCAAAGACAAGTGGATTCTTGGAGAATCATTTCCAGTATGAAAAAAATCCAGAGTGGAGAGAATCTCAGTCCAAGTTTAAGGTTTGGTTTCAGATGTTTTTCCACATTTGGTCATAATTATAGAAAACAAGCTAAAGGTTAATATGTACATTGAAAAACATTTCTCTTATTTGTTGTTTCCTTGTGTAAGAATTATTCACCTTGTGTTAATTCGGTGTCCATTGCAAAGAGCGTTCTTTAAAAAAAAGCTCTTTTTACTAAAGACAACTATTTAACACAAATTCTGCAAGATTCTCACTTTTCTGGGTCTCAGGAGGAAAATAAAAGGTAATAATCCAATATTTACCAAAACTAATCACCTGGTAACAGCCTGTTGTTAACAATATGAGTAAAATTAAACTGAAAGTTATTCAGCAGGGTGTTAATGGAACTAAAAAAGTATTTGAAATGGAAAACGGTAATAAAACAAAAGTAGTACAGTCATATTTTGGTAACAATATGACAAACTAATCATAACATGGTTTTATCAGTGAAATATTTAGATTTAACAAATCACACTATGGTGACTAAAAGAAGAAAGTGCCTTGAAACAAAAGTGATACAGTTATAATATATTTGATAAGATTATAATCTAATCTAAAAATATTGACCCATTTTGTACCATTTTTATTAGTTTATTATCTCATTAATTTCATCATGTTACCATTTCCACATCCCCATGTTGCATGGATACAAGTAATTTATTATTTTATTATTATTTACATTTATTATTATTATATTAAGTAATAATGATATTACCACCTAAGTGACTGTTTTGTCATCTTTAAATGTGTTTCCCTATTATTACCTTTTATTTTTGGCCTCTCCTTATCCTGTAATATATGTTTCAGTCTCATAAGTTATTATTAATAAAAGTAAAAGGTGTTCATATGGGTTTACTTATGTATCCCCATGCTACTATTCTGCTGTGATGAAAAGTGCAACCTAATGTCAATTAACTGCATTGAAATTGTTCATATAAAATCTGATGTCACAGCTCAGTTTTCTACGTGTATCCTTGGTTGTTCTCATGTTCTCTTCACTCTTTTGCCTTTCCTGGATCGTGTTCTTATCACGCCTTGTGAGTCCTTTCCCATACTGCTCCAACCTGCGGCGTACTCTTTGTCTGCCTGAAACACAAAACAACAGCAAAACAGACACAATTACAGCCTCATATCCTGGGCAGTGATGTGAAGGTCCTGATGAAATATCCTGTACCCATTAATCTTTCCCCAGGGGGTGTAGGAGACTGGGAGCACTGGGCCAGCCACTGATTAAATGCTCCTAATAGAGGCCATTCATCTCCCCTTGAATCCTAAATGTTTCAACATTCAACACACTGTGTTCTCCGCCTCTTGCTCACTGAACAAATATTAGTATTTTCGTAAAGACAGTACAGTCAATAATATTTCATTGTATGATATCTTTTTAAGTGAGCATGATCTCCCAGCATGCCTCTACAATTTGAGCGATGGCTTTATTTTCAGTGCCATAATAAGCATTACAAACAGTCAAGCATGACATCATGAGACATGAAGAAAATATATAATTTACACTAATAACTGTGTTTAATATCCTGATTTCTGTTATCTTTAGCTGCTCTGGTTAAATGGGTGACAGTTTCATTAGATGGAAATCATTTAAATGATTTAAGATGTTAATCTTAAGCTAATATTCCCACATTAGTCATTAATATACAACAAATTAAGATATCTACTCTAGATTGCATGTACAATTAGATCTCTCAAAACAGCTTCTTGCAGTTCAGTCCCAGAGTAATGCACACCATTTGATGAATGTGAAGCCATCACTGCAAACATGTTCTGTACGATTAAACTAGATTGTTTGTGACAGACACACACTGTTTGTACAGTATAAGTTACTCAGGGCCAAGGTATAATAATCATAAATTAACATGGCCTAATTATGTTTCACCTGCCAAGCTCCATATGGTCCCCAATTCTGAACAAAATAATTAGGTCGCTGCATCCCAATTAAACAATTATCCAATGAAAGCTCCATAAAACAATTACTTGGTCATATCCTGGCAATGACGTTATATTGTTTAGTAGCATAACAGTCAGGTCAGTGCAAAGAGAAGCAGTAAATATAAGCAGTATAAGAAGAGGACCACATCAGTGTCAAATACAGGTTGTTTTAGAATAAATAATACCCATTTTGTGGTATTTTATATACACACCAGACACACACCAGATTTATAGCCACTGGGGTACTGACTTCGTACTGTATGTGAACAATGACATCATTGTAGGCGGAGTGCTTAAAAGCAGTGATGTTTATTCTAGAGGACAGGAGCGAGTGGGATGAAGGGGAGTAAAGAGGGCACCTGCTGGGATGTGATGAAGCGAAATCCTCTGGGACCAAAAATGAGATCATCCGAATCAAAGACTGTCAGGCTGTTTTGCTGGAACAATACTGACCCCTACTGACACGTCTGGCTTCTACCTCCTGATGATGGATACCTGACACATTCACTGGCTCATAAAAGAATGGTTGCATTTACCTGTTTGCCTTCTCTGTCATCTTCTTTGTGTTTTTCAGTGAAGTGGAACAAACTGTAGGAGTAAGGCTGACCCGATCCAACAGACAGCCTCTTTGGCGTGTCTGAAAATACAAACACAAAGGGTCACATACTTTCTTAAATTTACATGGCTGACTTTATTGTTGAAAAGGTCATATATGCATTTTTTGTGTGTTACCTCCTTTGGGAGACTTTGAAATGAATGAGACCTATGTTTTTAATTTTATGCAACATTGCTCTATTGTTACATCTTTAACCCTGCTCGCAGTGACAGGATCCCGAAGGTCCAGTGATGATTAGCATAGCCCACCAGATGGATGGTGGGGGCTGTTTTTAGTAGCATGAAGAGTATCGAATATGCCCCCCATAGGAAATGGTTGGGGGTTGGTGAGGCTGTTTTATGGGTGAGTGACTACTCCAAGGTTAAAGGAAGCAATCTCTGACACTTTGCTTCCACCTCAGATTCCAGCTCCAGCAGCTCAGACCCCCTGCCTTCGGTACATGTACCAAAGTGTTGCACCCAGCAGGACATGCAGCACCTCTGACATGAAATTATGCCAGGTCAAAACACACAATCAGACAAACACAATGTCTGTTTTTAGACCATGGTAAGAAATGGCACAGTTGTATTTTTTTTTTCACTTAGTCTTTTACTAAATAACATGAACAGCAGCAAGAAAAAGTATGTGAACCCTTTGAAATTTTCCAGTTTTGACAGTGGTGCAGTGGTTAGCACTAACAGCAAGAAGGACCCAGAACTTTCTGTGTGGAGTTTGCATGTTGTCTGTGTGGGTTTCCTCCAGGTACTGGTGGTTTCCTCCCACCATCCAAAGACATGCACTGGTTTATCTAAATTGCCCATAGGTGTGAATGTGAGAGTGATTGTCTATATATGTTCAGCCCTGAGATGAACTGGTGAATCACAGGATGTACCCCGCCTTCACCCATTGTACAGTAGCTGGATTAGACCCCCAGTGACCCTAGTGAGGATAAAGCGGGTTCAGAAGATGAATGAATGTGATCTGATTCATATCTAAATAAAGTACACTTACTTTTTCAAGCAGTGCTGTGAGCTTTTAATTGTTGAGCTAAAAAATAACATATGAAATATTATACAGTAATTGTTTGCATGCCATTAGTTTAAACACATTGCTATACTAGTGACTTACAGTCATAGGAAAAATTATTAGACCATCAAAAGTCTTGAAAAACAATAGTTATGCAGTCAAGTACTAACTCATGTGTATCATGTGACTAAAACAGACAGAAGATTAAACATGGGATGGTTAAAAATATTGTTTTTGTCAGTACAGTGACATAGATATTGATGTAAGAACTGAAGTGGTTTTGGTTATTAAATGGATAGATATCAACTCTGAAATTAAACTACTATGAGATATTTTTGTTGTTGTCATTATAATTGTCCAAGTGAATGTACCGTTAGTTGTATCAAGCATTAAAATGAACAAGAAATGGAAGAAACAGTTGCAGAAAATATTTTTTTCTGCAACTGTACAGGTAGATGTGGATCAGATCACATTTTAGGACCGTTTCATGGAGATAACTGGGACATTTCAAATGGGTTCACATATTTTTTTCTTAACACTGTATAAGGAAATGTATTAACTGAAAAAAGTAACAAAATACATTATTATGAAACAAACAGCATTTTGCAAAGTAAAACACTTTTACTCCTACAAAGCGTCAAACACAATAAGAACTGAATGTGGGACTGCTGCGTCACATTCCTACAACAAAAATATTTAATTTGCGCATTAAGCCTATGTAATATTTAGTTCCTTTGTTTAGTAATAACAGCACATCAGTTACACCAATAAGAATAGATAGCAAAAAAGTTTTATTAACTGACTCACCAATAAAATGTTATTTTGTTTTTATATTGAGCTGAAACGGTTGAACATTCCATGTTTTGTGATGTCTGCTATATATTCTGTTGTTGGACCACTTTTGTTTCCAGATATATGCATCTTTTTATTCCTATTCATACACATTAGTAATCACCTTTGACCACATCCAGTGAGTCCAAGTTACTCTTTCACTGCCAAGAAGAAAACACAATCATTTCATTGGAAGAGGTACAACTATTTTATTCCAACTTTATGGTCATTAAATTCAGATTCAGATTCATGATTTATTGTCCCTGAGGGGAAATTCGTTTTCACAGTTCAGTTCCGTAACAAGAAACAGACTGAGGAGTCGCAGCAAGAGCTGTGCCACATCACAAATTCCATGAAAGAGACAATTTGAAAAGGAAAAGACATGAAAGAAAAACTAGCAGTGCATGCATGTTGAGGCCCACATTAACACAATACATTGTAAATTAGTTTAAATAAAGACTCCAAGATGTGATTTTTTTTATTATATATTTGTATTGTTATCATTAATATCCTATCATGGAAGCTCTAAAAGATCAACTAACATATTTCATAAGTACAGAGCCTGCCTGGTGACATGTGAAAAAAAGGGGCATGCTATGCTTTGATATCTGGTGCTCACAAGATAATATCTCATGAGCATTAGATATTATCTTGTGAGCACGAGATATCAAAGCACGGCATGTAGCTGTTTTATTTTTCCGCATGTCACCAGGTGAGCTTGATACATAACACTAGGGAACAATTAGGAGAAAAAATTATATTTAGATTTTTATGCTGATTAAAACTAAAATTGTCATGCTGATTCCAAAATCGCTGTCAGTTTTTTCTAACACATATAGTTTTTTGTCCACAGCTCACCCTCCAGATAAATAAAATTCCACTTTCCAGCTGATTATAATTGGACTCATTTAAAGCTACATGGAAATATGTTTGTGCAGTTACCATGGAGACAGTTTGGTGAGAGGTGTGTGCAGCTACCAATAGGTCAGTACAATGACATTAGAATTACAGCAGACATATCCTTTGTAAAAACATAATAGAGTTAAATAAAGAGATTTGATAGTCAAATATTGCAGTCATGCCTGATTTTTTCATATTTCATTGGATATTTGAAATAAGCATGTGCCTTTTAAGTTTTTTTTCATGTTTTCAGAAAATGGGGATCCTATAGTTCAAAAACTTGATGTGACAGAGAATTGGATTCCACACCCAAAGAGAAAAGAAAAATGTTGTTCCCCAGTGTCATCTAACTGGAGAACTTTAATGTTATAAATATAGGTTATTATGCAGAATATCTTCAGTACAGATTTCCTTACCTGCTCCTGCTTCTATAACAGGTAACTTGTGGCTGCTGGAAACTCGATGGTTGTCCAGGTTGTGTTTCCACCAGCTGCCTGAGGTGGTTTGAACTGAGATATCCTCCTTTTTGAGTTGCATTTGTGAGGTTGTCTCATGAGGTGTGTCAGAAAAGGAAGAACTGGCTTTGATGTTGGAGATCAGAGGATCTGCAGGGTTCAGGGCCTGTGAACCAGCTATGGGCTTGTTTAACTGCTGGTGAACGTCAGTCTGCAGGTGATGTAAGGTTTCAGCCTGAGCACATAAGAGGTCTTCTCTGTAGGATTCTTCTGTTTCCTCTTGGTGGTGTTGCTCATATGCTCTTTGTATCTGTAAAGCGAGAAAAAATATACATGAAAGGCTAAATAGTAATGAACATACACTTTTTGGGGTTTTGAGCCCCCAACCAAACCTCCAAGGCACTCCCCACCCCCCAGCAGCTGTAGCAATCACAGCACTCAAGGTAAATGTATTTTTCCCTGAGGAGGACTCTGCAATTGTACAGTTCAGCCAAGGTGAGTCTTCTGTACCTTGATAAACTTATTTAGCTGGAACCTGTGTAATGTTGTGAAATGTTGTAAACTGTATGTAAGTTTGAATACTGCAATTGTCATACGGGGGGGGGGGGGTTACGTACATTGTTTATATCGGTCGCCGCAAACCATACAGAGCAGGTTTGGTCTGTGGTAATCACCTGTCATGATAAATCCATATTTCAAGTACAAGTCCTGGTATTGTCTGTTAAAAGCCTTCCTTTTCTTGGAAGTTGGAGGCTGTTCTTCTGTCTCTTCAGTGTGCGTTTTCCTCTTCGAAAAGAAACTTTCCAAAGACATCTGTTTTTTTCTTATTTTGCTAACATGTGGGTTACATTTTTGGCATTCAAGTGACAGAGATATAACCGAGAGAATCCGGTCATTTTTCAAAATAAAAGATTGTTCAGACTCGAATAATAAATACAAGAGAAATAATTATTATAATAATAATTATTATAATAATAATTATTGACGCGGACCGGTCGTTAATAATTAATTAATAGGCGGCCGGCGGCCCGGTATCGGTCTGCGGCCCAGCGGTTGGGGACCACTGATATATGCTATGTATGGTTACCTGAATAGGCAGGTATGCTAATGAGCTAATTATCTTTCTACTGTTGAGGAGGTTTAGCATAGGAATCGGTCTGCTTTTGTATTTGCGTTTAAAAATACCCATCTAACACAAATACCCAAAAGACTCATCTTAAACACCACTGATATTAAAAATATTCCCTGCCAACCTAATGTAAATTCACACAACTGCCAGCTTACAGACTGACTATTATAGCTAATACATGCTTAACATTTGGTTTAGCTAAAGGTACCATAGACATTAAATGATAACTAGCTCACTAGCTATCCATGTCAAGTAAACATAGCATTATTCAAACAGCATGGACCTTAAACCTCTAGTTTTGTGTCATTATGATCTAAATACATCATTTTATAAAGTACCTGAAAAAGCCTCTCTTCCTGTAAACAGTCTGATGTGTCAGCATCACTAAAATTTAATATCTGAAAAGGAAGATCCTCTTGGTCAAGTGAGAGATACATTTTCCCTGCAAAAAAACAAAAAACAAACAAGTGAAATAACTCAATAGACCATAATAAAGTGTAAAAAGTCATAAGCTCAATTGTCATAATTTGTTTCTATAATTGACTTCCTTTTAAAATAATGAGTTATGAAATGTCAGTTTGTCATCATTGTAACACCAGTTTATTGAAATGTCAAATTAAATGTGTCAACATAACAACAGTGTGACTTTTAAAAAGGATAACTGGGGTTAGTTCAATCAACTTTCATGACTTTTTAAAAGAAAGTTGGAACGTTAAGAACATTGTAGTGAATTCAACTTTATGAATGTAAATATCTGAGTTCAAACAATGGTTATTATTAAAGTTAAGTTAACTCACATTTTCAAGACAGCTGATGAACCTTCATTTATAAGTTGAACCACCTTGGGTTTTTTTTGGGGGGGGGGGTTAGAGTGTATTAATGATAGGAGAGAAGTGGGAGGTAACAAAATTAAGTAGTTTTTTTTTACTTGAGTATTTCTTTGTCTGGCAACATTTTATGTTTACTCACTACATTTTTGCATAAATGTCTGTATTTTATACTCCTTACATTCTCAGAATAGGCTTGTTACTTTTTCAAACAAAACAGAGGTGACAGTACGTAAATAACTCGCTTCAGAGGGAAAATTAGTCACGTATGTCTCCACTCTGTGTCTTGTTTTTATCTTTTGTCTGTTATTTCCTGTTTTACTTTGTTAAGTGTCCTTGAGTCTTATGTCTGCTGTTTTTACTTCCTGTTTTCCCTGATTGTTTCACCTGTTTGTCACACCTGTGCCTAATGTCCCCTCGTTAGTCTGTATTTAAACCCTGTCTGTTCTCATGCTCTTTGACATTTCATGTGTTTCTGTCATGAGCAATTTACCAATGTTTTTCCTAGTCTGCCTGCCTCTTATCTGTTTTTGACCTGTTTTGCAATTTTTTAAATCTTTTTTTTTTCACATCTTTGCTAAGCACCTGCCCGCATTTTGTTTTAACCCATAAAAGCCCCAACTGGTGACCACAAACATATACTTGTCTAAAATGTTTAATAACTTCTGATCCACTAATCCTATCAAAATATGTGAATAATTGGTGTAAAATGTTTGTCATCTTTTCATGGTCATCAGACGTGACTCATTTGGACATTCAGAGGCTCAGTAGTTACTGTGGAAACACTTCTACAACATCAATTCTCCAGTTGGATCAATGACAGTGGTTTTAGATTCTTATTTTTGTGTCTGGTTATTCATATCATTGCTTAGAAAGTTAATTTTTTTTTTTTTAAATGACAAACCTCAATTTGTATATGAGCTTCCATGAACATCTACATGATGAGCAAATTAAATTCAAGAAAATACATCATTTTCACAGAAAATTTAAAAATACAGAGGATAACGTTATAATAAATGTCAGTGAATCTTTAAGAAAGGAAAAATCATTTGGGAAGTACCACCAAAGTACCTCTGGCTCTTTAGGGACTCATTTTATCTTTGAAAATTCATATAAAAGACTCTGGTTAGTACCATTC
Organism: Siphamia tubifer; assembly: GCA_020466265.1. Classification (NCBI taxonomy): domain Eukaryota; kingdom Metazoa; phylum Chordata; class Actinopteri; order Kurtiformes; family Apogonidae; genus Siphamia; species Siphamia tubifer. The sequence continues at coordinate 33,370,810 of CM035804.1, forward strand.
ACTGTAGAATTAGGAAACAGAAACCTTTGTTTTTTTTCATGGCAAAAAAAACCTGTTTTACTTTTGGACTTTATTACTTTTAAATGAGTTGAATCAATACTTCTACTGTTATTTTTCTTTCTACTCTATTTTTTTTTTACTTTTTTCCCACACAAGTACCTATATTTAATAAATATAAAATGTGAATACTTTTGCCAACTCTGTGGTAGGGTAGTGTGCAATTGTTACTGCAAAATTACAAACTAAAATACAACTAAAACCTAAAAAAAATGTTTTTACCAAAGGCCCATAATAGCACTAAATACTGCCAGGTGGAATTAACAGCTAGATAGTATTAATATGATGGTGTTTTTTTTTTTATTGTTTTACACCCAGCACATTGTGCCATTTATTTTAGAAAGCTATTTAGATTTATTTTATCTAAGGTGCTCTTTTTATCTTTAAAAATACTGTAATATATATATATATATATATATATATATATATATATATATATATATATATATATATATATATATATATATATATATGCGTGTATATTTCTATACGTGTGTGTATATAAAGACATTTTATTCTATTCTAAGTGTAAATTTAGTAGGAAATCAAAACATTGCAGTACATTATCAGGACTGTGTTCCTCTTCTGCTTCATTTCTATGTATTGAGGGCTCTGATCCATCAGGTGGATCAATTGTCCAGGGACTGGGTGTGAGATGACACAGAGCCTCAGTTGACAGAAACATTTCTTTGCTAGCAGAGTGTCTCTCTGTGTGCTTCGGCCACATCACCTCTCTAGAATAAATAACACAGTGAAATCATCGGTTGAGTTGTCCAGGCCACCACATGACATAATTCAACATTCTTTATCAGTTTGCCCTCCAGAGCCTCACTACCTTATCTTGGGATGTGGCTGTCTCACTTCCATCACGGCCGTCGTGACTAGTTTGATCAGTTCCTCTGAGGACAGCGTGTTCACTCTCTGAGCCTGATACAGTCTGGCAGACAGTGGACAGGGTGGCCTTCCTGTGGAAAAGCCTCACAGTAAAAAAGAATGCCCCCAATTTTCTCCTGATATAATTTAATGTAATATGTTGTATCTTACCCTGAGTCATCTTTGGGAATTGTGATGCCGCAATCTTAGTACGATTACCATCATCTCTTTTACCCTGGAAAAGATACATATATTTCTGTACATGTATTACTAGTGATACTTATGTTGTACTGCAAAAATTCAACTGCTCATTTATTTATTTATTTATTTATTTAATTGTTTCTTTCATTGTTGCTCATGCTGCTGCTTTAAACATTTAAAATTATTTTTTAAGATTGTCTCCCTTTTTGATATTTTTCAATTTAAATAACATGGGGACAGCGGACCGCACAGTGTGAGATAACAACAATTTAGGCTTCCATTGCACATGTAAATGGATTCCATTGTGAATACAGTTTTTCAGGCAATCAAATGAAAGTAAAATGTGTGATAACTAACCCGTCTCCCCTACTATATTTAACAAACGTGCTCAAAATTGCGCAGGTGGTTTGAACAATAGATATGAAATAATGCAAATTCAGACAAAAGATCTGATCAAAAACAACACTCAAAATAAATGTATCCTGTCAAGATGTTTATAGAAATGAGCTCCGTATAGCAAATTATTTTATTATTATTTAATTTTTATTACACTATTTACTATTTATTATTTTATTACATTACAAGATTTATGTCAAACACGAAATAGTAGAAGTAGAATGAAACTCTTAACTCAGAGTAACTATAACTAGAGTTTCAGTTTAGTTTGACTTTTCCCATGTGTAGTACTGCTATATGCTCTACAATGCCATGAATCACAGTATAAGAAATCCACCTACACTGTATCCAGCTGGGATGTACTTTAAAGCCTCTGCACACAGACCAAATCCATTACAAGCCTGGAGGAAGTGTGTGACTAAATCCTCCCTTTCTGAGTGGCCTCTCCTCAGCAGATCCCAGGCCTCAGAGACACGGCTGAAGCCCACAAACAACACACATAAATCTGGGAGCACATTCCACACAAGTTTATATCTAGATATAAATACAAACCACAACATACCCGTTTTGAATCAATACATCTGCAAAGACCTTGACATCTTCAACGCTTTCCATCACAGGTTGAGCCCACTGGAGATACCTCCACGCCAGTCGAAGCTGTTTTTTTAACATTAGACAGTGGATGACGTAACGATGCTGCCACGAAAGCTGTGGAGCTGCAGCCCTGGGGCTCAGAAGCAGCTCCATGGATGCCTGGATGGGATGGAATTATGAGATAAAGTCACTGAAACTTAAGGTGCCTCTTGATTTCCACAGTTATGTAATACTTCTGAGGTATTTTCTTTGGTGGTTTATACCTTGACATGCCCGTGATCAAGCAACCAGAAGGACCGAATTTGCTGAGAAAAGCTGGAGGGAATTGTAAAGGCACGGCAAAAAGACTGGAGGAGGTCGTCTCTGCACTGGAGAAAATTTGCCATGTCCAGGACAAAATACATGATCTGGGAGGTATATTAGTTAAGTGTTTTATCAACAGAAAAAAAACTGAAAAAGAAACACATCAAACTGTTAAAATATTCATGGTGTAGCATCTAGATTTACCATTTTATATGTAGTGCAATTTTGCAATTTTAGGTGTTAATTCTGTGGGGGGGGGGGGGGGGGGGGGGTTTACAGTGTACAGGAGAATTTAGGGCAACACTATGTAAGATTCTCAACATGAGAAACAGAAATTATTTGGATACGATTGCCTGGACTGAAATGTTGTCAACACGAGGAATGAGCACCAGCTTCAGCAGTGCCTGTAGATCAGGAGGAGGATAGTACTGGTCTATGTGGTCCTCCGACATCCAGATGCATCCATGCTGTGTGACCAGCTGAGATACCATCTCCTGTATGAAAGACCTCCCCTGTTCCATCCCTTCTTCCTTCAATCTATTCAGAATATACAGAGAATTGTCAGACAATAAAAACACTGCCTCTGAAAGTATCTGATGTAATCATTGCAGGATTACCCAGACATCTCAGCACGAGCTTTTCGATGGCTCTGATCCATTTCTCTCCACATCTGAGAGATTCGCTTCTCCTCTTGGGCTTCTACAACAGAGAACACAGAGACTTTCAGAGGTGTGATAGCAGTTCATCATGCCAAAATAAAGGTGTTAACTAAAATCTGTACCAGGATATTTGGGCAGAAGCCCCATAATGCCCCACCACTGAACCAGCCGTCCCAGCAAGATGTGCTCCTTTATTGACTGGTCTCTCAGATCCCAGCAGCTTTTACATGCACCACAGCACACTGTACACAAAACCCCAACATCTACAGAGAAAGAAAACTGTTACGATATGTGACAGATAGTGCTGAAGGTACTATTTCTGTTCAACTTTTGTACTTTTGAAAAACTTTAATATGTCTTTTTTAGCCACTATATTACAGTAGCTTACTATATTGTCAGATTTACATCAAATAATTTTAATTCATATAAATTGCTGCAGTGTGATTACAGGGAAGTACCTGTATTTCGTAAGGAATAATGTATTACCCACACGTTACTATATATTTTTCGATAGTCACGCTTATTCTACGGATTATTTACTTACATCTTATTACTGCTACTACTCGAACAAATTTGATAAAATGGCCGTTACAACGCAGCGAATTATTTACTTCCAAAGTGGCCGAACTACCTGCGGAGTGATATGGCACTGTGAATCTGAAGTGACAAAACTCGTTGCCATTGGCAGCGGGCGTTAATGGCGCGGCTGGCTGTTATCGAGAAAAAAAATCTGCCCGCAGAAGGCTGGGAACATCCATTCAATGTGAACCCGGAGCTGTTGCAACATTCTCGAGTATGTCCTGTTGTAGATAAAACAGGAAGTTGGCCAAAATGACCAATATTCGACCATAATCTCAATAGTTGATTGAAAGTTGAAACGAGGTCGATTCGCCGTCGCTGGCCGTCCCGCTTCCAACGTTGTTTCGACGTGGAACATAATGTGCAAAACACCGTTTAATCCACGTCTATTCAACGTGGAATGGTCGAAGTGGCGGACGTTGATTCTTTGTCGATTCAACGCCCTTTGCTATCTGGGTAGAATAAACTGTACTATACTGCGACCTGACCTGACGTTACATTACAGTCAATTAAAACCATCACCCAAAGAATCAGGCTGGATTTGTTGTATGATTTTACCGTGGCAGAGGTGGGCAGAACCGTAGTGTCTGATCGACCACTGGGTTAACGTGAGGAGGTTCCTCAGTTTTTGCAGTAGAATGTGAACCCTAGTAAAAGAGCTGCGGTCCAAAAACATCCACAGGCCCTGGCAGTGACTAAAACCTGTAGGAAAAAACCCCAAAAAACATTAAGTGTAATCTAGTATTTGCAATAATACTAACACATAAGTATACAACAGTTCAGTATGACTTTTGTATCGCTTCCCAAATACATTTTTCTCTCTATTAACATTTCTTAATTTATTATTTTATCACCATTTATTATAATATTATCCTCCACATTTTGCATTTTTCCCCGTTGAAAGTAATCTATTTTCCTATTTTAAATTGACTGATCATCCATATGTCCATAAAATCTCTGAGTAAATTCAAACGTCAGAAAAATACTGAAGGAAAAAGTAACTTTTTCAGCCAAATATAGCATCAACTTAACATGAATCAAGTATGTCCACTCACTACTGTCTTTTATCCAACTCCATGGTGAATCAACATTTTAGAAGATAACAGTGTTTCCATGATAACTACAGAGCGTCTGAATGCCCAAATAGGTCATATCTGATGACCAGGAAATTATGATAAACTGCATTTTAAACCAGTTATTTACATGGATTGATAGGGTTATTGCATTAGAAGTTATTGAACAGTTTAGATCAGTAGATGCTTTTGGTCAGTGGTGGACATTTGGGTCTTGACAGGTTATAAACATACATACTGTAACTGATTTACTTACATAAGATTAATAGCTCCTTTTTAGCCAACTCTGATGTCCTCTGCACCCAGCAGCTGAACAGTGGAAGGATTTTATCCATATTTGCATCATCTGAAGCAAGGCATGATGGGTCAGAAAACACTATAAAACAAAACACTCTTTCAATATACAGTGTTGGAAAAAAGTTTTTGCACACCCCATGGATTTGTGAGATATTGCATTAAAAATCATTCTTAAGTCACTAAAATCTGAAAAGTATTGTTCCTTTCTACCCACATGCTTCCTTCTGCACATGCTCTGTTCTGTCCAGGTCATAACTGGATATTTCAGCAGAAAAACATCCAGTACATAAAATCGTGAAACTGTTACTAAGTTAGTTTTGTTATTTTTTTTCCCCTCATAAACAATAATAAACAAAAAAAAATCACATCTGTTTGTCTGATACGGCCACATCTTTTGAACCCTTTTTTTTTCCCCTCTGCAAACATTTCAAGGCTGTGCGAAAGCTTTTTTCCATCACTGTATTCATTTCAGTGTGATTCCATTGGTTCATAATTTGTCATGTGTACCATTATCTGTGATCTTCCGCAGACACTGGATGATGCCAGTTATGTTGTTTCTGGCCAAACACTCAGACCACTGGCCTTCTACATTCAACATGATGCCAGATTGTCCAATCTTCAGGTGTCAGGAATGGAGCAGTGGAGAATATATAATGGGATAGAGAGATTATTATGGAAAATCATCATCCAACAAGTATCATTGTATTAACATTATGAATTCCATTGCTATATGTACTATGTATTTCATCCATTGTTATGTGAGTGTACTCAGAGTATCTACATGAGCTGTCAAATAACTTCCCCACTTACAGTAAGGCTAGAAACCCTCTCGTAGACATGTTTCCATAATTAGATCAATGGATTGTGGAACAGATTAAAGCATGGAGGTGATAATCTTCCTTCACACAGGTCTTCATAGACAAACATAAACATTTCACTTAATTCCCTGTACTTACTTGTAGCGATAGCGTAGTTGTAGCTCAAATAAATCTCTCTCCTGGTCTGTGCATTGGGGAGTGTTGAGTGTTTTGTCTGCCTTGTGGATTTGGTGACTGCCCCAGTAGCTAAACTAGTGTTCTCTTCTTTCACAAGCTACTTTGGTACATGTTAATCCACTAATCTCACTCTCAGTTAACATTTCATTGGCTGATTTGCAATGTAGCTATAAGTATATTTGTATGAGAGCATATGTGAGGCCTGAAATGAAAAGTGGAAATAGAGTAAGTATGAGTAGAAATGACAGCAGAAGGTGCAAAGGTTTAACAGGAGACACATAGAGCACAGACAAAGAAGCAGATGTGAATATTCTGCATGGATACAATGTTCAGGTGTGTGACATTTTAGTGAAGTCATTGAGGTCCTTTGTGGAACCAGCTGCAGAATATAAGCTCTGTCTCTGGTTGGGATAAGAGCGTCACGTTCCAAAATTATTTTCACCAGTAGAGAGCAGTACAGCAGTGTTTTTGAAGCAAATGTGTTGTCACTGTAGGGAACAATGAATGGAAAAAAAAATAAACAAAAATGAAGAAAAACATCCATAAAATGAATAAAACTAAATAAAAATAATCAAGAAAATAAATTATGACAAATGATGCACTCAAGATGCACACAACATAACAAAAATAAACAAAATAATCAATAAACCAGACATAAGTGAAACACATAGGAGCAAAAGTCTACAAAAAAATTAGAAAATAATCATAAAAATTTATAAAAATAAAAAAAGACCAAAATTATCAAGAAAAATAATACAAATACCACCCCCCACCCACCCCAAAAAAGTCAGTTAATATTTGTGAAATATACTACTGTTCCAAATCACAATATTGACATTATCTTTTCAGTATATTGTGTCATTGTAATATCATTTTATGTGGGAAATAAGATCATCTGGTCCCTGTACCCACAAACCCTCATATTTTATACAAGTGCAAGTCATTAATAATGGCATTTGGGTCACAAATTTAAGCAAGGAGATATTGCCATGATCATATAAATCAATATTACAATATTTAAATTTAATATAAAAATCTGAGAAGATTCAGAAGGGTAATTTCAAGTTGAATAGAAATGTCATATAAAGTTACATTAGGAAATTACATTCATTATATTTCTTATTGGAAGTAATATGACTGAGGTTTATGATGAATATATAATACCACAAATGAGTTTAGAGTTCGCTTTGGGAATATAAGAGGACAATCATAAAAAATATTACTAATAAGTGTTTATTCTTAAAAGACAAAAAACCTCATACATGCTCTCTGATGTATAAACATGTACAAAGAAGATATTTTCTGTTCCTTCAATGAACTCTAAAAAAAAACTGAGTAGATAAATCGTGGTCTATGATGCTAATTAAATGATCATAGTGTATTTTAAACAATATATTATATTGTGATTTTGCGTACTGTAGAGTGTGTTATGCAGAGGATTCAAAGCATATAGCCCCAAAAATCAGATTTAACATAACTCATGTATTTTCAGACACATTTTTTTAGTCTATTCATTGTCCACAGAGATAAAATATTTATATTTATGAATGACCTGCTGCTGTTGCTTTTACTTTCATCACAAATACAAAGACACACCCTCACAGACTCACACTGTGGCCATCAGCCATCAGTTACAATGCTTGGACAGTGAGATTTGCGTAGGTAGCAGAAGGTGTATCTAAATCCCTCTGTGGGGCCCAGGACTGATTAATGATTAGAGGGGATTAGGAGGAGGGTCAGGACTTGGGTGCTAGTCTCAGTCTGATGCCGTATAGGGGCTGCCTTCATATTACATGTATTCTTACAACTAGTTGAACTAAATCTGAGGATGTTATTAAAACAAAGAAAGCGATGGTGAGAGGACAATGATGCCAGAGTGTGGATGTGAATACTGCCCAGGTAAAGGTGGGTACAGTTAACTTATATTCATTCATTGTGTTGAAATCTTTTAAATTTAATAACCTTTGTCAAGGCAGAAATACAACAAGCATTATTTTTTAATCACATGTCATGTGATATATTCTTTCATTTTGACTCAGATGCTGCTTCATATTGTAATTAATCACTGTTTTATATGTGTGTGTGTGTGTGTGTGTGTGTGTGTGTGTAGCTTTCATCAGACATTTGAATATGTGAATATTGATAATTTCTCATTGTCATTTTGTCATCTAACAGAGCTGTCGGTATCAGTCCAACCAAAATGCAGCGTCCATAAGATATTGATCATGATGACCAGGTTAAGCTGCTTATGAGAGGACCTTCAGAGAGTTTTACAACCAATCCCCCTCCCCAGGGCCCCCCCCCCATTTCCTCTGCAAACATAACCTGTACCTGTGTCCCACCCTTAAACCTGTGGACTTAAAGGGACATACACCATGGCGGTCCTGAGGGTGAAGTTCACCAAAACCAAGAGGGACAAACTAGCCCAGATACTGTGGATCCTGAACTGGATCTCAGTGGTAACCGGGGTGATCCTGTTCAGCCTAGGGCTCTTCCTCAAGGTGGAGATCAACAAGCGAGGGGAGCTGATGGCTGAGAGGGACATCCAGTATGTACCCAACATGCTCATCACTGTGGGTCTCATTGCTTGTGCCATCAACTTCCTGGGAGGGAAGATCTGCTATGACTGTGTGGACACCACTAAGTTCCTGCGCTGGAAGCTGATCATGCTGCCCTATATTATATGCACGTTCTTCTTCACCTTCTGTGTGCTAGTAGGGGCTCTGATGTGCTACAGCATGAGGGGGGAGTTAGAAGAGTCTCTGAACTTAGGACTTACAGAGGCCATGAGGTTTTATAAGGACACAGACACACCTGGACGCTGCTTCCTGAAGCGCACCGTGGACATGCTCCAGATAGAGTTCCACTGCTGTGGCAACAACGGCTACAAAGACTGGTTTCAAATCCAGTGGATCAGCAAACGTTACCTGGACATGTCCCAGAAGGAGGTAGTAGAGTAAGTCCAACATTCACACATGGGACACACTCATTGGTGTAGAAGAGAAGTGGGGATACTCTCAATGTTTGCCTTTTCACCCCCCCCCCCCCCCCAAAAGGGAGAGAGAGGAGTATTGTTTTTGATTCGTGTCTGTCTGTCTTTTGGTTCATTTGTTTAACAAAACTACTCGACCAAGTTTCATGACATTTTCAGAAAAGGTGTGAGGTGGTCCAGAATAGAGCCCATTACATTTTGGTGAATGTAGGTCAAAGGTCACAGTTACCAAAAATGTGTTTTCACGATGATAAGCGATAGGGCAAATCAGGTGTGTGTGTGTGTGTGTGTGTGTGTGTGTGCATGGGGTTGGGGGTTGCTGCACCACTTGCTTTTGGTTTGTTTGTTTGTTTGTGTTTGTTCATCTGGTGGCAGCAACATAACACAAATCTACAGGAACAATTTTCATTAAATTTTCAGGAAAGGTGTGTGGTGGTCCAGAATACATCCCATTAAATTGTGGTGAATTTAGGTCAAAGGTCAAAGTCACCAAAAATGTGTTTTCACAATGATCAGTGACAGGGCAAATCAGAAATTTTTCTTTTCATTCCTGTTTACTCAGTTTTACATATACATACTTTTTGCTGTCATGGTTGATGCGTATTAACATCAGAACCTTGGAGGACAAATTTGAAGACCCACGGGTCAAAGGTCAAGGTAACAGTAAAAGTCAAAATTTCATTTTTGATATAACTTTTGAACTATTCATCTTAGAGACTTCCATTGAGAACCAAAATACTTATCTTTGAATTCTGCATCTCGTGCGTATAGATTTTGACCTAATGTTGACCCAAGAGGTCAGGGGTCACTCGGTCAATATGGAAAAAACAGAAATGATAGAAAAATAACTGGAGATACAGACTTGGTTGTTATTTTTGACAGATAGGAAACCTGCCATGGGTTTCAAAATGACATTATGACCTTTGACTTTTCCCAACCTTGAAAGTTCAAACCATAGTCTAACATGTTGAGAGGGGACTGTCCGTTAAGAACTAAAATGTTTGTGGTGGAACAGGGTTTGTTGTGCCCGGCACCGTTTTTGTCACAGATGTTTGGTTATGATTGATGTACTTTGTGTAATGGTTTGGTTTCTATTGTATTTTTTTCCTCTCTCTTTTTTTTCTTTCTTTTTTTCTGTTTGTTTTCTTTTTTCTTTCTTTTTTAATCTCTATTTATAAAAAAACAAAGCATGCAGACAAATAAGAAAAAAAAAACATATCATGATGACCAATGACACCACCAATGACTTTTTTAAGTAGTCCAGAAATACACTATTTTAAAACTATGACATATAAGACTAGTCTTTTTAGTTTACAGAAAAATCCATTCGTAGTATTTACTCTTTATTATAAAATTATTAAGAGGTTAAATGAAAATGAAATATAGAAACAAATAAGACATAAAGGAAATAAAAAATAGCAAACAATGCAGAAGTAAATGCAGGGGTAAAAATTTAAAAAAGCCAAAATATAAATAAGGACAAAATAAATGAATAAATGGTATGTAAATACATTTATCAAGCCATTTTCATATTTCTGTATATTTTTCAGTATGGCAGGGTTGGTCCTTTAGAAGTGGGTATACCCAAAGCAGTCACACTGGTCCATCACATCCTCACAGACACATCCTGACCATCTCTTTCTGTTTCCTCACCTGTAGTCGACTGAGGAGTAATGTGGAGGGGAAGTACCTGCTGGACGGTGTCCCATTCAGCTGCTGTAACGTCAACTCCCCCCGGCCATGCATCCAGCAGCAGATCAGCAACAACTCTGCTCATTTCAACTACGACCACCAGACAGAGGAGCTTAACCTGTGGATGAAAGGGTGTCGTCAGGCGCTGCTGGAGTACTACACCCACATTATGCAGTCCATCGGCCTCACAGTGCTCATCACATGGCTGTTTGAGGTCAGAAATGATTAAATGACAATGATTAAAAAAACAAAAAACTAGAGGAATGTAACTGAATAGACACTGCACAAAATCCAAATTTTACCAAGTGTATTTTTTTTCACTTGTAGTCCAAATATCTCATCACATTTAACCCTTTAAACTTCTAAAGGTCCACATATAGGCTGATAGTAGTCGCTCAAAAATGTTAAGCAAACCACCCAAACTTGTCCCAAATGACATATGACCTAATGTAGTTTGACAACAGAGATTCTCACACATCAGAAGATATAACCCACTTTCTAATAAAATATCCACAGCAGGTACAATCACTCATTTGTTCAAAAAACAAATGGCAAACAGCTGATTTGAACCTTTATGTCTCATTATTATCCACAGAGGAACCATATTCCAACAAATGCAATCACAGTCCAATAAAAAAAACCATCCAAAACAAAAAAAATTGTCCGTATATTGTCCAAAACACACGAAAACATCAATAAATATCCACAATTGACTATTCCAACATTTAACAGGACCTGCCTCCAATATTCCAGTTTTCATTTTCATATTTTTATTTATAATATAAGCAAATAACAATTGCATGTTATTAAAATGAACAAAAAAACAGCATTCAATTTATTATATTAAGAAAGTTTGGTGAAATTGAGTGGAAGTTTAAAGGGTTAAAATAACACAAAATCACCTAAAGGAACATTTTTCAGTGGGATTCAAGAACTTATTATTTGACAATAGATCGTGAAAATATTATTTCGAGATATCTTACTAAGATCCTTTTCACTTGTTCAATTTTTGTGCTTAATTCCAAGCAAAAAAAAAAACCAAACCCAAATCTTCCAGTGAAACAAGTGAAAATGATCTTGGTGAGAAAAATACACTTGGTAAAATTTTTATTTTTGCAGGGTATATATTTACGTACACTGATTATTTGCATTTTGTCAACCTTCACTCTGCTTCTACTCAAAATGTACAACAAATTTCCTCGCTCTGACTTTTTAGATCACCATATCTCACATTTTAACCCCTTTTTGCAAATTTGCCTCAATTTCCTACTGGTCATGGCTCATTTAAAAGCGCTCTTTCAGGTTTTTTTTTTTTTTTTAAGCTTTTATTCATTTCCTGATATACACCAGATGTTTTATCATTTTGTTTTGTTTGTATTATTAACTGAAGTAGGTTCAACATGTGATTCATTTTTGTTACACTAATTGGACCTCATGTCACAAATTGACATCATACCTTAATTTACTTCATTCAGCATCTGCTTAACAGTAAAAATACAAATCATTTATTTTTTATATTATTGAACACACAATTAGACAGTAGGGCGTTCAGGAGTGTATCTTTGGTTTGACAAAATTCTTCAACATATTTAACCATTAAATTACATTTTTTTTAATCCTTACTGAAATAGGTAGAATTTATGACAGACATGAACATATCTAAACTAGTGGGGGAAAAAAAACCTTCACATGCTCTTAAAATAATGAAATAAAATAACATTAATCAAATAACAAAAATAAAATACATCATCATGCCTCAATGAAGATATGCAATTCAATTGTTTATAGTATGACAATTCTGAGAGGCCTTAAAAAAAGCTTTACATAGTCATGAAATATTTGCAGAAACAAATATATATATATATTCACTTTCAAAACATGTGGTTGCATTAGATGAACAGATGCAAAAGATGTTTTGTTTATTAATTATAAGAAAAAAAAAATGAAATTATCAACATGTGGATGTTTTTCTGCTGAAACATTCAGTTTTGACCTGGACAGAACATGTGCAGAAGGAGAAGGGAACAATTCTTGGCACATTTAAGTGACTTAAGAATAAATTTTTTATACAATATATCACAAAACCAAGTGGTATCCAAAAGCATTTCATTAGCGTATATGGATTTTAAAGAACATGATGCATAGATCAAACTCATCAATAGTCCAACCTTAAAAATCTACACAACATAAAAGACAAAGCTAGAAATTCTTCTTCCATCACTGGTCAAGAAGAAATTATCTAAAATATAAATGTCTAATCCAGTGTGTTTCATTAGATATGTTTTTTTTCCTGATGCAAACATAAAGCCTTTTATAGAGCAGAGTGCAGGTCCATGCAGTGTCTCCTCAGCCTTTGCATCAGTGGCGTTACTTCACATTCACTTTGACTGTACTAATCCTTCAGTAAATCTCTACTGTCATATTATCTCTGGGTCAGCCACAAAGCACCTCTCTCATCAACCTCAAACCAAATGCACATTACCTTTTCACATACTTGTGAATGAGCTGATCATACTGATGATACAACACAAGTTAAATAAGTGGAGACAATTTTGGCACATTTTCCACCGATGACACTGCATTACAAATGTTTTATTTCATAGGGTTCTGATATTGTGTTTTAAATACACATTTCTTTGCTTCAGAGCTTAAATACACGTTGTGGGTAGTGGGTATTTTTATAACTCCATAAAAAATAGGTTAATTAAAAAGATTTCAATCACATTTCAGGCCTAAAGAGGAATAAAAACACTTGGGGGGGGGGGGGGGGGGGGGCGGTTAATGCAGAAGTGTTAATGCAGTTTTTGTTGAAGAATCAGTTAGAATGAATTAATTTGTTACATACCAGGGAAGAACCCAAATGCAGAAAACACAGATGTCTGTTTTACAAAGTTTATTGGTTCCCACAGGAAAACCACAGATTAGGCAAATGATCAGTCTTAACACAGAAAGTCTGATACCAACAGCTTCGGTTTCATTCTTTACTGAATGAAACACGGAATCCAAAGTGTCCGGAACCAGGGGGTGAGATTGGGGCTTGGTCGGGATCAGTCCGGGGTCGTTCATCATGTATAGACTGGGGCTGGGTTGATGTCGAAGGATGGAACACAGGTCAGTACACAGGATAGGCACTCTACTCATGGGTCGGGCGAAGGTGGTCAGAACACAGGAGGAATCAAACTGGAGACGTGGTCAGGTGGATGGAGGTCAGGAATGGAGACAATCAGACAGGGGTCAAACAACAGATCAGGTCAAACACAGGAAGTCAATAGATCATGGGATAGCAAGAAAGGCTCTTGACTATCTGGCGAGAAATTACAGACTGAGAGCGGGTAGCTGGGTCATCAGGTGCTGCATGATTGTTCAGGGCAAGGAGCGAGGTGAAAGGTAAGAGAACCAGAACAGAAAGAGCAGAAATATAACATAATTACAGTCTAATAACAAAAAGCAATTGATTTACACATGAACATGTTAGTGCAGATCAGGTATTAAGAACAGACGAGTAATACAGTAATGGTATGAAGTGACTGATATGGAACTAAAACAACAACTTCCATGAATATACAAGAGAACGGCTGTAAAAGAACTAACCTAGTCTGCATCAAAGTGTTAAAATGAACAAGAAATTGAGTAAAACAAAACATGGTTGATTATTTTTGTAATAATGTCAGTGATGCATGTATGTGTTGTTTCAGCTCTCTGTGTTGACAGGGGTCCGTTACCTTCAGACCTCCCTGGAAAACGTGCTGAGGCAAGGTGACCCTAACTCTGAGTCCGATGGCTGGTTGCTGGAGAACAGCTTCATGGAAACAGCCCGTACCAACCTGAACATCATCAAGAGCCTCGGCAAAGGCAACCAGATTGACACAGCCAACAATGGGGACCCCAACATTAACGTCCCCTCCTCCTCCAAAGCACACTACGGACCAGATAATGTACCACCAAAACAAACCCCAGTGGCAAGTTGACCCTTCTGAAACAAGACTGATCCAAAGACACTAAAGATAAACTACTCACAGTTTGTCTTGGCTACTTTGAAAGAACTGTTTGCATTAAAATCAGGTTTTTTTTTTCTTTTTATCTGTATGAGTCTAACAATTTAACCCATAAAGACCCAAAAATCCACTTTTAATCTAAACAAAGGTGGTTAAAGTACTCCAATTCTGTACTTAAGTAGAAGTACAGATACTGTACCTGTGTGAAAAATACTCTGGTAAAAACAGAAGAAGAAAAAAATTTGTTTTCTTCAAGTTTCTTGGTTTTTCATACCCTCCTGAGACCCAGGAAAGTGAACATGTTAGCTTTTTTTTTTTTTTTTACATGAAACAATTTGGAATTACATAATGCAACAGTTTTTTTTTCAGATACATTTAAAATATTTTCTTAATTTTTAGTTTATTTATTTCATGAAATGTCTTTTGCAATAGGCAGCATTTTTTTATGTAAAACTGTCAAGTTTTTATGAACTTTTCCCCAAAAAACACAAAAAATAGAGAGTATTCTAATAAATAGTGATAAATCACTTAAGAAAAGTTAATTAGAAAAAATAATTACTTTGAAAGTGACACAAAAGTAGCTGTGGGTCTTTATGGATTAAACTGAGAACAAAATATAAAAACAAAGAAACAAACAAAAACAACAATAGAACAAAACTTGGCACGTCTTTTATGAAACATAGAATGCCTTTTTTTTTTCTTTTTTTTTTTACTTTTTACAAGCATCAGCTATAATATTTTCCAGTTATATTGTGTATTAATACAAATATCATTACTTTTCTACATATACACATGTGTACTTTAATTGTATTGTTTACAAAGTTGCCTGTGACGGTGCAGTTTTGCAATATGTGTCTAATATGGTACAAAGTAGTACATAATATAAAACAACTTATAGCTAGAGTGACGTCAGTTCAGGGAATCACCACTCCCAATTTTATGTCAAAATAATCATAAAAAAGACACTTTTAGAATGGTAATGTGGAAATATTTTAGGATACATTAAGGTTTGACTTCTGTTAGATGTATAAAAGCTAAAAGATGAAAGTGATGAATAATGGTAGAATTTGGAGGGTTATTTTTTTGTAGAGAAGTTTCCCAACTTGGAACATTATTAGATGTGTGATTCATCAAGCAAGTTATACAGAGGTTCTTCAATCGTATAATTAACATATTCAACTCTTAACAGCCAACAGCTACTGGTCTTCAACTCCACTGTAAATCTTTGTGCCTCAGCTATGCCAATGTTGTATAACTGTCTAATGAAAACATCTTTGCTGTGATGAGCTACTAAAAACTTGACAATAAAACCGTCATATCTGTAAGCAGCTCAATTTATACCCTTCTTTATGTTGAACATATTTGTGTTGAAAGATGTAGTAGTGGGAAAAAAAAAAAGTTTTCACACACCCTTAAAATGTTATAGTTTCCAAGGTTATCTTGAAAAATTTGCAGAAAAATATTTTTGGTGTTTCAAAAGATGTGGCTGCATGAGACAAACAGATGCAAGTGATTATTAAAAAGGTCAAGGTCACCAAAATGATTTATACAGGATTTCATTCCTGTATACATTCCTGTATACTCAGGGTTGCATATACTTTCTTTTTTGCTCTCACTGTTGATGTGCATTGACATCTTGACCTTGAAGGACACATTTGAAGACACTAGATCAAAGGTCACAATAAAGGTCAGATCAAATTTTTGATCTTTTTTTTCATTTTCAACTATTCATCTTAGAGACTTCCTGTGAGCACAAAAATACTCATCTTTCAATTTTGCATCTCGTGTGTATACATTTTGACCTATTGTTGACCCAAGAGGTCACGGGTCACTGGGTCAATACCTAAAAACTAAAATGGACTATAATGGAAAAAGCAGTAGAGATAAGAGACTTAGTTACTGTCATTGACAGATAGGAAACCTGGCATGGACTTCAAAATGACATCATGACCCTTGACCTTGAAAGGTCAAAATCAGAGTCACATGATTTTAAAAGGTCATAACTCCAAAAAGAGTAGCAATAAATACAGCTGTTAACAGACAGAAAACTACATGCAGTCATGACCTTTGACCTTGAAATTTAAAACCCATAGTTTCATGTTTTGAGAGGGAGATGTTTATTACAAGCTCAAATGTTTGCAAAGAGGTGGGGTTTGCTTTTCCGGGCACCACATGTTTTGTTTTTGTTCATAAGAAAAACAAATTATTGACATTTTCAACACATCCAGTTTTGACCTGGACAGAACAGAACACATGCAGAAGGAAGGATGAGGCTTTGGAGAAGGGAACAATACTTCAGTGACTTAAGGACATTATTTGGACAACAAAAACAAACGGCACAACTTTATCATATTTTATTCTGGGGGATGTGAAACTGTGCATGACATGTCTTCAGTCATCTCTGCCTTTTAAAATGCTGAACAAAATGATTATATTTTTATATTTTCCTTTAATAGGTTGATTCATGGCACAGAGGCAGATCATGTATAAATGGGCTGGAATCTTTATTTCCACAGCCTGGAAGCCATGTAATACAACACAAAGAGAGAGAGAGGGGAGGAATATATTCACACTGTAAAAATAAATGACCAACTGAAACCACTACCTTAGATTTTTTTTTTAAATAAATGTACATTTTAACTCTCCAATAGAACATCGATATAGTTTTTACTTTAGTTGATGTTAAAGTGGCAACATGTAACTACAGGATATTAGAACTATCAGGATCCTTTCATATGTTTAAATCATTGACCATCAGTTTTCAGTGACCATTTAAAACATTTTGACCTTATTGAGTATTTGTCTTACTTTAATACAGCTTTGAAAATAGCATCTATTTCATAAATGTTTAAGAAGTGCATTTAAGGTTTAAGGTAAAAATACAGCTCCAAAATGTGGACCGTCTACATAGTTAACAGGCAAAAGAAGAAAAACTTGTGGCTATCACACAGTGTACCCTCCAAAACAAAGTATATCAACAATTATAACAAATAATTTCCAACACAAAAAAAAAGAATGCAGATAATTCACAGCATCACTGAGGAGAAAACAAGTAAAATATATCAACTGATAACAAACGTGTGTGTGTGTGTGTGATTGACATTTGTCTTGATTTGAATTAACCTCTTCCTCCACAATAAATTCATTCTCATAAGACAATCAAATTAAAACAAGGCGACTTGGGTTTGCACAAAATCCATCACCCTCTGTAACTCTTCATCCTGCACCACTGTCCTGACTCTGGATCCTGACAGGGGTTTCATAAGGGAAAGATGGGATACTTGAGCCTCCACTGATGACACTGGGTTTGTTTGTTTTTTTTTTTTTTTTTCTGTGTGTATGTGCGCATGTGCATCAACAGCACTAGAGCAGATTGTACTCTGCGGATGCATCTTATTTCCCAGAAACCACAGGTGGACTGATCATCACAACATCTGCCACTCAAAAGCAAACATGACGTTGACCACTTCCAGGCTGCGGGCGATTTCCTCCAGAATGCAGTGGTGCTGCCACAGCTGGTTCAGTTTTCGGTATCGCTCAGGGCAAAGGTGCAATGGATTGCCTCTTCTAGAAATGGGGGAAAAAAAAGGAGAGGTCCATTTTTACAGCCCAAGAAATCATACCATCATTCACCTTTCACCCCACTGATATCTGGCTTTTTCCTTTAGTAAAAAAGTGCAACTGCATCAAATTACAGGTAAAGATATTCTTCAACCCAACTCTTCATCAACAGTGGTAACAAGGCATCTGCGTCAATCTACAATTTTTCCACTCCATTTGCAGTGTAAACTGGTGTTATCACAGGCATTCAAGTTCAACATGTAAATAAAGTAGCCACATTATTACCCTGGCCTCCAATGGGGATGGTTTGTTTGTCAACACTGTAGTAGCAAAACTATTGTTTTAATCTGTTGCTTAAGGCTGAATCTCATTTCACCACTACCCCTCTGTTTTACATGTCCACGTGTAGGGGTAGGGGTGTCTCAATTCACAGGGGTAGGGGGAAGGGCTTTATACCTTTCAAACTGAGATTTTCCAAAGCCAGACTCCAAATGGAGGGGTACAACAAGTTCCCAGAATACAATGCAAATTTTCTTATTTTATTTTATTTTATTTTTTTTAAATGGCACCATCTACAAAGGAAGTACACAAATGTAGTATTTTCGCCATAGTTAACTGCTAACTGTTGTATTACGGTATATAAAGTTTGACATCGTCACAATGTGTAATGGTCATTTTCTCCATAAAATAGACATTGGGGGGGTTAAAAAAATGCTATTTACGCAAATGTGGAGTAATTGGTCAATGCATAGCACTTCTCCGATTCGACGCACATATTCGTAAAAAATATCTGTATATCCCAGGAGAACGTGACAACCACAGCAGCAGACATGTTTGTTTACTTCTGGTTAAAGCTGCTGTTTTTGGTTACATAACAACTGGCAGAGCGAAATGATGATGTAGGTGAGTGATGAAGGGGTGTCCCAATTCATAGGGGTTGCTTTTCAAGTCCTGCCAATGCCTGTGTGCTCTTTAGGAATTCAAGTATAATAAAACCAAATATCTGCACATCAAGCAAATACTCAGTAATGTTTTAATATGAAATACAATTATGACTCGATAGGAGCTAATTTTTAAAACCTCATGTTAAACAGCAACTGAGAGAAGAAGAAAATTCAGGACCATCAGGAGAAGTGAAAGTTCTTACACCAGGTGAGGATCAGTCTCTCCATAATCATCCAGGTACGGTGCAGGGTAAGTGCTTCCTCGAGTCTTACTGGCCCTCAGGACAATTTCACACTCTCTTATTCTGTAAACATAGATTCATAAGGTTATTTATTTTGGACATTTTACACAGACGAGAGAAAAACCAGACTCAACTTTCAAGTTCAAACAAAGTCTGAGCAGTGAACAGTTATTGTCCTGATCCGTACGCCGCTGCTGACTAACCGGAGAAACATGCCCACTCCAGCGCCACAGGTGGCAGCGTGGGCAGTGCAAGCACCCACATCTTCCCCATCCACTTGGCTGAGACAACAGGAGCTCTGAGAACACAGCATGGCCCCGCAAAACAGGCACAGGGTCGGATGCTTCCTCTCATCATCTGTAGACTTAGGACACCTGAGGACACAGCAGCAGGAAATCATTCATCAGGTTTCACCCAGAGAGGTGGATGATTTCAGAGGATTTCATTTTCTACTTACTGGAAGTGACTGGCTCGATTGAGGAGGACACTGTAATCCTCCGGAAGATCAATCAGACGGTTCCTTCTCCTGGGGTATCTGCAGAGTTTTTTAATGGTTGATTAATAGAACATACAGCATTGTGTTATAAAACTAACATTTAACCCAAACAATACAAAGGACAATCATTTTGGGTTCTACATTCACCTTTTTTTTTTGTTTGTTTTAAACCTTCGGTTGAACACATTTATTTTAATGAAGGACTTCACGACAAGCAGTAAAATTAATGAAATAGGAACAAACATTACCTGACTGCCTGTACTTTGTCTTTTAGGACTTTGGTTACAGCCGGGTTCTCACACCACCTGATGAACCAACAAACAATTTTACAATATTAGCTTCTAATTAAGAGCCTTTCACCCTGTCCTGACATCAGTGTGAGGCTTTGCCTACCTCTGCAGCAGTGGATGAACGGTGTCTCTGTGCTCTTGGAAAAGCTGGAACACATTGGAGGGTAGCGCCAAGTAACTGCATAGTGCCTCCATCTGTCCTTGAGAAGTAACTGCAATGAACACAAACTGCTTAAAAGACTTCATTTTTAAGATTGCAATTAAAAAAATAAATAAATGAGGATACGGTCACAGATCTCACCCTAATGACCCATTTACACCACAACAAATATTAGATCATTGTTTCACGTTTACAAGTGAAGTTATCACAACACCAGTTACCTCAAACAAATACGTATCGGGGGCAGGACACGTGATCGGGCCATTGAAACCCAATAGAGCTCATGACAACATCTTTACAAATACAACATACACATGCCCGCAACAGCGAGGCTTACAAACACACATACTACATTTTTGACACAAGGCTCAGAGCTGAAAAAAACTATTTTTTGTTTATTGCATCAAAAAAAATATAGTGACATGATCAATAAAGGTCATTTAAAGGGTTAAAACATTTTAAATGAATACTTATTTGATATGTATGATTGGGGCTGACCTTAAGTATTAAAAAAAAAAAAAAAAATCAAATTAGAGCATAAAAATATATTTAATGCTTTGTTTTACAGGTGTACATTTTATGCACACCTGCATACAAATGCTAGTATTTACGTATATTTGACGTAGCGACCAACTATCATGGAAATTAACTAGTGATGATGTGACTCTTTGACATATACAAGGCTGTACACATCAAATCATATGTGATGCAATTTTTATAGAGTATCTTGAAAAAAAATGTGTGTTTTTTTGCATAAATAAAACATTTTGTTTACATCATAAACGTGGCATTTAAAGGGTTAAAAAATGAATTGAGTATTTAGTATTTTTATGTACAGCTCACGTTGACGAAATAGAGATTTAAAAACAAACAATATTCTAAATGTACATACAAGTGTACACTTTTCGAACACTTCATAGCTAATACGGGCCTTCCTGGACCGCATACCCAAGGGTTAAAATTGTTCATATTAATGTACAGTAAAAAAAAACAAAAAAAACAAAACACTTCATTTGTACACACCAGTAGTATTAAAAAGTTCCTCTGGAGGGTGGACCCCTGTAAGGCAACTGAAAAACAGAGCTGCACATCGCAGGAAAGGTTCGATTCCTCTTTTCACCCTTTCAGCCACAGAGCTTCCGGGCACGTCTGGAATCAGCCTGATGAGGAAAGCACAAAGCAATCTGTCAAACAAGCTGAGCATCCACACTGTAAACAGACTATAACAGGAGGCGGGGGCATATTTCCATTATAAACAAGCATGGTCACCGCTTGTCTTAAATGAAGAAAATCAACATGTCATATCAAAATTGTCTCCACACCCAGTACATATCTATGGACGAGGTTTGAGAGGGGGTATGGGTGGGGGAAATTAGAATTATGATGATGACGAGTGGAAATGACTGCTTTGTGAATCTCTAATTGTCTACTTTATTAGGTTAACAGTTCAGCCTGAAAGAATCCATCAAGAACAAAAAAATTCATGTTGTTCCAATTCTCAATTAGACAGATGGGAGGGGCTGTACAGCCCTCGAAACAGATTTCATGTGCGATGAAAGAAACACAAATGTACAGATTTTCTTCATAAACAACTTAATCATTTGATCATCTATTTAATGCAATTTAAATGTGTTATAGATGACATTTCTGTGGTTTATATAGTTGATAGCTGCAAAAAGATGACCAAAGCGCATGGAAGAGATGCTTACAGCTGACAGCATGGTGAATACTTTCAGAATCAAGTATTCAGAGAATGCGTAATCTCACCCCTATTTTGTGCCAATCTCACGTTTCTATGACAACCCGCTCTTGAATTAGAGCCAATAATGTGATTTTGACCTTTCTTCTAAATACGACCTTGACTCAAATGGATCATTGCATAGAATGTGCATTACCTATATGTATATGCCCATGTAATTTCATAGTGATATCTCAAGTATTCATTGACTTATAGCATGATATGTCTCTGCGGACACATAGAGAAACACACACAACGATTACAATAACCTCCAAAGTTGGGCGAGATTAAAAAAAATTTTCACATCTCTTAATAGCAGCATCTACAACAACTGATGATGTAACAGGTCACAAAGAGTTGTCCCATTTCATTGGGGAATGTTTAAACCTCTACCCCTTACAACTCCATTTTAAGGGGTAGTGCACCAAGGGGTGAATTGGGGTTGGGATTTAGCAGCTGCTTAGAAACTATTTATAGCTTAGGCAGTGTTCAATCTTTGCTTTAAAGTTACCATTTTAGTACTTACTCCACACTAACCATGTCATTACAATCAGGGTAGCAGGTTAAAACTCCCATATACAAACAGCTTGCATTTCAGCAAAAATTAAAATGTGAAACATGTACCTCCCAGTATGTTGCGATACTGCAGTGTGCAGTTCTGCTGCTGCTCTTGCCTCCTCCGTATCCTCTCCGCTTACCACTGCAGGGAAATCTGAATCACAAACAGGAATAGTGTTACTTTCAGGCTTTTCATTGTAGTTCAGTGGACAGTAGATGCTAGTAGCAGGGACCACATGGCCAAAATGTTTTCAGACTTTGTACCTGTAGAGATGAGAAGAACCTGCAGCATGTGAGCCATGGTGACCAGATGCAGAATGTGCAGATGGTTGTAGGCAGAGCTGACAGCAGAGGGTTGTAAATCTACAGCCTCCTCCTGATACAGGGATGGGATAGACAACACCAAACCCACCTGAGGAAAAAGGAAAACCAACCCCAGTTATCATTTCAGACATTTAAACTTATTTCTCACATGAGTTCTGGCAACAATTCATATGCTTAGTAAAACAATAAAAACAGGGAGAAACCAGTTTTTCCTCTTATTTACTTTTGTCTAATAATTTCACCATAAAAATGATCACAGTAACAAAAGTGGACATATGACAAAATAAATGGAGAGATCAGTTGAGCTGCTCTAAGAAAGTCTTACCAACAGATGGAAGAAGTCTACCTCCAGAATAGAAGGAGTGTTCTTCCTGCTCATGATTGGGAGCAAGACTGAGAAGAGTGACAACAGTAATTTACATGAAAATGACTGAACAGTAACCCAAGGGTAAATTTGATTAACCCCAATTATGTTTCTTTCAACGACATACCTACTAACATGTCGGAAAAGTGCCTTTGGATCACAGCTTGTGAGCTCTTAATTCTCTGGGCTGCTGAAAACTGAACAATTGCTTTCAAACCTGCAAGCTAAAAAAAAAAAAAAAAGAGAGACACTTCTCAAAATACCACGCTAACCTAACGAATATGCAATTGCAAGTGAGAGCTGATGACTTGATGAATAAGTGTGTAGCATCAAACCTGTCTGTTTTGTAAGGATCCAAAGAGTGGCTTGTCCTCTTCTTGCAAAATATTCTCTGTGGATAAATAAAAAAACATATACATTTATGTTGAGAATTTTTCTGAAAGACAGAAAAAAAAAAGGATGAAATGAAATGTTAAGTCTTACCTATGGCCTGGATTGTAAAGGCACATGTATTCCAGGCCATAAGGGGCACATGAGGACACAGCTCATTGGGTGCGGTCTGCAGTCCTACCCTGTGGACTGTAGTCGCACACACGACTAGCATTTCAGCAATGCTTTCTGAAAACTTTCTCCTAGACAAAAAACAAAAATTTCAAACCACTTGTACACAGGAGATATTAGATACTAGAGACATTGAAGCAACAGCATCACTTACGGCTCTTGGACTCCATAGCTCAGGATGGATCTGAAGTCTGGCTGGCCCTCTCCACATAGCCTTGTGTCTGCATCCGTACTACTACATTCTGTGTTGGAATCTGAAACAGAAAATTAGACCAATGAAAATATGGCAGCTGCAAAATCAGTGTAATGAAACTTAACTTAGGAGGCTAAGTAGAATATTTTAGAGATGGTACATAAAATAATGCCTTTTACCGTACTACTTCTTACCATTATCCTGAGTGACCGATTTGAGTCCTTTAATCCTGGCAGAAAGGACCTGGATCCAGCGAGGCATGGTCAAATGTTGTCCAATTAACTCTGCATTTTCACTAAATGGGCAAAACATATTAAAATCGTATCTACAATATGTGTCACTGAATTGAAAGAACATTGCAAAAGGAAGATGCATATGACTTACTAGTTGAAAGTTAATTGCTCCAAGGGAATGAGAGGGACTACAGTATTACACAGAGACTTGCAAAGTGGACACAAGTACTCCCCATTTTCCAGATCAAATATCAGCTCAGCATGGAGTCGATTCCTGGTCGTGTTCTGGACTGCCTCAAAATATCTGAAAAAAGATAAGTCATAATAATAACAATATAAAACATAAGGTGGAGTTATCACATGTGTGGTTTGAATGTTTTTCTGTAATTACTCACTTCTGCCAGCATGTGGCATGCATGACATGTCCACAGCTGCCTGTATGGGTTCCCAATGCCAGCTCAGGTGGCATCAAGGCTGGATTTGTCCCTGTGTCTTTAAGAGTTCAAGTTAAATGAAATGAGTCACATGTATCCAAACCAGATTACTCAAACTGTAGGTGGAGTAAACAATGACTAAGAAAAAAGTATTCTATGTTCCTGCAGATACGCTGCCCCTTTCCCGCCACCCGTTCTGTTCTAGAATTGACTCAGAAATTACATTCAAATACAACTGTCTTTGTAAAGAGACTGTTATATATGCAATGCCACTGATATTAAAATTACAATGAAATAATCAAGTGCTGCAAATTACCACATTTAATTAACCAAGAGCCAAAAATTATGAACTGAACATAAAAAGTGTGTTAACATCCAACATATTTTCTTGCCATGGTTTGCAGTATCAGCTGGTTTTAACGATAGTATTAATTCATGGGTAGGTTTTAGCAGTGACAGAACTTTGGTTCATGCAACCATGCCAGGACTTTGTTTAATGTAGGAAAAGTATATAACAACATTGACCTGACAGATATATTTTGTAAACTGGACAGGACATGCGTTAGTCAATCACTTCCTCCACTTTTAAATCAACCTTACAGTCAATTAAACTAATTGAAGGCTTAACAGAAACTGACCATCTGCTCTGTTGCTTGGTATCTTTCCTCTACACTGCGTCAGGACAGTGGATCTCTGGACACAGGCAGTCAGTACCATAGCTGGAGCTTGGGCCACCACTTCCTGTTCTTCCTGGCAAAGGATGCAGGTCAGTACTTCCCTCTCTGCTGGGGTGGACCCCCGATGGGGCCCGATAGCTACACAAAGCTCCATGTGATCCATTGCAGAGCTAAAAATAAATAATTTATATCAATAAAGGGTGATGGTACACACATCCAATTGTAGAAGGTGTGCAGAATCTCAAAGAAACAATGAATGGAGGAGTGACAAAGGTTTGCACAACCTGTGAGCTCCTCAAAGAGATTTAATTATCCCCATACATACTCTAACATTTCAGGCTTCTGCCCTTCATCAGTAACATTACACTGTGTGGTGATAATTCTAACTTTTAAGAAGCTCACAGGTTGTGTGGACCTTTTTAACACCTTCATTCAGAGCTAAAAAATTAAACATAACCTCAAGTTGACAATTAATTTATGTTAACGTGATCATTTCTCTAAAGGAAGCTAAACATATTTAGAACCCCTCTATTCACCTCTCGGTACATGTAGCCGGCTCCCCCTGAGCCCCGCTCTCTGGCATATTGTCGTACAGCATTTTGTTTGACTCAATAAAGTTTTTCTGCATCGCTGACATCTGAGCCATTATCTTCTGTCGGTGGAGTTTGGCTGCCTCTGCCTTCCTTTTCCGCTCAGCTTTCTCTTTGTCCTGCGCACTCTGAAACAAACAAAAACCCATGCACAGTGTTATTCATGCTGTGATAAGATGTTTAAGTGAACTGCCGAGTGAGGTGAGCTTTATTAGATATGAAAATTCTTTGGCCTTTTACCTCTTCTGGCTTGGATTCCACACTCATTGAGGTTGTTGGACAAGACTTCTCTCTAAGGCACTTGACAATGTCAAACATCTACAGGAAAAGAATATAAAACTGAAAATTAATTAATCAATAAGATGGTAAAAAAAAAAAAAGTACAGAAAGAAAAGCAGCAGAGTTATAGCTTACCTGTAAAACCCATTTAATCATGTCTTTCTGGGCTTCAAGAGACGGAACAGCCTTAATCTTTGACAGCAACAGAAACACCGATTTCCCATGTTCAGAACCAATTACTAGAAAACATTCACAACACACAAGTTACTTCCTACTTTTTTTTTTTTTTAAATTACGGTACAATTTAACAGTTATCATTTGAAAACATTGTATCAAACAGTTAATAAATTCACTCACTGCGAGCCTTAAGGCTGAAATCAAATGTCACTTCCTCAATGGTGCTGTCCTCAAGCTGTGTTTTTTCTTCAAGTAATGCTTGACCTATTAGATGTAGTGCCTGTGTGGTGAAAGAATTATGTTAATACTAATCCAAGTGGCGTTTGTCACAAAAGTTTGGCAGATCATGGTGGATTCTTAAAAGTGTACCCTCTGAATCATGGCCTCTGTCCAATGAGTGGTCCGTTCCTCTGCAGCTCTCTGCAGGACACGTCTCAGAATGTGAATGATAATATCGCAGCAGAGTAGGCGCACTATGCTGGCAAAGTGTGCGCAGAAGGCTGGAGGCAATGGAGGACGCAGAGCTGAGTGCGCAGACAAACAATACGGGAAAAAGTCAGTAGTGGACAGAAGAGGATTCACCTTGATACAGTTTGGTGCAGCAAAAGACAATTACCTTTATCATTCCCCTCCTGAGTCCTCCTCTTCTTCTGAGACTCTTCTGCCTATAAATAATGATAAGTAATGAACTGAAGAACCAAATGTGTGGCAGTTTGTAATAAACTCAGAGACGTGACATTACCTTGCTGTGCTGAGACCGAGAATAGTGGTAGAAGAAAGGGTTGAATTCTTCCAAACGCTCTTTTTTCACTTCATATAAGCCATGTCCTGATACTCCTGGTTTTCTAAATACAAAAAGAAAGTAGACATATGAAAAACCCTCAAAGATTTTAGTAAGGACTAACTAAACAAATTACCTTTTTGATAAATGTCAACATACTTGAAGGTAGCAACTTTGGTAATAACAGTCTCCAGGCCTGTTTCGTGGCTTTCCTAAGGAGGGGGGAAAACTCAGTTTGTTAAAATGCATCTAAACTGAATAAAATTGGGCTATTTCTGAAATTCAGGATTAGCATCTTACATTTTCTGGAAGGCCTTTGACCAGGCTACTATGAGCCATGGGTTCAATGCATAGTAGGTGGACTACCTCCCTCATCGTCACATCCTCTTTGGTCACGTGGCTGATCCCAGGAACATATCGCTCACCTGGAATCACAACATTTGTCAAAAATAATACAACTCCTCTTAAAATGTAATTGCATGAGTCGGAGGATGAGCATATCACTTACCAACAATGACGATTAAGAGGTAGAGCATCTCTTCTGTCAAACGATTCCACTGAATCAGTTCATCCTGTAAATGTAATTGCACTTAGTACATCAACTGGAGGAATATTTTCTCATAATTGTAAAGATGTTACAAACCTGGTCTTTGCTTGAGCAGCTTCCATTAAAATAATCGAAGAGCTCAAATCTCAACAAGATGAGCATTAGGAAGTGGTTGGCGTCCATTTTGGAAGCAGCTATCTGTAAGAGTTTGGGGAAGGTCAAACATTTAATGCAGTGTGTAAATAAACAGTTACAGCACAAGAAAAATTACCCATATAAAGGATACTGACCTGCAGCATGAGAATGTCTTTGTCATACATCTCATCT
This sequence comes from Siphamia tubifer, assembly GCA_020466265.1. Classification (NCBI taxonomy): domain Eukaryota; kingdom Metazoa; phylum Chordata; class Actinopteri; order Kurtiformes; family Apogonidae; genus Siphamia; species Siphamia tubifer. The sequence continues at coordinate 33,398,992 of CM035804.1, forward strand.
CTGCATTTAACATCCTGATAGTAGTAGACCTGGTATTGTGTATAACATTGTTATTGATTAAATAATGACAGCGCATACAGGAAAATAAATATTTCTGGGAAACCTGCAGCAAGCTTTACCTGGCTGACTAATGAAAGCCCATTTCTCCTCCACATTTCAGCCGAGACCTGTGCAGCCAACACCACACATCGAAGAGGAAGCTCTGCTATCTGGATATAGTCGTAATTCTCCTGAAAAGAGAAGTAGATGTCCTCATTTCCTCACTGATAAAGGTTGCAGAATCAGCATAATTAAATTAAGATGCCCAATAACATTTCAGTGATTCTTGTATAACTTACAGCATCATGGAGTCGATCAACACTTCCTGTTCTGCAGAGAAGCACGTAGAGGCCTATAGAGCACAATACAAAGGTCATCCATTTACAGTTTTCAGAAAAAATGTTAATGTATCAAACAAACCACTATAATTTATCTCTCATACCAGCCAGTAGCCTAGAGATAGGCAAGTGGATGCTGACTGGCTCCTGAGACACTTTGTATGGACGAACGTGGAGGATGTGCTTGCACATGTAGTAATCAGAGGCTTCCCTCTGAAAGGGCTGATTATTGCACTGCATCAGGACTTTGTGGCACTCTCTGAACGTAAGCAGCAAAACATCATCCTGAGGAGATAAACAAAAAACAAATACAGCAATTTCCTCCCCTCATGTGATTTTCATTTTAGGATAACATTGTGCTTTAAAGACAGCTTACATCAGATGAACACCAATCCTGGAACATCGCAAGAATGTGGCGGAGTTGGATCTGTAAAGAAAAGCCAGCTTCCCATTCTGGCTCAACTGCAATATGCTGACCAAACTGGCGCTTAACCTCTTCCATACCCTGATAAGGAAAGTGAAAGAAGGTCATGATTCTGAAAATATCTGAGGTGTCAACTTACAAATACTGATGCTAGAGGATTATATTACTAAAGAACTGAATAAGTGTCAGGATCATGTGTACCTGCATGCATTTCAGAAGGTTGAGAAAGACTTTAAATCCTTCTAGGAACTGCATCCGCAGCTCATCAGTCCACATTGAAGGCTTACTGATGAGAATATACCTAATGATAAAAGTACAACTTAGATGGAGAGTTAACATGTTGGGAACAAAAGGTTTGTTAAGGCAATTTAATTTTCAGTCACCTGAGGTCATGGAAGATGATCTGAATGCGTGAAAACTTGTCTGAGTTGTATCCAAGGAAAAAGAAGCGATTGCTGTCATCCAGATGCTCACGCAGCAATTCCATGACTGTATCAACTATTACCTTAATAACATTACCCTCCTCTATCAAATGTCTGGCCTAAAGGAACAAAATATGAGAACAGAGACAGTTGTTAAAGAAAAGCACCGATGGATGCAGGCCATTTCAAAACAACACAATTTATGGCAGTATCCTCCGTACTTTCACTAGTACTACAGGGAACAATACATACCAGTGTGGGAACAGTGAAGATCTGAACAGACAGAGCAGTGATGGAAATGCTCTTCTCATGGTCATCACTGATGAAGTCCTTTTGCAGCTGCGTATAGTGCTGAAATTATGAAGTAGTGTCATGTAATAATGAAAGTAAGTGAAATCACCAAGCATGATTTCAAACAGTTTTTCACAAATGTTTCCTTTACCTTCGTAAACTCAATTGCAAAAAGCCTTTTGAATTCTGTTTCCATTAACATACTGCAGAAAATTAGTTCATGTACAATCTTGCGAGCCCCTTGAGAAGAGATTAAAAAAAATATTCTCAATTGGAAACACGTTAAGGTTTGAGATTTGATTCTGCATTCAAATGTGTCACAGATGTACTTGCCTTTGTACATCCTAGCATCATGTAACATGAGCCTGCTGATGAGGCAAGGGCGGTCACTGTCCGGGTTGGGCTCCAATGCCACCTGGCAAAAAGCCTGCCTGAAACCCGCTGCAAAATGCACACTCAGTCAGAGGACAGTTATCAGAAAGAAATACACTAATCAATGAATCTAAAAAAAGAAGCAAGTGACTACAAATGATGACAGGTACAACCATTATGAGCAGGAAAAGGCTTTGTTTTATAATGAAGACATACTTTCAATATATAAACATCTGAAATTTGATAATACGGTGCCAATGATGGTAAGCACCTGAGTAACTGATGATCTTTTGGAACCAGGAGCCAAGGCGCAGAGCAAAAGTTTGATGAGCCATTACAGATGAATGTAGGATTTCCACACGTAGTGGCTGCAGGGAAATGTGCTCCGAGTTGGACTGCAACAGACACCAGTGAAAGAGTCGGAGCCCGTTGTTAAATTAAAAACGGAATTACAATGGTCTCCAAAAATGAAGGTGGAAAATGATGCCGTCATTGGCCATTTACCATTATGAGGTCTTTTGCTTGTTGGCAGGAACGGAGAGTTGCCCTCTTTACTGCCCTCCGACCCTGTGCATTAGTTACAACAATAACCAGTTTATGCAATAAAAATTTGGTATGGGAATTTACAACAAGCATTTAAGCCAATACTGGTGTCACATCTATATATTCTTCCAATTGGATTTGTTCATGCTTTTTTTTTAAAACAACTTTTGTATCATAGTGCAATTTTTATGTTATCCAATTTACAAAAAACTGTCACTGGATAATAAAAACCAGGCAAATACCTCCTTGTCAATAAGTGCTGTGTGTGTCTGTGCCTCAGCTTGGTCACAGTGAACAGAACGCTGCAGGGTGTAAATCACATGGTCATACGAGTGGTGCTCATCATTGTAGAGCACACAGTAGTATGCATTGTCTTTTGTCCTGCATGGATAGAGATGGAAACTGTCAAAGTTAAGCAGAATGCTTTGCATATGAATTTGTGTGTGTGAGGGATCAGTGATGGCGTACTGGGGCTGGAGATCAGGCGATAGCTCAAAGTTTTCCTCCCACACCAAGAAATCTGTGACATAGCGCAGCAATATACGGAACAACTTCTCAGCACGTTCATACAACTCTGGCTCCAATGCACACTCATCCTGTAAAAAGATGAGCAGTTAACTAAATGTTAGTATACCTCTTACACCCTACAGAGCCATTTCTTCCCCAGTTACCATGAATGAAACATTACAGTAAATCAATAACAAACATTGCTCATGCATTTTAGTGGAAAAGAAAATATTGGACATGGAAGAAAATTAGTGTACAGTACAGTGAATTATGGCATAGTACAGCAATAACTTGTCAAAATGAGGAAAGAAAACATAATTACTGCTGTTATATACATCTGTAATCAACTCCAGTAGCAGTTTATAATGACTATTAACAAATTACTAAAAATATATCACATGCATATTTTGCTCAAATGGAAGTTCTCACTCATTGGGATTACACATGTCAAAAAATTGTTTTAGACCAGGAAAGATGATGCCTTCAATTGCACACTATTTTTAGAGAGAAATATGATGCTGAAAATTAGCCAGAAACCATTGTCTCAACAAACCTGACCTTTGTATTTTTGGATACAGTATAATTTTAACCCAAAACAGATTTGCCATAATTATCATGCAAATTCTTCTTTTGTGGCTGAATCATGCCGTCGACCAATAACTTCTGAACTATAATCCCCTCCTCTTTGGATTCACATAAATGTTAACACAAAATTTTAAATGCCCTTTTGCATAGTAATGCCAATGCCCTTCTACTATACATACGTGCACTGTCAATAATACAAAAAAATTAATAAACATTTTACTCAATTCTGCTACTTTACAGAAAAGCCAGAATGACTACCGGTAACTATATTTGTTGGAAAATTCTGTATTAATTTTCCATTTCCTGTTTTGCCAGCAGTGATGTGACGTGGACCCAGTCTGAAGATTTTGCTTAATAAAGTAAACAAGCAACTGTCCTTGCACAGTTAATATCAAATCCCCTGGGAGCAAAAATTCCACACAGCTGCTAAGTATTTCATACAAATGTCTGACATTTAACACACAAACCAAAGCAAACATACAATGAGTGTGTATGTTTACACCAGTTTCTACATCACACTGCCTTGTGAGAAAAAGCACTGGAATCTACCCCACTCTAAACAAGAGCTCTGAGACTGCGTGATGCATTTTCATGTTCAGAATGGGGTTCCTCTTGAGATTATGTGATGTGTCATTACTTGTTAAGCAAAGGTTCAGATCTAGTGTAGAAAACACAAAGCAGCCTGCCAGACTAGGGTCAGCGATGTCTCTGTTAATGGAAGCACCTGCTGTTTATGGAAACAGGCACTGAGGCGGCAAGCTGTACGTCTGCTTCTAGCCCCTGATCTTATCAGAGAAAAGCCAAACACTGATCAGCAGAAAAAGACCTGACAAACAACTCCAGCATAATCATTCAAGTATGAACTAGCAGCAGTTTGATGGAGAAGCTGTGACCTAATCAATGCAAAGAAAACACACCCTTACAAACTTCAATACAATTTAACTGTACTGTAAAAGTAAATTATATATATATATATATATATATATATATATATATATATATATATACATACATACACACACACACACACACACACACACACACACACACACCAATAAAAGCACACCAACATCTCAGAACAATTCTCATCCAAAGTTGGTCAACTGTTTCCCACTAGCCCTTTTACACTCAATCCTAAGTCTTAACCTTATTATAAATTTTCTCAGTTAGAGCAGGTCAACAAAGTGCTTTTCTTTCTCATTTCCGGAGCCAAAGGCATGGCCAAGACAGCAGTATCAGGCCTAAGATGGGAAAATAAGCATTCTGGGGTTCACTGACACAGAATGGTAAAGTAGGTCCCTCCCACGTCCCTCTTTCCGCTCTATTATGCAACCTACCGTTACCATGGCAGTAGCTGCCCCTGGGTCATGTTTGGAGCAGTAAGGGCCAATCTTCCAGGCCTCCACATCCCCACAATCACAGAACCCCCCACCGGATGATGCGTGCATCTGGGGAAAAGTCACATAATGTATGTCAATGATGACAATGTTGTGCAAATGTATTATTATGCAAGGATAAAGTGTACAAGTCTGGAAAATTTGTTATATAGCATACCAACAGTGAATTTGCAAGTAGGCGAGTGTGATCAATGTCTTCAAACCCATCCAGGTCTGTTCAAATACCATTAACTTCCTATTCATTTTCCCAAGAGGGAACAAACTCAATGTAGTGTGACTCAGTTGCATAGAACATGTGTGAATGAATGCAAAACCGCATTAGAAGCACCGCAAACAAACACTCAATATTAAATTGCTACTCTGACTACAATTCAATGGACATCATTCAACACTGACCTTGTACCGATGGCTTTTGTGCACACTATCCTGGAAGCAGTCCATGCAGAGTACACAAGTGGGATCTATTGCACAATCCCTGCAATAAGCATAGGAGGATTTATTATTGGACAGAGTAAATGTCAAGAACTATCACATCTTTGTACACCTTTACTCTATTTGAATATATTCATTTACAGAAGTACGGAGTGTTTCAAGTAAAAGTGAAGTGTTTCTGAATCTGCCAGTCATAGTGCCGTTATTTTAATAAGGCAATTATGCAGATACATTTTGTTTTTGTTACTGATTTTTAGTACCAGGCTGTGCATTATATTGTTCATATATATATATATATATATATATATATATATATATATATATATATATATATATATATATATATATATATATATATATGCACATCAATATGGATATAATGTCACACAACTATTAAGAGGTCGTTTGGTGATATGATTTTGTCCATAATGTACCCAGTGAATCTAATCATGCTTTGAAGAAAAACAAAAAAAAAATGTTAGCTTTGGAATGGATAATAAGACGCTTGTGACAACAGAGCTCAAGTGCACATTTTTCAAGTCCACTTACTGATGCCATCACACTGAAACATGAGTGTGTCTACTCATTAACTATTCATTTTTAACACTTAGCCTAAATACTGTGGCCTTGTAATGTGAACTAAAACTTACTGTGGCAAAGCAGCCACACTGAAAGTACCAGATAAGGTTAGTCAGCCTACTTTATTACTTCACCGTTTTAGTTTCCTCTGTATTCAGAGGTGTACTGATTGGATAAACATTATCTCATGACACTTTACATTGAGAGCTGGTCTAAATCAGACTCTTTGCAACCCAATTCATAGACACCCAAGAGAATCCTCCAGAAGCAAACCCTTGGTGACAGTGGCAAGGAAAAACTTCCTTTGAACAGACAGAAACCTCAAGCAGGCCAGCTTTTGGAGGATGGATGTCTGCCTCAACTTTAAACATTGACCATAAAGACATCATACAAAACTATAGTTAATGCCCAACATTGCATAGAAAAACTTAACTATGGATATCACTGGGTTTTTCTAGCCATATACATCTCAATAATTACCTCAAATTGAGTAATTTGGATAAAACATTTAAGCATTTGATTAGAACCATATATACAATATTATTATACCCTTTACTTTAAACAGGATAGTCTGTTCAGACCTGCAAGAGTAGACGGTCTCTCCTTCTTTGAAGACACGTCCACAGAGCTGAGAGGAGGTGCTGCCTTGTTTGAGCTTCTCAAGACCCTCCTGAGGATCTTCTCCAAAGAGGAAACACTCCAAGGGGTAAAAGAGCCGGCTCTGCATGATCTCTTCCTCCTCCTCCGGAGGAATCGACTTGTTCAGGCAGAAAATCCGTGGAACTTTGTCCTTCAGGTAGTGGAGCAGCTCCGCTCTCATGTCTGCGGCTTCCTGCCATTCCTACAAAAAAAAAAAAACAACAACAACAAAAAAGAACGCATAAGAACAAGATCTGCATCACAGAGATTCACGTCTTTGACACATAACAGATTAGCTATCAATAACATTAAGCAAGCACAGACATGTCTTTACAAATACCAGAACAAGTGCCACTACCTTGAAGTAACTAATGTTGACTAATGATCTATACTTCGTCTTGTTGTATAGAAGATTTTGATGAAGAGCATAATGGCGCACTTGGTAGTCAAGTCATAAAAGTCTCTTTGTCTTGTCTGATGATACTTCCCACAAATTATGGTTCATTTTGTTTGGCTTAAAGGTTCATAACTAAAGTCAGTAAATGGTGAATAAATGGGGGTTTTTTTTGTCAACAATTCCTGACTATTGGAGCAGCATTATGCAGGACATGAAAGAAGTTAATTACAGTGTGACACTGGCACTGTGTTTAACCTCTTTTTTAAAGACATTAGGACTTTCTACATTACTTACAATTGTGCCTGCATTTGGATTCACACTTTTTAACTCAACAAAATCTAGTTGAGTGGGCATAAAACCGATACCTTTCTTTTAAAAGACGTCTGTCAGTTAAATACTGAAGAGAGACTGAGTTTTAGGCCAGTTGTAATGTATCATAACAGTTAAAAGTAAAAGCAAGAACTAAATAACTCATAACTGACTTCCTATTGAAAAATATTGATAAACGAGTAACAAATCCGAAAGTAAATCTCACATCTGCTACTTTCCCAGAGTACAACCGAGAACAAAGCCGATATAGCGTGTACTTAATAAAACAGTAATTAAGTAAAAATCCCATTAAACAAGTAGGGACAACTAAGCTAAAAAAAAATGTGTAACTCGTGCCGAGGCGCTTTGGTCAAATCCCATAACCAAATTAGGAAAGGGTGAAGAGCAAGACACTATAGACGAAAAAAAAACCGCCCCAAATGCCTACATGTGCGTTTTAAGCCCTGTCCAAACTCAAATGCTAACCACAAACATGAAATGACAGGCAAGGCTATTAGCTTCTCCAGGGAATTTTAAACATTTTGGTAGCTAGCAGAGGAGCTAACTGCGACTGTTTGTCTGGTTAGTATTAATGGTTTCCTTGCACGGTCAAACTGTATGTTACAAATAAAATAACATCTTGCATCCCCAGGCTGTGTGGATCAGTCTCGGTTCCCGCTGTCAGTTTTATTACCCGTTATAAAACCATACCTTGCTCAGCTCTAGCCCGTCTTGGGATTTCTCCGCCATGTTCCCATTTGCCGTAAAGGAGGAAGTGTCGCTAGGAGACTGTCCCACAGATGTAGCCGTCTCTGTAGAAAGCAACATACACGGACAGCCCCCTTTGGATAGTAAAACCATGTGGAATAAATAGACATAATTTTTTTAATGAATAAATATGGACTCAAACATGCAGTTCTATTCAGTTTTGCTTGTGTTTTGATGCAGAATAATAACCCGACAGAAAAATTAGCTCGATTCACTATGCTCTAGTAATAGTAGAGACCGAATAAACATGTGTCATCTATCTGATTTAAGTGTATAATTAAATACTTTGTCAATGGAGGTTTGAATGGAAACGGAACTATGTGGAAACCCAGCCAGTAGAGGGTGCTGTTCAGAATGGTCCCCTCTTTTACAGTGAGCTAGAGGTCAGAGTTGAATGTTTGACAGAAGCTGGATATGGATTCCATATTTCACGAGAAAGTAAGTTAAAACGTTTTAGTTGAATTGTTTAACCACAAGTATGTTGTCTAGTAAAGGGGTTTTGTAGCTGTGCCCGGTGCTGTGTTTTGGTCCAGTATCTGAGCGGTGTTAACAGATCTGTGGGGATGATTCCCTGTATTGTTGTTCAGATAGCTAAACATGCTAACAGCAACTGCTAGTCAGAGAACATCAAAAGTTTTTATTTTAGTTCGCAGTAAAAAGCTTTATGACATCCGTATACGTGCTAGTTTTATTAAATATTTATGTGCACTATCCAGACTGAATAATTCAGTCTTATGAAGGATAATAACGCGAATTAATGTGTGTTTACGTAAGCTAGTTGAACACAGCAACACTGTTATATGACTTGTCGGAGCGACAGGTCAAATCCATAAGTTTATAACAGTACAATCTTCTACTTCTGTAACTTTAACAAAGCTTTTTAATATCGTTAATATGCTTTTCACGATTACTGGTTCTTTACTTTTAGCAAGAGGGCTCTCTCTGCGCCCAACACTGCCTCAATAATCTTCTTCAGGGCGAGTATTTCACTCCTGTGGATCTATCCTCCATTGCTCATCAACTTGATGAAGAAGAGAGGATGAGGATGGCAGAAGGAGGTATGGCGAGTGAAGAGTACAGGACGTTCTTACAGGTAAGGGCATACATGATGAAGGTCTATTATTGTTTGTTATTCGTCATTGCCAACATATTTTCTATTGTATTGTTTGTTTATTTATTACGTTTCTTTTGCTTTTGTTTAAATGCCCCAAATAAAGTTTATAAATAGATGGATAGATTTCTCCATTTTGTTTACATATCAATCGTTGTGTATCATTATTGATGTTTTTGATGTATGTTGCTTGATTTGTATTGATTTTTTTCTAATGTTCAAAATGATTTTTTTTTTTTTTAAATATCTAAATGAAGCTACTCATTTATATCTACTAGTGTTAACTGTTCTGTCACTGTGCCTGCAGCAACCATCTGGTAACATGGATGACAGTGGGTTCTTCTCAATACAAGTAAGTTGTACAGCTCTTTGACTGCTTTATTTCACATCCACTATTAGTCACAGTAACCATATATCATATTGTTTCTTTACTATGTCATATTATTTCATAGGTAATTAGCAATGCTCTTAGAGTGTGGGGCCTGGAGCTAATCCTCTTCAACAGCAGGGAATACCAAAGCCTGATGATAAATCCAATGTAAAGATAAGATACTCTTTTGTTACATCACAGAGAACATCTCCATTTTAAATCAAAAATATGTTCCATTAATATTTTGATTCCCATATTTCAGAAATGAGAAAGCTTTCATTTGCAACTACAAGGAACACTGGTTTACTATACGTAAACTTGGACAACAGGTCTGAGTTTTTTTCTTTATTTATTATTTTTTACTTCTTCATATTTTACAATAATAACAATTGTTGTTGGATTTGTTTGGTTTTTTTGGTTTTTTTGCAGTGGTTTAACCTGAATTCTTTGCTGACTGGACCAGAGTTGATATCAGATACATATCTAGCCCTTTTCCTTGCACAGTTACAACAGGAAGGTAATTTCAGAAATGTGCATCCAGTTGTATTACTATGCAAAAGTCGAACATTAGGTTTTTTGGTTTGGTAAAGTTCTAATGAACACACATATGAATTACCTATTCTCTATTTTGAGATATAATATGGTTATATGGGAAGTATGTTCACTATTGGGGTTTCATTAAGTACATGTCAGATGTTTGTCAACTGTTTATGCTGTTTCTTGTCATGGGGTCAGGGATCACACTAAATAGTGACTTTGAACCTATTTAGTTTAGTTAAAGCTGAAACTTATTTCATGTATTTTCTTGTATTTGAAGAAAGGGTAATGACAAATTAATATGTATGCTCACATGAACCCTACAAAAACAATGGTAAAGGTAGCCCAAGACTTTTGCATAGTACTATATTAAGGTTTTGATGTACTGAATTATAAAGAATTACAAATGGTGTGTGTGTGCACAGGTTATTCCATATTTGTGATCCGAGGAAACCTCCCAGAGTGTGAAGCTGAGCAGATTCTTGCATTCATGAGAGTGCAGCAGCAGCAACGACCCAGGCTCATTGGAGAAGAAGAGGCCCAGACAAGCGCAGGGTGAATACACTGATTACAAATTACAGAGAGCTAGAGTTTATTAAAAAAAATATTTTGACTTAATCATCTTTGACTTTCACCAATAAATCCCTCCTCTGTAAGAAACAGGTCAACCACACTGGCCCAGACAGAAGTTGGCCTTGGTCTGGAAGATGAGGTTGTGGATGAAGACGAGGAACTGAAGAGAGCCCTGGCACTTAGCAGACAAGAAATAGATGTGGAAGATGAAGAGGCAGATCTTCGCAGGGCTATACAGCTTAGCATGCAAGGTATGTGAATCACCCAGAGGTTTTTAAATCTAATCATTAGCTGGTATTAACTAATCTGGTACTATTCATTAGTCACATGAAACAGTCTTGAGCTTCATTTAATTTATTGTATATTTAATATTTATATAAATTGTATTGAAAATAGCTCTGTAAAAGTAATATTTATACCTATATTTATAAGTACTGTTGTAGTTCTACAACTGTAAGATACAAAACTTCAAATTGAGTCTACTGTCTATGATTGTAATAGGAGCAGTAGTGAGCAACAGGTCTTCAGACACTGAAATGGGAAATGTAAAATCTGGCAGTCAAGCAACTGGGAGCACTGCAGGAGGACAAAAAGGACCGAATGAGGCACTCACAGCTGAGGAACTGAGGAAGAGGAGACAAGCCTACTTTGATCGGTGTGTTTTAGGTGTTTCCTCTTATTTTTTTTATCTGGTCTTTAATGGGATCTGTTTTTAAATACAAATATTGCATACACAAACCTATTTAGCATATTATGCATTACAATGCACTAAAATATATGCATATTAACATGTTAGACCTTATAATCTGCATAAATCAGCACATTTCAATTCATACAAATACATGTCAAACGTTTACCATATAAACTACTTATATTGATCAATCGCCCTGGAACCATGGAATCACCAAAAACCCTAGAACATTCACTCCTGTACAGATACTGTAAAAATAATATGGTTACTATTTGTTCATTGTTAACTTTGGATCGTCTATACCTGAAGATGGTGCTGTGAGTACATTGAAACCATTTTCTCTTTATCTTTTTCAATTCATGATAAAGAGAAAACAATTCACTTTCATTTACCTGCACTGTACTCATTAAGTGAATCAATAATACATGTCCATGCGATGCCCTCATACTGAAATGAAAACACAGGGCAATCATTAGTGAGTAAACAGATAGAATTTGCCCTGATTTTTGACCTGAATACAATCTGACTAATGCTGGATTCTTGTCACATGGACCATTTCTAGGAGAAATTGAATGTGAAAACATTTGAGTCGTTTGTTAAATAGACCCAGAAATGACAGGTATTATATAAACAACAAAAATAACAGGCACACACTTCAAGTAACATACATAACCGTGACCAAAAAATCTATTAATATGTATCAGCTTTAAGTATATAAACTCCATTAACACTTTAAAACTGTATTAGATTTACTAATGATAGGTCTGGAAATAACCATTTGCATGTAGTGATCAATTTGACCAAATGCCAATCACTATAAGTGGTTTCCAATATATTATAAAATAACATTAAGATGTAAAATCAGGATTTATATTTATGACATAATGCTTATATAAGTAACAAGTACAATGATGGATTTACCTACCAGTATCTTTGGCACCTCCTATGTGAACATCTAATATAAATATTCCTGCTGGGATTCAAAGCCCAGTCTCATGCATCATAGTTCATAGCTTTGCTTACTGAGCTATCTTCTCCATGTGTTCTTCAAAATGCAAAATTTGAGCCCCAAGGCTCTCACATTGTTCTTTATTGGTGAGGGTCTACTCTATATGGTAAAGAGAGTTTAAGCTAAACTATATTTAAGTCTAATCATGAGGAAACAACTGTCTATTCAAACAGCATTTGAGTCTACATACCTGAAAAACAAACAGACAGCCACAGTGTATGTTTATCCAGAAAAAAACTATATAACTGCACAGCCTGAATATTGAATATCTTTGAGTTGGAACACAGGCCTATACTTTTATTGTAACTGTTGGTATCTAGTTTTAAATTGTTTGGAATTCAATTCCATAACTGAGGCCAACCTTATTGACACCAACCCTGCTTTGATTCCAGGGGTCACATTAGTCACATTATATTGGGTTTATTTTATTAGTAATAAAAAGAAATACAATTTCATGTGATATGAAGCATTTATAATGTTAACTGTGTTTAACTTTGCCCTCCCCCACAGTTTTTCTAGATCTGCCAATGTAGTATAATGTAGTTAGCCAAGTATTTCAAACACCTATTAACAATAGTTGTGCAGTAATATGTACAGTCTGTATTTTGTATTCAACATAGTCCTTGTAAATGCAGTACTAAACCTGCTGTTATTAATGTTGTATCTATCTGTTCTGCATGTTGAAAATGTTTGCATGGACTTTAATACAAATGCGGTTTGACTTGTTAGGCAGCAGCAACAAGTTCAGTCCAACATTCCTCCACAACCAGACACAAAGTCAACAGCTGTCTCAGGTAAATACAGAAACATTGTTAGTATGTAATTATTGCTGTATACACATCATGTAAGAGATGGATTTGCTTATCCTACCTGTCTTCTTCTAGGATCAGAGAATACCAGTTCTGAGGTGGACCAACCACACAAGCCCAGCCAGTGAAGTTTGCCTGTTTTTGCCTATGTTGTTTACCAGCTGCCTGGATTGGCAACCCTCTAAAGGGGTAGCTTTGCTCCTTCCTCTAACTATTTGCACATGCGAACATAAGGACAGTCTAATGGCTGACACATTTTCCCTGGTTAGTTCGCTGACAGGCTTTAGAGAAGAGAACGACAACCATGACAAGGCAGCAGTTAGTCTAAACTAACTCAGTGAGGCACTGACAGTGGAAAAAAGGGTGACCACAGAAACTCACGATGCAGTGTATCCAAGTTTGCAAATGCCTTTTTACCATGGCGCCTTCAATTTCTATTGTACAATGTTGTTGTTGTTTTGTTTTTTTTTTTCATTCTTTTTTGGGGGGTTTGCAAGAGTGAAAGAAATCTTGAGTATACAGAGGCTGTGTTTACATGTTTGTGAATACATACAGAAATGGGTGCTCTGTGAAAGCCACTGGTGAAACCTCAGATAAAGGTTTTATGAATGACAGGATCTCTTACCTTTATCTTTGTATTGGACTTGAGTTTGTAGGCCATAAATCTGACCCTGATGCCTACCCTACCACAACACTGGTGTAGTTTAATATTGTTTTTTGTTGCAATGTACTGTAATGTCCTTCAACCATGATTAACACACTTCGACTTTTTAAGTTTGGCACCATTAGTCATTTAAACTCCTATCAGTAAGAGCTCCTCAAGTATTTAAACAACATATTTTTATGTTGTGGCTTTGCTATTACTGTAAACATCGAAGCAGACATAAAGATATTTCAGAATGCATAGCTTGCAAATACTTAATAAGGCTGTTTGGTCCATTCGGGATAGATGATTAAAATAATTGTGCTTTTTGCTGATGATATATTTGACTGTCATAACCTGCCCAATAAGACATACCTTTAGAAATACATAGTCATTACAGATGTACCAAAACATTAACTCAAAACAAACAGATTCAGGAGCATCCAGCCAGTTTAATGAATTTATATATGGCACTTAATTTACTTCATCAGTATGTGTTACTGTTATCATGGAGTTATAAAAAGACATGGCTGTTTTATCAATAATTCCCTTTTCAACACCCTATTCTCACCCTCCAGAATAATCCCTGAATTGCACTTATATGATGTATGCTGTATTCCAATAATACTTAAAGCAATGGTATTCTTATTAAGATAAATTATTGGTTGTGGTTTAATTTGTGAGTCACTGGCTGATTAATGACCTTTAAAGAAAAAAATAAATAAATAGTGAGGTTTAAAGGTGGCTGTTATTTAGCCTCTAAAGAGAGGCCCATGTAAAAATCCAAAGAGAAATGCAGTCGGGCATCAGTATATGTCAGTAAGTTACATTTCTTTTTGCATTTTGTTCTGACTTTTGCTGGTTTTCTTTTCCAAACTTATGTTGAGACCCACAAACCAATGTCTGCAGTTTCAACACTCAACATTAGCCCTTAGTCATCAGTAGAGTACATAAAAAAAACCAAACAAAACAAAACATGACAGTTGTTTACATTCTTAGTGTTTTCATGGAATCTATCATTAAGTAGATGAACATTTACAGCATTAACATATCTGGATGAAATGACTGATTATATGACTTCATTACTGTGTTTTTCTTTAGGTTTGTCAGGCTTTTTTTAAATGCAATGAAGACAGAGATGAGATGTTGGTAGGTGGATTTTTATGAGGACATTATTTTTACTCACTACATTCTTACAATAAGTACTAATTCCTTTTTTTGTGTTTTATTTCACAAGTTAAATCTGCACAGTATTTTATTTCATTTCATGTATTAGTTCTTGGAGAATTAAAGTGACATTCACTCCTTAAGCTTCTCTTGCCATTTTCTTGTAATATTGGTGTTAATGTGTAGGTATTTGTTTGTTTTACTTGAGACATCACCTTTGAAAGAGGCCCTGAATGTTTGAAGGCCATGTCTGACCCCATTTGAATCAACATAGCAAAACACAGGCTGAGTTTCAGGGTTAATGTGTAACATACAGAGCACACTTGTACTTTGTTTCCCCAAATAATAGATGATGCTTTCAGATGTAATCTTGCTCAAGCTGACTGGTACGTATGATTTTGGTGTAATCTTTGAAAAATAAGAAAAGCTTTTATATATAGGATACAGGGTTTTTTGTCTCTAGTGTCTTGGAGGGAAATTGGTTTAAAAAAAAAAGAGGATGTCAAGACAATATTGTGCTTTCTTGATATTTTGTGTAATGTAAATGTGTTATATTTCAGGTTCTGTGTCCAAGAAAAAAAACCATGTCGGGATACAAAATGAAGACAGGTTTTCCTTTTATCCTCTACATGTGCCTACTTGTTCCTGTCCACCAAGTAAAACTTCCAAATCCTAACATTTCTGATCTATCCCTCAAAAACATGGACTTTGCCATGAACCTTTACCGGAAAATATCCAGCTACCACGACAAGAACATCTTTTTCTCCCCCCTCAGCATCTCCTCCAGTTTTGCGGCACTTTTAATGGGTTCTGATGGTGTCACACATGAGGAAATACTGCAAGGACTGAACCTGGAGGAGCTGGAGGATGAAAACCAGCCGGATCAGATCCCACAGCTTTTCCAGCTTCTTCATGAAGACATCACACAAAATGGTTCACTGAAGCTAGACCAGAGCATGGCCCTTTTCCTAAGCTCACAACATGGCATAGAGAAGACTTTCGAAGACCAGATTAAGAAGTATTTTTCTGCTGAAATCAAAAGTATGAATTTTTCAGATACAGAACACAGCATCAACATCATCAATGAGCATATTAAGGACAAGACTGAGGACAAAGTGACAGACATGATCAACACACTGAATGAAAATACTCTACTCATGTTAGTCAACACCATTTTCTTTCGGGGTAAGATAAATAATTCCACCGACGTCTTTTTGGATCCTTTCATGATTTGATATTGACATTTACAAGGTGCTTGCACAAGTCTTGAGAGTCTTAAAAAGTATGGAGTTTTGAAACACTGTTTTTCAAACCTTGAAAAGTCTTAAAATTAAAGTGAAAGTCTTATAAAGTATGGGGAAGAAATTCTTACAGTAGAATTTTAGCATATCCTCAAAATTATTGTGAAATAAGATTTAGAAAAGGTATTGTGGTACTATAAGGTACTATAAAATTAACTTTTCTAATAAACACAATTAGTACAATCTCAAACAATGAAGTAGACAGTGGACACAAGTATAAAAGTATATCAAGTCAAGGTCTTGGGGAAAGAATATCAGTTTTGAAAAAGTCTGAAGTTTAATTTGGGAAAACAGCAAGCACATTTATTTTATTTTATTTATTTTTAAAATTACTTTATTAGAAATTATTTAACAATAAAGCCAGCTTCAACCATTCAAAATTACACAAATTGTTATGTTTTGTCCACAGGTGATTGGCAGTTGCCTTTTAACCCCAATCACACAAGAAGTGCCCGCTTTTTCATCGACAACTATAACGTCGTGCAAGTGCCGATGATGTTTAAAGAGGATAAGTTCTACACAATGGAAGATGTTCACCTTGGTGCTAAAGTCCTGAAGCTACCGTACCGAGAAGGTGTGTCTATGCTTATCCTGCTGCCCAACAAAGACATGGACTACACTGTAATTGATGATGAAATTACAGCTGCGAGGTTTCTTAGCTGGATTAAAAAGCTGTATAAAACGTAAGTGCAAGGAAAAAGGCATAGATTTCTTACATTTTTAGCTTTAATACTAATATGTTATCTTTATTTGCATTTTATACTTCAGTAATTGTGAAGAAAAATGTTCATGTAAAAAGTCACAACCACAAATACTATCCTCATATCTTGTTCCTAGCAAACTCGATGTCAACATGCCAAAATTCCAGATGGAGCAGTCATACTCCCTACACACACTTCTACCAGATATGGGTGTTTCCCATATTTTCAGTGATGGAGCCAACTTGACAAAATTGACGAAGGATGAAGGCCTCAAAGTCTCAGAGGTTTGTATTTAATTGTATTTAGTTGCACTGTGATGTAAAGTACTTATCATCTGCATTTTAGAGTCTAAGGATGATAAGATGTATACTATTTGGACATTCACAGATGCTGCACAAGGCTGTGATTGATGTGGATGAAACAGGGACGACGGCAGCAGCTGCTACAACAGCTGGGATTATTCCATACTCCTTACCCCGGTCCTTCATCATCAACAGGCCATTTTTCTTCTTCATTTACCATGAAGACACAAACTGTCTCCTGTTCATGGGCAGGGTGATCGATCCTACCAAAAACTAGCTACTGCTCGAAAGGTTTAGTAGTTGCAGGTGTCTAAAAGCTTATTTAGATCATTTTTAGATTTTATCTTGGTTTAAAATGTTTGTGCTTGCCTGTACTATAACAGCCTATGCATTCTTCAATAAAGAACATCCTTAAGTGTGCGAAAGCATTTGAACACTAAAGAATTTGTGTACTTTATATGTAATCATGCAGCATTTTTAAAGAGTTTATTTAACTTATGAAGGGGGAGAATTTCTCATCCTATAAGGGAGTGCATAAACTCAATATAAACATCCAAGGTCAATTTGGACATTCCTGGTTTTCACTGAGAAAGATCTTAAAACAAACTAGAGCTGACACATATAAGTAGTGGGGTAGAAAACAATATTTAGTGATGTAAAAGTAGAAAGTCAAAATAAAATGAAGGATTAAAATAGTCAACAAATACTTCAAATCCACTTCTACTCCATACATCACTCACACTACATTAAATAACCAAGAAAGAGGAGAAAGAACATATTGCAGCAGAGGATTAGTGGTGCCTGAGATCTGATATTTTTCAATGGGTAATAAAATGCTAAAATAATATCTGGCTTGTCATGTGCCCTGAATCACAAACATGTTGTATCTCGCAATAAATGCTAATTATTAATGTGCATTTCAAGTGCATCTGACAGCTGATTCATTTGCGAGTAAAACCCGTTAATAATTTGGACTACACACCTGGCGCGCATGTGACGTCAACGCAGACTCCACACCACAGAGTGGAGTGTGACGTCACATACGCAATGTATTGTAGTCTTTTACTAATCCCACATAAAAACGTTTGTTCCCATCACAAACAGGTGGTCTGCCTTTGCCACATCAAATATTTGTTATTAAACGCTATCATATGTGAATTTCAGAGAACTTGTCAAACAGAAACAGAGATAGTTTGACTCGCTCCATTCACTCCCATTCATACTCATGGACCGGAAGTAGAAGTGCGTGACTTAGCCTCTCCATAAGACTTAAATATTACACACATACATGAAATACATTACTGAACACTATAGAAATGAAAACATGTAATAAAAGTGTCTTCAAACATGATATTGGAAACATTGAGAGAAATAGCAAAAAGCAAGCGTCAATCGCATGCGCTCAATGAAGTTTGTAAAGTATTGCGCAATCAGGGGAGAGGCACAGCTCATCACTGCCCCCGCCTCTGTTGTATTTGAACAGGAAATACAGAATGTCAGCAATTTTCACTATAAAACAATCCAAATTAATAGGAACCATACCAACATTGCATTGAAAGAACAGATCAGTGGACATATATTAATAGTTATTAGTATTATTATTATTATTTATTAAAATCTTTTTTTTACTTGTCACGATTTCCCCAACTTAATAAATAGAACACAACCAAAACAATTTTAATAAGATCATTTAATTCGGGCGGTTTGAGTTAACATGAGTCATTTTTTCAGTAATCAAATACTTATTGGGTTTAGAAAGGCGTGATTGTAATCCTCATGCGTTTTTTGTTGGTTTGTTTACTTTTAATAAAGATACATCGTATGTGATTCCATCCAGGAAGTACTGTCCTCGGTGTTCAGACAAATAAAGTTTTTCAAACCACGTGATGAACACTGTCATGGCTGCGCCCTCGTGCCAGGCGTGTTTGTAATCGGTTGTAAAATACTTCCATACTTCAAGAAACTACAGTTCATTGAGGTATGGCGATTTTTCATAGTTTTCATTTATTTTTCCAGTAAAGTTGCTCATGATTTACGTTGTTAAGGTTTATTTTGTGAGTGTTATATTCACGCAAATATTACTTATTAGCTAACTCAAAGAATTGGCGAATAGAAGGTACATGTAACAGCTTGTTTGACGTAAACCCATGTGACTTAATTGGCCTATATGCTTATGTGTATGTGTGTTAAATCCTAGGAAAATGAAGTCGAAAAAGTCCGGGGTGCAAAAACGAGCAAAGCGAGGCATTCATGTGAAAGGCCAATGGAAAGCTGTAGAGCTCGACCCCAGTCTGTTCTCCGAGGAGGGGATGGAAGGTCTTGTGTGTTTTGAAGAACTGACCAATTATCGTCTGATTGACCCTGAAAAGACTGCAACTGAAGTAGCTAAAGCGTTGGAAAAAAAGGAAAAGAAGATAAAAGCTAAAAAGAGAAAGGCCAGCGAGACGGAAGAGAAGGTGAAGGAAGGAGAAGAGAGTGTTGCAGCTGAAACGCCAAAGAAAAAAGCAAAGAAGAAGCCGAAGAAGAAGAAACCGTCTGGGGAGGAAACCACTCAAACAGATACACCGTCCACAGTAGAAGTGACCCAAACAAAAGTAGCTGCAGATGATAAAGTAGTGGATGAGGCTGCAAAAGGCGATACTTCAGAAGAGCCAGCTGTCAGTTCTGGACAGAACACACAATCAAAACCTGCTGAGAAGAACAAGAAGAAGAACAGGAAGAAGAAGAAGAAGAAACAGATGCATCAGGGTGAAATAAATGCTGTTCCAGAGGGCCAGCCTGAGAAAGAGTTTCTATTGGATGATGAGACTGTGGAAAAAGAAAAAGCTTCTCAAGACAAACAGACAAAGCCCCCCAAAAAGCAGATAAAGAATTGGACGAATGCTGCTCTTTCCGGCTCCAATGACAAAACTACTGACATGCGTGCATGGAAAGATCTGTTTGTTCCTGCTCCTGTGTTAAAGGCACTGAGCAATCTTGGATTTAGTTCGCCAACCCCTATTCAAGCTCTGGCATTGGCTCCGGCTATCAGAGATCATATGGATATTCTAGGTGCAGCTGAGACAGGTAAGCTAAAATTTCTGATCCTTAATAAGTAATGTATTGTCTTCAGATTTCATTAAGTCAAGTTCATCTGAACTTTTTCATCACAGGTAGTGGAAAGACACTGGCATTTGGTATTCCCATGATCCACACTATCTTGGAATGGAGAAAACATTCAGATACATCTGTTGAGGAGGACACTGCACAGCACAAAAAGGTGGAGAGCTTGTATCTTCAAGATGATCCCACAACTTCAGAAAATGTGGTCAGTACTTCCAGCCTATTTAATGAATCCACATCCAAAGATGATGATGAAAAAGAAGAGGACAATGATGTTGATGCAGATGAAGAAAACGATGAGGAAGATGTTGGTGATGAAGCAGATGAAGAACAGACAGTTGGATGTGTTAAAGTCGTTGACAATGCTGACTTTGACTTTGATCCCACCGCTGAAGAAGAAGAAAAAGAAAAAGAAGACGCTCAACAAAAACCTCTGCTCGGTCTGGTCCTCACTCCCACCAGGGAACTGGCAGTTCAGGTCAAGCACCATATTGACGCTGTGGCAAAATTCACGGGTAAGTCGCTAAAGTGAAAGTGTTTTTATAATATTTGAATTAGTTTATGTCAGGAAACTCAAACTTGTATTGTTGTACAGATATCAGAACAGCAATAGTTGTGGGTGGATTGTCCCAAGAAAAACAGAGGAGGCTGCTGAAGCATAGACCAGAGATCATTATTGCCACTCCAGGGCGTCTATGGGAGCTGATCAAGGAGAGACATCCACATCTGCTGAACCTCAGACAGCTCAGGTAAACCAAATAGAAACTCAAGTTAAAGCCTTCACTAATAAATGCCTGCTTTGTACTTGACCTACATCATTTTCCTCATGTATACATAGGTTAATACTTTGGTGTATTCTCACTTATATGTCTGTTTTGGGTGTTCTTACATCCCAATTACAAATATGTCAAAATGCAGATAGCCTCCATGTTTGGAATTATTCATATAATCTGTCAATGTCTAAATTTTGTTGTTGCTCCCAAATGTTTGGAGTCTGTCACAGAATTATTTGTTTTATTTCGACAAATGTGACTGTCTTTCAGTCATGTGCATTTTCCCCTTTCAAGCTTAGTTTTTGTTTATTATTATGAGCTGTGTGACAGCCATGTCAGCTGAAAACTACACAATCATAAAATTTTAAATGACGACATGTCAACTTAACATAATAGGTATAATTGTCCTCATTGTACTTTCAGTACATACTAAGAAAAACATTTAATAATACATTTAAAACGGTCATGATGAACAATGAGTTTAACAGAACTTTATAGTGATAAAAACAAACGCAAGATATAGAGGTATTTTGTGTGTGTATGTTTTAAATGAACAAGGTCTTTTATAAATAAGATTTATATTATTTTTATTTAGATATGTCTTGGTGTTTTGTTCCACAGGTGCCTGGTCATTGATGAAGCAGATCGTATGGTAGAAAGAGGTCACTTTGCTGAGCTTGAGAGTCTGCTGGAGATGCTGCACACTGTGCACTTCAACCCCACAAGGCAAATGTTTGTGTTTTCTGCGACTTTAACCATGGTGTACAGCCTTCCTACCCGCATCTTGCAGAAGAAGAAGAGGAGTCTGGACCAGCGCAGTAAACTGGAAATTCTCATGGAGAAAGTTGGGATTAAATCAAAACCAAAGATCATTGACTTGACCAGGAAGGAGGCAACTGTGGAAACACTGACTGAGACACAGATCCACTGCCAGAAGGAAGAGAAGGACTTCTTCCTCTATTATTTCCTGCTCCAGTACCCTGGACGCACCATGGTGTTTGCTAACAGCATAGACTGTATCAAGAGGCTTAACTCCCTCCTGGTAATCATGGATTGTAATCCACTCCCTCTGCATGCTAATATGCACCAGAAACAGCGTCTGAAAAACCTGGAAAGATTTGCAGAGAGGGAGAGGTGAGTGTTGACACACAGGAGACACACCCATGGTTATGGGGTCGTGTGTGTTCTGCAGTAATTATGAAGCAGTCATTATCTATGAAGAAATGTATAAACCTGTTAAATTAAGGGCTTAACGGTTTATTTGCTTTTGCATTAAATGCCCTGGATTAAGTTTCCCAGGAGAAGCTTCACCCTAAGTCATAAAAATGGAATCTGCAAGTTTGCAACCACAGTACTTTGATGAATTAAAGCCCATATGAAAATGCAAACATTTTAAAGATTTTTTTTCTACTTTATCCCACACAAAATTATGTGTTCAGCAGATTAATAAGAGAAGGATGATGTTGTGTTAAAGGGCTGACTTTTTATGTACAAGAGATTTATTCACCTCAGTAGCTGCAGGTGGAAAACCATGAGGCAGGTTTTTTTTTACACTGCAGTCGAAAAGCAGACAGCATTTTATTCATATCCTTTTTCTTGTAATAGGCAAATGTATCTGGGCTTGCTGTCCTAGAAAATTCAGTTCATTGCTGTTTGTGGAATCTATTGCATAGTGCATTGGTTTTGTGTGAGTGTGACCTCTTTATGCAAAGTTAGTTGGACAATTAAATGTTTCATGTTCATTCACAGTTGTGTTCTTCTGACAACTGATGTGGCAGCGAGAGGACTGGATATCCCGAATGTTCAGCATGTTATTCATTACCAGGTAAGCCTTTGGACAATTCATAGAGTTTATTACATTTAATAAGACATGAATATCAACAAAATGCCAATAATATTATTTACACCACAGCACATCTGGGAACCACTGTCAGGAGAGGTTCTACTTTACATCTATGAATACTGTTTTTCCATATCAGCTTCTAAAATAATTTGAGTCTGTTCTTTTTTTGTACAGTCACTGAAACCAAATACGTTTTTATAATTAACATTTTAAAGTTAGCCATTTCACTAAATTATTCAAATGTAAGCACCCCTGAGTCTTGTATATAAAGAGCCCTGCTGCAGCAGTCACTTTCATTGGCATTAATAATGTTTTACTCTTAACAGGTGCCCAGGACCTCTGAGACGTATGTCCACCGTAGTGGCAGAACGGCAAGAGCAACCAAAGAGGGCCTCAGTTTGTTGCTCATAGGTCCAGACGACATGATGAACTTCAAAAAGATTTACAGAACTCTCGGAAAGGACGAGGAGCTGCCCATGTTCCCCATTGAGGAAAAATGCATGGAAGCCATCAAGGTAACATCCCTCAGCATTTGGTCCTGTCGGTATATGCCATTCAAATGTTTATATTTAGTAGTTTAATGCTGAGTGTTCTCTGCAGGAACGGGTAAACTTGGCCAGAAAAATAGAAAAGATTGAGTTCCACAATAGCAGGCAGAAGCAGCACAACTCCTGGTTCAGACAAGCAGCGGACGCCCTGGAGATAGAGCTGGATGATGACCTCTTAATGGGTAAGACCAGTGTGACCAACATCAGTAATACAAACTCTGGTAACAAAATTGTTAATGTAGAACGTAATTATTGCATCTTTGTTCTCAGGTAAAGACAGAGATGAAGAAACTGACAGACAGCAGCAGAGGATGGTGAAAGAGATGAAAAAACAATTGAAGCATTTTATCTCCCAGCCTGTGTTTAAGAATGTAATGAAGACCAAGTACCCAACTCAGATGGGAAAATTCCCCCTGCATAAGATGGTTCTGCCCGGGAAAGAAAGTGCTCTAAAGAAAGTTTCAACAGAAAAGCAGAGGAATAAAAATATGCTGGCAAGGAAGAAACAAAGGAAGAAAGAACAGAAGCAATGATATGGTAGTGAAAATGTATACTAAATAAGGTATTTTGGCAAGGTTTATGTAATTTTTACACTTATTTTAAACTGTAAAAATCTTTACTTATTGTGAAGTTGGAATCTTTGTAAAAGCATTTCTTATTCACTATATGCAGCAACAATTTCCAACAAAAAAAAATCTGTTTATACAAGTCAAATTCTCCTCTTGGATTTATTCAAAGTCAATATTCCTGAGATTCATTAAGTCCTAATGCACCACTGGTCATGGCTGAGGATGCGGGTACACAATGTTATAATGCGATGTTTGGTAGAGGAGGTGTACAGTAGGTTCTGCACCCTCTGGAATAATATGGTGAGCCAACTGCTGTTCATCACCCTCCGTAGATACAATGTGGATGCCGACGTCTAGAGCCTGTGACAGTGCCAAAATGTCCACATGGTCACACTCCATCGCCATGGCCTCTACTTCCTGAATAAAGAGAACAAAGATTTCAATTTTCTTTTAAGGAAAAGATGAAACCATAAACATACGATCTGTTTTTTTTCTCACTAGGGGGCAGTAACATGTTACTTACTTGTTGACAGTAGACACGTAGGTTAGGGGCCTCCACGAAGTTGCAAAAGAAGTCAGTGTGCTTTTGCAGGTGAGCTGAGGTAAGGAGCCTGAGATACTGAACCACACTGTCAGAGGTAGTTGGATCGTTGAAGAGCCTGAATAAAGCGTCCTGTTGGTCATCAGCCTGGCAATGCTCCACAACAGTTAAGAACTTAAAAGAAGAAAAACTGACTTTAGTGCAGGGTATTTTATATTCACAGTACATCCTACATTTCTGTATATGCCTCATGTTCTTTTTCTGATAACTGGTAATCCTTAAACTGATGAGCTACCAGGACCTATACTTTAATATGAGTTGGCTCAAAATTACCCCAAATAGAATTGTGCTTTATGCTGTAAACTGTAAAAAAAAAAAAAAAAAAAAAAAAACATCTCAGTTCATTGGGGGAAAAAAATCTGTGTTGAAAAACAAGTTTGGGAGGGGGGGGGTGCCTGAATTAAACAAAAAAATGTTAATGGGACAAATGTAAAATATCTTGCTTGAATTTCTTTAATATTTTCCAGATCTGTTGTTTAAAAAAGTTATATCTACTAGATATAGATTCTACTAGACTATAGACTAGAATATACTAGGAATGAGAAAAATATACTTGGTAAGATTTAGATTTTTTTCCAGTGCATACAAATCCATATGGCCTCATGTCAAAGGCAACCTATTTGAGGATAAGATGTAATATAAAATTAATTTAAAAAATAATAAAATTGAATTTCAAAGCTACTGCAAGAAAAAAAGTGTTAGGGTAATTTTGTACCTCACTTATTTTATTATTTTATCATTTAAGGGTTAAAAGGAATTTAACTATACAGTATGGGAGACATTGGTATTTTCATATAGTGTATGATCTGAGAAATTTATATGTATATCAAAATTATTCATACCCCTTCCATTTTTGTGATAAAAGGAATGAGACATAGAAGGAGACACAAGACAGGCTGTAGACACTTAGAGGAACCATTATCCGGAACAAAAACTACTGTATTGGCTATTATGAAAAGACATTGGACTGAGTAAACCTAGGGTATGAATAATTTTGAATAAGGTGCTTTTGGAAATCGACTAATACTGCTGAAATAAATTTTTTCCAAATATCATTTGTTGTTTTTCCTTCACTTCCAGGTAAGACAGAAACTGGATAAATCGTTATTTTTATGATAAAAACAAAAAGTCACAAAAACATGTTAGGGGTATGAATAATTTTGAGGACACCATATATATATATATATATATATATATATATATATATATATATATATATATATATATATATATATATATATATATATATATATATATATATATATATATAGATAGATAGATAGATAGATAGATAGATAGATAGATAGATAGATAGATAGATAGATAGATAGATAGATAGATAGATAGATAGATATAGTGTTATTGCAATAGAAAATTATTTACTGTGTTGAGGTGGTCCTTGAAGGAACTCTCATCAAATCCCGCACTAGATAAGTCTTTGGAGGTATCAGTGATTTTCTCCTTGAATCTGAAATTTAAATCGATACCATGAAGCTTGCACACTTAACCTAATGGTCATTTCTGTAAATACTAAGACATGCAGACTGTGTATTCCTTTGCACAGACTAACCTCTGTAACGCTCTGACATTGTGTAGGACTGACTCCAAGTGTGCAAAGCAGAAGGCTCTGTAGAAACAGTTTCCATCCCCACGCACTTGTCTCACAGTGGAAAACTGGCTGCGCAATTCCTGGCGAAAGACAACAGTTTGGATTGTTATTCAAGAGGACATGTTACTTTAAATGGGTGACTGACTATGGCCACCAAATTCCAGCTGAATAACCCACTTTCTGTTTAGCAGCTGATGTCTGTTCGTTAATAAGCGTAGAGATTTCCTCTCTGTGTGCAATAAGGCAGCCAGCCTCCATCTGTCGTAAACAACTTCACCATCGGCAACGAATCTACGACACACGACTTTTTTTGGTCAGGGGTTCCACGGAAACATACATCCTCTTGTTAAGATAAAACAAACAATGTAAAACCCACAGTTACATCATTATTTTAGCAAGAACCAAACACGTCAAAACGGGATTTCACCACTATCTAATTACGTTTCCATTTTCTGCAAACCGGATGTTTGGATGTACCACGTGGTCAGGTAAATTGTACCACGTGTTCTTGTTAAAGGGACAGTTCACTGGTTTGTTTTAGTTGTTTTCACACAGTGCATGAACACCAACATACAATATAATAATAACAACACTTAATGTTTTTATATTAACCCTTTATAGGACTCTCATAGAAATAATTTGGAATAAAAAAATATAACCTTGGTGTATTGGAGGACATCATTATTACTTTAAATTTTAATTTAAAAAATCATGCAGAAAATCAAGGTTAATGAAGTTATCATATTTGATTCCTTACCCGTAAGTGGAAAAAAGGAAATATAAAAAATACAACAAAAACACATAAGTGCTGATCCTGACCCCTGCCCAAACCCATATTATGCCTTTGAACATCAATATTTTTATTAGTACCATCACTTCATGGTACTTAACAAAGCAGGTGCACTCAATGTTCATGTATCTTGCTAATTCTGTAGACCACATTGGAGTTGAGATTGTTGACTCACTGTCTTGTAATGTGTGTGGGAATGACCAAAAATAATCACTTGTCCAATAAAGGAGGGGCGTTATCTCACATAAAATATACTAAATCTTACATACTTTAACAAGATTAACTGGAAAACACGGCAAAAGTACTGGTTAGAACTTAACTATATTGGTTAGTGACATTTATATAATAGATGTATACATCTTCCACTAGAAAGAAACTGAGAAGTGAGTGTAGCATAATTTGTAGTGTTTTGAAGTAGATCTGGTAGCTCCTCGTTTTTAGGAAAGCCCATTCCCCCATTAATTCTCATAATTTACCATTTTGGCCAAATACTGTATATTTGAAACTACAGGCAACATGCATTTTTGCCTTAATTTACTTAATAATATAAGTTCAGTACCCTATTGCGGCATTCAATAGACATTGCATGGTATAACTAATGTAAAGATGAATGTATTCTCTAATTAATGCCCAGGCCCAATTAAATGAAATACTGAGTGGAGATTAAAAGTTTCACCTCACACTCTTCTGTTTACAACAAATTAGTAGAACATGCTAGCATATTCAGTACATACAGGTTAGACACTATAGATCATAATTAGCTGCAGTGATGAATGGAAAAACAATGAAAAGTAGTATGATGATTAGTATAAGGTATCCTTAGATGTACTTCACCTGCAACAAAATTAATGATCATAATATGTAACTAAACTCTCCAAAGTGTATGTAGAGACAAAACTGTTGGCTGGAATGTTATCACATTAGTCACCTGAACTAAACATTGATGAACTAGACTGCAAGGTGACAAAGAGAAAGCATTGGCACATTTTACAAGAGGCACAGTAAACTATTTGAGTTTAATATTTGGAGGAACTAACTGCCTGGGTGTCAGTCAAGGTGTGTAAAACTGTTAGGGCCGATAAGGCTGGAACTGTTTTTCCATCAGTATCTGTATATTTATTTACAGTTTAGAGCACTAAAGTCTATTCTCTGACTTTACTACTCAACTGCACAAACTCATTTATCATATCACTCACTCCTTTGGCAAAACTTTAAGCTGATTCTCATATGTAGACAAATTTCTCGCACCCGTGACACACTGTTTTGTCATACTCACATTCTCACTCTCTAAAACAAATATATAAATAACACATTTATAAAATGGTGACCACAGGAGGCAGATGTTCAACACAAATATAGCTCAGTTGTCAATAAGTAGACACAACCACTCAAAACTAAACACACTTGTTTCAAACCAACTGCACATGATATATGCCAGCACTAGATAGAAAGAACCTGAAAGGCAGAGGATTATTTTACTGCTGAAGATGTTTAAAGTTGAAGTACTTTTAACAACCCATATAACAGTTGGATAGTTTAATCTCAAATTCCAGAAGATCATCACATGTTTGCACTGTGCTGTGAGAACTATATGTTTGTATAAGGTTAATTTATCATAAGCTTAGAAAAACAGGCCTCTTATCAGCTTTGTGATTATGCATTTTTTCAGTAAAGAGGGTTTTTAGTAAGTTTATTTTCTTAAGAAGAGGGGAAATGTCCTTAACCAAAAAAAAACATCACTTCATCCTAGAGTTTATTCCAAACATTTTTAATCAGTACATTTGTAGATATGAAGGTCTAAGGACAGAGGATGCTTGAGACTTTTTTTATCTATTTCTGTGGTTGATTGTGTTTTTGTAAAGCCCTGTGAGACAACATTGTTGTGACTTGGAGATTTATAAATAAAAATGGAATTGACTAGATAAGTGGAAGTAACTGGAAGGAAATGTGGAAAGTAAACTAACAAATAAACATTCTGAAGTGCAATATTAAACTAGATGTAATGGAGTAGATGTGTAAAGTAGCAAAAATGGAAATACTGACAATGAATCTTCACTTTCTGTTACATTCCATTAATCATCTGTAGAAGGTTTTAACTGCAGAAAAAGAGTCTTTACCAGCATGAAAACTGACTATTTATACAGTATAACACCACCCTTATGACATGGATCTACAGCTGTGTGGTTTGTAGCTTTCAGATATAAGTGCACAAACAAACACCTGAACAGATTCATGTCTGGTCGGTTTGATTAAAATGACCAGAACTGTAACATTACAACATAATAAGTATAATTATTGAACAGGTTTGTTGTCAGTCTGAAAAACCATGAAAACACAGAGTAACAGAGTTTATGAGACTAACTCCAAAATGTTTGGTATATCAGATGTGGTATATCACATGCTTAAGTACTTAAGTAGAAATACTTAAGTAATTAAGTAGAAGTACAGCTACTTGTGTGAAAAAGTACTCTGGTAAAATTACAAGTCCTGATTCAACCCCTTTATTAAAGTAAAAGTAAAAAACAAAAACAAAAAAAATCAATTGTAATAAAGTACAAAAGTAAAAAGTAAAACTGCATTTTTTTTGCCCTGGATCAAATAATACTTATTTAACCAGGAAAAATCTGAAAAGTTTCAAAAGTACCCAAAAATAAAGCCTTTAAAGGTGAGTTACTGTGTAGATAATGTGTTTGATCAGGTCACAGTTCTCAGTTTAGTGGATATGCGCAGGAAATTTAGGAAGAGTGTCAAAAAAGTCACAATTGAGACAAAAAGGTCATCATTATGAGATACAAAAAAGTAATACATATGAGATTAAAAAAATGCATCATTATTGGACAAAAAAAAATCAAAATGATGAGACAAAATGTCATAAATATGAGACTTGAAATACATATTTATGAGAAAAACAGTCAGAATTCTGAGATAAAATGGCACAATTGAGAGTTACAAAACCCATCCTTATTTAGTTTTGATGTGCTTGTTGGTCAAGCCATCAAAAATTAATTATTAGTCACTCATTACTGATCCTCTATTTAAAGACGCCACCTGTGATTTAAATATTTCAGCTGCCAAGTAATCATAAGATTAATGTTTATGGTTCATGGTGATCAGTGACATTTAATGACCCAGTCAAGGTCAATTTCCATCACAGTTTATGATTGACACACACAAACAGTGTTACAGAAGTGCATTTTGCAACATGTCACCTTTGACCTCCAGAGATCTCAAAAACTGTTGGCCGTAGGTGATAACACCAAATATGAGAATTTTAGAAATCTTCATTCTGTATCGTTTGGTACCAATCTGAAAGTTCTAGTGACCCTCCGTTCTTGAGTTATAACCAATATTGTGATTTTGACTTTTTAGTTAATTGTGACCTTGACCTTTGACCTTTACTCAAATTGATCATTGCATCTGATGCACATTAACTATATGTATAGGATAATGTAATTTCATGGTGATACCTCAAGTATTTATTGAGTTATAGCATGATATGTCTCTGTGGACATACACACAGATACACACACACACACACACACACACACAAGGTGATTACAATAATCTCTCCCAATCAATGTTGGGCAATATTAAATATGGACCTGTTGAGTTTAATTAATGAACCATTTAGACCCAAGCAGAGAATTTAGTTTATGTAGACAGACCACAGGGAAATGTTTTAAAATTAAAAAGTCAATTTAAAAAAAGTAAAGTATCACTCCTTTAAATCTGAACTTAAGCTTTGTATAAGATGCATAATGATGCCCAAGAAAATGAGTAACATCTTAGTTCAGGAAATGTCACTTTTACATACCTTGCATATGTTGATGGCAATAAAATACATTATCACAGTGTTTATTTTAAAATGCAAAAATGATTACATACAACAGATTTACACACTTCTTCTGATCTTCTAATAAATGTGATTGTAATGATTATCATGATTTAAACATGTTGTGCTCCTTTTGATTTTGACACAGTTCAAGATCTTAGTGCAAAATACATTGAACAACATTTTATATTACTGTAGCAACATACAAAGCACATAAACATAAAAAGGCACAGAAATGAAACATGATAGAAGAAACACTGTTCTAAACGAATACAAATGTTTATACACTATTAACATTTCCATCAACTGAATGTACCACTCCTACTGCTTTTACTTGGACTTTTAAGTTGTGTTTTGCTGCTGATATGTTTCATTGACCCCTTCCCTCTTTTGTCTGTCAAAGCTGTTTTACTCGTCATAGCAGATCCAGACTCCATCAGTCTCCGAGCTCGCCTCTCTGTGTCTGCCTTGTCCAAAATGTACTCCTGAAATCATATGGTAGCAGAAGTTGTAAAAAAACTCACATTCTGTAGTTAAGTAGAAGTACAGCTACTGGTGTGAACAATATTCTGGTAAAAGTAGAAGTACTGATTCAACTCCTTTACTTAAGTAAAAGTTAAAAAAAAAAAAAAAAAAAAGGACAATTTCAGAATTGTAATAAAGTACAAAAGTAAAAAGTAAAACTGCATTTTTTTTTGCAATTAACACAATAATATTTATTTAACCAAGAAAAATCTGAAACATTTCTAAAGTATCTAAAATAAAGCATTTAAAAGTGAGTTACTGTGTAGATAATGTGTTTGATAGGGTCACTGTACTTAGTTTTGTGGGTATGGGCAGGAACTTTAGGAAAAACATGGGGAAAAAAGTCACAATTGAGATAAAAAAAAAAAAATCAACATGAGATTTTTTTTAAAAATTACAAATGAGATTTCAAAAAATGCATAATTTTAAGAGAAAAAGTAAAAATTGTGAGGTAAAATGATAAAATCATGAAATAAAAAGTCAACATTATGAGACAAATGTCAAAATTGTGAGATAATAGAAACTAACTGTGAAAAGAAACTGTGACTTTATATATTATAAGTATAATATATAAAGTCACAGTTTCTTTCCTCCACTGATTTTTCCTCTGGTGACTTATTTTTCATACAGTCACATCTGTCTATTCTGAGAATGTAAAGAGTATAAAGTACAGATATTTATGCAAAAATGTAGGAAGTAAAAGTAAAAAGTTGCCAGAAAAATAAAAATGCTTAAGTACAATAATGAAGTACTTTTACATATAATTACTTTCCACCTCTGTACAGTAGAAGAGTTACTGCAACTGTAATTATGTTGCAGTAATATTAATCATTTTCAGTCTTTACCTTAACCATAGCCATCATTGTTAATACGTTCATGTTCTCCAGAGGTCCGTATTCGGAAAGATAACACTGCTCTGCCAGGTTGTTGATCGCCATGAGTATGGTTCCCACTTCTTTCACCTGAGAGGAAGTGGAATAAATGGCTGTAAATCAGGCTAGAATTCATATTTACTTACACTGATCTATCAGTAAAATGCTTCCAGAATAAAACAAATCAAATTTTTATCACATGTGTGTTACTGATAAAGAAAATTCAAGTCTTAAATGTTGATTGACTCAAGTTTCAAGCTCAAGTTTATGAATGATTTAGCACATTTAATGTCTAAATCAGATACTTTCTAAAAAAAATTGTAGAGCAGTGATATTAATTGCATACAGTTATTAACCAATAAAGACCTACAGTAAATATACACCAGTGACAAAAAGCATCTACTGATCTAAAATGTTTAATATCCATTGATCATTTAACACTATCAATAAATATAATTAATTAGTGTGAAATATAGTTTGTCATCTTTTCATGCTTATCAGATATGACCCATTTGGACATTCAGAGGCTCTGTAGTTACCATGGAAACACAGTCATCTTCGATATCAATGATTCACCAGTTAAACCTATAGAATTTGATCAATAACTGGATGGAGACACTGGGTTTATGTTCAGTTAATGCTATATTTGACTGAAAAAGTAATATTTTTCTGGTGTAATATATTAT
Organism: Siphamia tubifer; assembly: GCA_020466265.1. Classification (NCBI taxonomy): domain Eukaryota; kingdom Metazoa; phylum Chordata; class Actinopteri; order Kurtiformes; family Apogonidae; genus Siphamia; species Siphamia tubifer. The sequence goes on from CM035804.1 coordinate 33,431,998, forward strand.
ATATTATGTTATATGTTATAAACATATAACAAATATCTGGTTTTCACTGAAAAAAATGCAAAATGAAGAGGATAATATTACAATAAATGGTGATAAATTATTTAAGAAATATTAAATAGAGATAATATAAAGATTAATAGATTCAAATCATACCTTCTCTCTGGACTGGGCCTGGTCCATCAGCAGGTTCGCCTCTGTCTGTTTGTTCTTCTCTTTGAGGCTTTCTAACTCACTCTGCAGTTCAGACATTTCCTTGTTGGCCATCTGCATTAGACATTAAAACTTTATTATTATTTTTTCATATTGAGGAATAGTAACCACTCGTTACAAGTTTTTGTACATCTGTATGTGGAGTGAAACTTTGGAACAGTGTGTACATGCAACTCAACCAATGCCAATTTAAAGTGTTCTATAAACATATGGCCTGGTCCTTTTATAAAGACAAAGGAACTTAATACTGATGTTACTTAAATATTCTGTCTTATAATGTTAATGTGTGATTGTTGGTCCTCATCTGCCTCGTAAATGTTGTCCTTTGCCTTCTGCTTTTGTTCTTACCATTACTCTTTATGTGCTGTTCTTTACTGTTTGTGTTATTGTAGTTTTATTCTTAACATTGTTGGTATATAATTATTATAATGTAATTTGACGGTTAACTGTTACTCATGGTAACGCCTTCAGGAATGTACTTTGTTTCTATTTTTCACTGACATTTTGGTTATACTGTATAATGTAACTACTGTAAAATGACTTTATTCTAATTTGACATAGGTCTATTTTGTTCATTGTTATGGCTTGATGTCTAAGAACAGGAGTATTTAAAGCATTATTATGTTAAGTTATTTAATTATGACAATGTGGGTGCGATGAAATAACACTGGTCAACAAGTAAAATGCTTCCAGAATAAAACTAATGAAATGTTACTACATGTAAATAAAGAAAACTCAAGTCTTAAATGCTGGTTGGCTCAAGTTTCCAAAATAAGTCTAGGGTCAAAATGTGAAATTCTTCGAATTAACAGGAGAATAGATTTTAGTCCAAATGAATATTGGTCTCAGATCTACCATATCTACTTCTAAACACTGTCTGCACATTATGATCCATTCACATTACAGGTTTTTTCAAGTGGAATATTTACTAATCCATTGTATACATGTACATAAACCACCATATATGTGGAATAACACAACATCATATATATATATATATATTAAAAACATGAACTAACCAGCACTAAAGTCATTTGTTTTCTGATTTATCTTATTAAAGTATGTAAGATTTAACACATTTAATATCTGAAGAAGATACTTTCTAAAACATAGAGCAGTGTGAGTTCTTCTTCTTCCACTCCTTTAAATGAATGATTTTGGAACAGTTTTAAACTTGTATGTATTCTCTAAGTGTTTGAAATAAACAATAATGAATCAATCAATCAATCAATCAATCAATGACTCATGGATGGTACATTGTCATGGTTTTGTCTGACCAGTTTCTTTATACTGTGCTCTTGCTTCATGGTCTGCAGTTGCTGCTGATTGTCTTCCACCTCCATCTCTAGATGCTCCAAACGCTGCAGCAGATCCTGGTGGGTGATGGCCAGCGTCTCATGGCGCCGAATGATGGGCATAACTATGGTCTCTGAATCATTGTCAAGGTTATCTGAAATAAACATGTAGTTTGATGAAGCAGTTAAAACAAGTTCATGTGAAAATGTGCTCACTGTTGGTAGGAAAACACAAGACTTACTGCGGGGGAGATAGTCGAGAGTTTTCACCAGGTAGTCCTCATAGATTTTGTATTTGTTCATCCTGTCCTTTAAAACCTGCTGTCTGTGAATTCAAATATTTTAATTATATTTACTGTATTTTTTTTCCACATATAATTTCCAAACCATCAGTAATCTGTGCATTTTTCTTTTAGTTACCAAACTTGCATTAGATTTACTGTATTTCCAAATTGATCGCTAAGAATTTAAAATTCAAAGTTCTTACCTGACTTGAAGTTGTTGGAGTTCTTTTGTCAAATTTTCTATATCTCTCTGTTTTAAATTATTCTGTTCCAGGGCAACTTCATATTTCTTTAGTGCTTGTTGCTGCTTCACATCATGTTCAGCCACAAACTTCTCAAATTTCATCACTCTTTCTTTAGTCTGTGTGGGAAAAAAAAAACAAGCAATTCATTTGCTTAATAAGTATAAGTGACTGTCATCTATTTATTTTCTTATGTCCAACAAACAAAATATGAAGTATTTTTATTTTTCTCTTTTGTGTTTTGTTTTGGGTCCATTTGTAAAGAAAACTATGGTCATTAAAAAAAATACTTTGATTCAATTCACACAAAAAAGTAAGGTTCAAGGTTACTTTATTTATACTCCTGGGTAGATTTGTTTTGCATAAAGAATTATTTCACGTGCCATAGCAAAACAATACAGAATCCACATTGAAACCTGTTAAGCAGGTACTTGATCAAGTGTCAAAACAAAAGATAGAAGCGACAAAAGTGCTCAGCGTTCTACCATTGGAATGGATAATTAAAAAGATTAAAAATAAATAAATAAGACCAAGGTCAAAAACAAGAAATAAAAAGCACTGTGCAAGAATCCCTACCAAATAAAATAGCCCCAAAACTTGAAAATATCCTTAACCTTTAGTTTATAGTGTATGTGTATATAGTGTTATAGTGTATTATCAACTTAAAACGTACTTTTTAAAACTAGTGTTTAATTGTTAGCCTCTCTCCTCTATTTCTTTCTATTTTATATTTGTGTATGTTGTTTTTATTGTCTGGTTTGTAAAGCACTCTGTGTACCAGTACTGTGAAGGGTGCTATATAAATAACATTTTACTTACTTACTTACTTATGTACAGTAGTATATAGAAGCCCTTGTGTCTTACCTGCTGTTGTTTGGTTTCCAGTTCAGACCTTCTCTGTGCTAGAGCCTCCACACGACTCTTAAACTCTTGTCGTTTCAGCCTCAGGTGTTTGTCCACCTCATCCAGCTCTGCCTGTTTCTTCAGAACCAGAGTCTTTTGCAAAGTGTTCACTCCTGCCTCAAGGACTCTGCCAGAGGCCTACGCCAAACATAACCAGGTACAAAAGCAACACTCAAATTCGAGTCATTTAATACTGATCAAAATGATTATCTCTGAAGGAACATTTATAAATTATGGAAGAATATGTAATATGTTAATTTTAGTATAGAAGAGCCTAACAGTTTTAAGTTGACTTCATTCTTACCTCTGTTACAACAGGTATGTGATTGACATTTTCCTCAACTTTGTGTCTGAATAGAAAATATATTAGGATTAAAAACTGCTCTTATCACCATATAAGAGTTTACAAAGGGAAATGAGGCAGACATGCAGTCAGTTGTAGGATGTCATCTTAAAGCGCAGGCCTACCTGGTGTCCTCTGACTGTGTCACAAAAATATTCCTCATTCTATTTTCCACCGTGAGCTTTAGACGTGGGTCACTGCTGTCTAAGAAAGGTAAGGAAGAAGTCATGTTTGTGCTTTTCCAGCTTTTTGTATTCCACAAATTCAGTGTAGGTCCTGCAGTTAATCCACGTTCGGACGATAACAAGGGCAACGAAGGTCTTTCCGGATGTTTTCTTGGATTTGTGTGGCTGTTGCCTGGGAAACACAGGGAGGACAACAGGGAATGTGCAGGGATCGTTTCTCCGTTGTCATGGCAACTGCCAGGGAGGCGGTTCTGTTTCCACTGACTGAATGAGATGCATGGAAATTAGATAGTTAGAACACAGAGAGGAGTAAAACATTAGAGCGCTCACTCTGTTTTGATTCTTGTGAACCATGACATGAGGCCAAAAAACAAAGCAAAACAAAATAAGACAAAAGGAAAAAAATAACCAATGTGGTTTTATTTCTTTAAATAGCTAAGTAAATAGAATCAAAGAACATCTATAGATTGCATACAACAATTATATTATTATTTTACTGGGATACACTTTCTGGGCATATTTGATATGCATTGAAACTTTGAATAATTTCGAAGGCTGTCAAATGATTAAAACTTTTAATCAGATTAATCACATGGTTACTTTGGATTCATTTTGATTAATCATGATTAAATATTCACTTTTAATTTATATTGTTGTTTCATTTTACATGAGCAAATGTACTCATGAAGGAAGGGAATATGTTAGGTGACACACCTCTTTGGCTGAGGTTTGTGCTCTCAGAATGCTTTTCTAGTTTCATATGTTATGCTTATATCTTATCCATATACATCCCATACATACATGAGTATATGCAATACCCATTACCAATTTAACTTTATATTTGTAGTCATTCTATGTACAAATCTATATGTATGTGCTAATAATGTACCATCCTAGAGATAATATTTTGCAACACTGCATTAAATGCAGGATATATAAGGTGGAATAATGATTTAATCTCTTAATTCAATCTCGATTCAATGATTTAATCTCTTAATTCAATTATCCTCTCGCTCAAAATCAAATAAATGGAGTAAATTTAACATTAAAACACGTAATTATTGCATTATTTATATAACAGTCATAGTATTAAATAAAGAAATGCATAGTAGATCGACTGTGTAAATGTACTAAATGCTTAAGAAATCATTGCCTTAACCTCCTGAGACCCAGCAATGCATTTTGGTCCTCTGTACTGGACTTTATTTAAAAATACATTTTAAAAAAAAGTTCACTGAAAAGGACATTATATAAAAAAATATATATAAAAATGTATCTGAAAAAACTGTTGCTTCATGTTGTTTCCAATTAAAGCAATTATTTAATGTAAAATGGCAAAAAGGTTTACCTGCTGGTGTGAGGAGGATAAAAGCAGTAATGGATGATATAACACCAAGGTCTGCACATGCCACACATGGAGCTCTACTGTGATGTCAGCATGTGTTGGTAGATCTAACGAGGTGTCAACATGAACACACTAACACCAATGAATCCATCATGATGATTCATTTGATGAACGATTTTAACGCAATTAAATGGAACCGTTGTTTACAATTGTTTTGTTTCAAGTTGTTTTGTTGAAACTGTTGAATAAACATGTTAATTGCTTATATGTTCATATTTCTGCATATGTTTTGGATATTTTATCTTATTTTTGTTTGGGGTTTTTTTTCCCTATATTTTAGAAGAATTTTCGAATATAATTTTGATTTTTCATCACTTTTGTGTATTTTAGCATGCTTTTTATATTTTTTTTCGCCATGTTTTTTGTGTTAGTGTATTATTGTGTATTTTGTGAGAAATTTGCATTAAAAAAAACCCCACACCGACATAATGTGTTTTGATAGTTTTCTTTTCACAGAAACACTTCCAACTCAAAATAAAGCTTATGCTAGTTTGGGATTCTGCTAACACTTTGACTAAGGCCTTTGACCAGATCTTGTCAAGTCCAGTGAAGCATCATTCAATTATTCTGTTCCTCACCTGTGGAACAAACTACCTGAATACCTGAGGTCTGAGAAAATCTGTCAGTTCATTTAAATCAGGCCTGAAAACATTACTGTTCACTGGAGCTTTTACTTAGATTCTCATTTGTTTTAAAACATTTTTATGTCTCTATTTTAATAGTCTTTTAATCCTTAATCCTTTTTATTTTGTTATATATTTTATGTAAAGCCCTTTGAATTGTCCTGTACATGAAATGTGCTATACAAATAAATTTCCCTTGCCTTGCCTAAGGTGTCACCCAGCTTGGACAAACATTTTAAGTTTAGATATATTCCCTTCTTTCTTGAATCTGTTTGCTCATCAAAAATTAAATGCAATTAATATACAGTAGTTTCAAAACAAGTGGTGCCAGGTGCAACAAACCCCGTTCCCTCACACACATTTTACTCTTATCATTGCAAAAACGCATTTTTGGTGACTGTGACCTTTGACCTATATCCAGCAAACTTCACCTTGCACATTTCCTGAAAATGTCATAGAAATTGGTCTAGTAGTTTTTTTTTTCTGTAAAGCTGCTGACAGACAAACAGACAAACCGAACCAAAAAAAAAATACTCCTTTCCCCTTCATAGGGGGGCGAGGTAATGAATTTTGAATTATCATTAATTGAAATGAATCCAAAGGAACCATGTGATTTATCTGATTAAGATCTTAGTCATTTGGCAGCCCTACTAAGTATACCTGAAGTATGCCTGAAATGAGACTAAATGGATCAGTTCCTTTCCAAATAATGGTGCAGTAGGAAGGACTTCTGAGGAAAATGAAGATAATTACTGTTGCCTTTATTTAGAATGAAATGGAAATCTTTAAATGACATTAGATCTTGTCAAGTCCAGTTCTTCCAGCTGTAAACACACATGCTGAAAGACTTGTTTGTGTAAGATGAAACCCTGAGGCCACTTCCAGTTTAGTTGCAGGAAGTTTGAAAGAGGTGATTGTGAAAGAAGCATCTGTCATTATTGTGACTTCGTAAAAAGCACATTTTCACACTTGATCACGTCATAGCTGACACGACATGTGAGTGTTATCGTTATAAAACTGGATCATTCTAGAGTGTTGAAGCAGTTACTGTTGAGGATGATGAGGAACAGTTGTATATGGTGAGTGAAAACCCTTGACATGTTAAAACACAAGACTGTTTCGTTGTCTCTTAAACGACTACTTCTACTCTTAAATAGACTCGTTTTCATACTATTTTCACATATTTGCTGAACAGAAATATCTTACAACTTTAAAAGCAAACAGCATCTATACTAGATTTTAAAGTAATTATTCTGTAATGTGCTTCTGTCTGTAGATCAGTTAACTTTGCATAATGCTATACATTTCTGATGGATAATGCCTTTTCCCCCCCAGATGTAAACAAGTTTTATGTGTTATTTTAAAGTTGTTCTCCTGCTGTGTAGCTCACTACAACACTCCATATCACCTTACATCAGAAGAAGCAGAATCAAGTGGAACTAAACACAGTTGAACATGCCCTTAAAAGGTATCTATTCTCTTAGTCTGAGCTGCTGCTGTCTGATGTCTGCCAGTGCACATTTGAGCTCTTTAAAATGAGCTTGTTTTAATTTATACTATATAACTGCAGTGTACAGTATGAGTATATTCTGATATTATTATTTGAAGTATTTTTATTTTTACAGTCGCTTTAATTAATGGTCTGACGTTGACTTTCCACAGTTGTGGTCTGGTCTTAATCAGCACCTTAAGTATTACTGAAGAAAACAGCAGCACACTGTTGGATTCTGCACAGCAAATCTCTGTGATGCCTGCAGTCAACAGATTCAGGTCTCTTTACCAGAGACTAACCCGTGACATCAAGGATAGCCTGTCTCTGAATCCTTTGAATTTCCTAGAGCCAGCGAATGCTTCGACAAACTTGTACAGGTGAGGAAGATTTACTGCATCCATCTGTGTTTTACAAAATGAAATACTATGCAATGTCTTGACAGCTCATCTGAAAGAAAATGTGAAATGCAACATGTGCATCAGTAATGTTTTGTTGTATAAATGGTTTGTATGTTTATGACAAGTCATAATGGTTCTGCATGTAGATGATTATCAAAGGGAAGCAAAGTAACCTTTGTGTTAGTTGAACATGTGAAACCAAAAGTTGCTTGATATTTGTGAAAATGCTTCCTGCTGCATATTCAGTGTTCTATTTCAGATGTTGCACATGTAGGAGTATGCAAAACCTCTGAGACACAAAGAACACAGTGAATAACACAAGTGTAAAATGAACTGATAGCAGATACAGCAGTAACGCCTGCTTTATTTGCCTGGTAGAGATAACATTGTGTCCACGCTATGCAGCTGCTTGGGTTGATGTGATTTATTGGACTATAAAATATCTCCCTCTTGTGGTGATTGTTGTTGTGTAAATAAATACATTTTAAAAATCCAAAAACAAGACAGCATAGATGTGAGACAGGAGTGTCTATAAAAGTTTCCCTAACGTGATAACTCCATGCAGTTATATTATTTTCCACTTCTGTTGTGTTTATGTTTTATATCAGAGGGTGTCAAAGTCATTTTAGTTCAGAGCCCCTCGCAGCCCAATTTTATCTAAAGTGGAACATATACAATAATAACATAATCGCATATAAGTAATGACAACTTTCCATTTTTATTTTTGATTTAGTTTAGTTTTAAAAATTTTAATTTAATTATTATTTTTTTTACAATTATTTTCCTTTTAGAAAAAAAACAGATCGGATACGCAAAGGCACAAACATTTATTATCAGGCACAATATTGTTTGAATTTTAGAGTTAGTAAATGAAATGACACGTTTGACTACATCTTTACTGTCATTTTTGAATTTTGCAAATTCAATAAAGTGGGCCAGATTAAAATCACTGGCGACCGGGTTTTGGTCCGCGGACCGTATGTTTTCTAGGAGCCTAAATATAAACCATTATCATACGTTTTTATCTCTGGTATTTTCCTAAATTTGCCTTGAAAACGAGGGCTTCATTATTCTGCTGTAGTTGGACTCCAGCCTGTGACAGACACAGTTGTGTGTCTTATCAGTCGGTGTCTTTTCCGTTGACATATATGGATGCAGCAGGCTGACAAAGCGAGCCCAAAATAATCAGAGCACAGCTGAGACCCACTCGGACGCCCACGCAGCTCCGCCTCCTGCGTGCGTGGGGAAGCACTGCCGGTCCAAGCACCTCCAGTTATGACCAAATTCCGCTATAATGAATATTTATCACAGTTCCGTAATTCAGGAGGTAAAAATGAAACTGTTTTGTCGCGGCTGCAAAGACATAGAAGAAGAGAAGACAATGACCTGGACCGAAGCACAGAACAGGAGTGAGTCTATTGTCTACTGTGTGTGTGTGTGTGTGCGTGTGTGTGTGTGTGTGTCTCTATAGGATCCATGCGTTTGGTTGTAAACAATGCCCTAACACACAGGTATCAAACATAAGGTCTGGGGGCCAAATCCGGCCGTTCAAAGGGTCCAGTGTGACCCGTAGGATAAATAATAATAATGAAGATTTACAGTGGTACAGTGGTTAGCACTTGTGCCTCACAGCAAGAAGGACCCTGGTTCGATTCCCACACCAGACCTTTCTGTGTGGGGTTTACATGTTCTCCCTGTGTCTGCGTGGGTTTTCTCCAGGTACTCTAGTTTCCTCCCACCATCCAAACACATGCACTGATAGGTTCATTGGTGATGACAGGTGTTTGTCTATATATGTTCAGCCCTGAGATGAACTGGACACTCATACAGGGTGTACCCCGTCTTCACCCACTGTAGCTGGATTGTGGCCCTAGTGAGGATAAAGCGGATTCAAATGACTAGACGAGAGATATTAATGGTGTAAAATGATTTTAATTCATGTTCTATATACAGAATAATTAGATCTCAATTGAGTCGTACCAGTAAAATATGACCAGAATTGCCCATAAATAATGAAAACTGCAGATTTTAATGTAAAAAAAGGGAAATTACATGAAAATCTTTATATTAACAAATCGTCCTTTTACAAAAACCTGAATAAATATCTGAACAAATATGAACCACCTGAAATATCCGCAGAGAAGTAAGTGTCATTTTACAAATATTCTGCCTGTGACTAAATGTTTTGTGTATTTGTAATTGAAATGTAAATTGTTCTGCACATATGTAAATGACAAACTGATAGACTGAGGCAGAAAATTGTTAAAATTGCACTTGTTTTTCTCATGACATGTCGAGTTATTGATGTTATTCACATTTTGAGGGAAACGTTATAGATGTAAACATTATAATAATGCAATTTTACTCTTTTCACTGTTATTATTTTGCTGCTCTGGTTATATTCACATCATATTGGGCTGAATGTGGCCCCTGAACTAAAACAACAGGAAGTCAAATAATAATAAACATCCATATGTGTTTGAAAATACACACCACATTAAAATCCTCTGTGTGTGTTTTTCATCCAGACAGGTGGACCCAGTGGTGTCTGCCATCAGGGGAGGGGATATAGAGGCTGTTAATGGTCTGGTAACATCTGCTCCTCACAGCCTGATGAAGGAGAACAACAATGGATGGATACCTTTGCATGATGCTGCCTTCTGTGGACAGACTGAGTGTCTGAGGATACTGCTGAGGGGTATGACTATACAGCCAATACATTTGTCCGATTCTCTGAGATGTCAAAATTAGAATTTCCCCACTGTGGGACTAATATAGGATTATCTTATATCGACGCATTGTCAAAAACAAGTAATTTATTTTTAAAAAACTAAAACGATTTTCCACTCCAGTTCATCTGCATTCATTAGAGAAACATAAATCGCAAGAAAATAACTCATCTCATTAAAAATATAAAGTGATTTCTGCTCCAGTCCATCTCAGATTCATTTGATACAAATAAATTGCACAAAAACAAGTAATCTAATTTAAAAATATATATATATATATATATATATTTTTCTGCTCCAGTCCATCCAGATTCAGTAGACAAACGTACATTGCAGGAACAGACAGCGTTGCTCCTCGCTGTGTCGTTCGAACATTTGTCATGTGCACGGTGTCTTCTGGAGGCAGGCGCTGACCCTGACATCAGCAACAAGAACAAAGAAACTCCTTTATACAAAGGTACAACTGTGGAGTCAGTCTAGTCACTGCTTATATATATATATATATATATATATATATATATATATATATATATATATATATATATATATATATATATATATATATATATATATATATTGTTACAGCCAGGTTTGGGTCTGAAGTGACTTACTGACTGTCTGTTTTTCAGCTTGTGAGGTGGAGAATGTGGACATGGTGAGTCTCATTATCTCTTATGGAGCCTCTGTGAACCAGCGGTGTGGTCAGGCCTGGACAGCCCTTCTGGAGGCTGTGTCCAGGAACAACACCGACATCTGTGACATACTTCTAAGAGCTGGGGCCACGGTCAATCCTGCCAACACCTACAGCATAACACCTCTTATTGTAGCAGCTCAGTTGGGACACCTGAAGGTGCTGTGTTACCTTATTGAAAAAGGTACCATTTGAAACATTATTAGTAACTTTTAAAAAGAATGAAAGGCTGCACACAGGAAATGTTTCTGAGCATTTGTTCCAGAGGCAAAAATATTTTCAGCATTTGGTTCCATACAGTAAATTTCCCAGTGTAAAAAAAAATGCATTGTCAAAGTATTTTAATTCTTTCTGAGTTATTCTAACAATGGACAATGTTAAATTTAACAAGATAACTTCCAGTGTTGGTGGGAAAAAATTGAGTTAACAGAGGTTTTACACTGTCAATTAAGTGTTAAAATAAACTGATTCTCTCAGAGTTAATTCAACACTGATAAGACCAAGATAACTTTCAGTGTTAAAAGATAATGACTCTAAAAAACTCCACCCACCAAGCTCCTCTGCTCAAACTAACAGGCATCGCCATCTTCCTTGCATTGACAAACTGCAGTAACTTAACTCGTCTGTGTTGAATGTGAATAACACTATAGGTGTTACTTCTCACATAGTGTAAAACTTGATTGACACTAATTAGTGTTGTGTAAAATATGAACTGAGTGTAAATTTGACACTCTGTAGATAGGGATCATATGTTATGAGATAATGTTAAAATGAACTCTTTAGGTGTTATATTAACACTGGTGATTTTACAGTGTATTATGAATTTGGACAGCTCTACCCAAAGAGTACCTTTAACTCTTTGGGTAGAGAGACCAAATGTTATCTGCATATAGGAAACATTTCTTCAGTTTTTTCTTCAGATTTCCAGGAGGAAATAATGAAATGTGCTTTTGTATAGGTGCTGATGTGAACATGCAGACCTGTGACGGACTAACAGCATTACATGAGGCTAGTAAAAATGGCCACAGGGACATTGTAGCCACTCTGTTGTCCAAAAATGCAGATGCAAATAAACCCACAAACTCGGGGCTGCTCCCTCTGCATACTGCTGCACAATATGGGTACCATCAGTAAGTTCAGATATTAAATTTGGGTGTGTATTGTAATAAAAAACACATTGGATTTCCATTTGAATTTTACACAGAGACATCACGTGTGTGGAATAACAGTCTTTGTTTTCTTTACAACTTCACTTTGTGTCAGGATCGTTTCCCTGCTCGTCTCTGTGACGAGTCGTGCCAGGCTGCGACACAGTTGGATCAGCCCTCTGCACCTGGCAGCGCAACACAACAGACACGCTGTAGCAGCTGCGCTCCTCCAGACAGGTGCAGATGTCAATGCTACTCTGGCTCACAGTCACTCCATCCAGTTTGCAGATCGACGAGCTACAGCCCTCTACTTTGCAGTTGCCCACGGTAGCACAGAGACAGCAGAGGTCTTATTAAATGCTGGTGCTAGTCTGAGCCTGGACCCAGTCAGTCCTCTGCTGGTGGCTGTAAAGAGGAGCTGTGTCAGCACTGTGTCTTTACTGCTGGAACGAGGAGCTGATACCGATGCCAGAATACCACGTTATGCTACAACGTTCCCTGCTGTTATTGCACTGTGTATGAATAATCTGCCCCTTCTTAAATGCCTCCTGGACAATGGCTGTGATGCCCTTTCCTGTTTTACCTGCACATATGGCAGCATTCCTCACCCAGTTCCATCACCCTCTCATTTAAATACTACTAGTAACAACGGATATGTCTTTCAGAATGACAATGTGCTCAGTGTAAACTGCAACGAGCCACCAGAAAGTGCAACACAGGTGTGAAAAATGACCAAGAACAATATGTTGGATTTCACAGGAACTGAAAAAAGTACATTTGTTGTAAGTAATTTGTCTTTACCTGCTTCTTTTCTTTCTGTTTTTTTTTTTTTTAGTTCTGTGAGTGGGTATCATCACCTGTTATGTGTAACTGGGCAGGACCCGTCATAGAGTTGCTGCTGGAGCATGTTGGTCAAGTTCAGATGTGCAGTAAGCTCAATGAACTCCTGGACAGCCGAGAAGAATGGCATGCAATCAAGAGGAAGTCATGTAAGATTGATATTAAACCTAATTTGCTTACAGCTTTAACACACATCCCTTTTTCTTGGTCTTTTTTCTTCAAATACATACACATGAATACTTGAAATTAAAATGACAGTCCAATTCTTTTTCCTCTATAGTATCACCTCATCCACTGCTGCATCTTTGCAGAGTAAAGATTCGGACCCAGATGGGGAGGCAGAGACTGAGGTCTGTGCCCAGCCTACCTCTGCCAGACAGAATGATCAGATACCTGAGCCTGACTGACTGATAACATTCAATTCATATCCAAGACGACCCTTTTATTCCTCCTACTTTTTTTTTTTATTTCCGTCTAATACCTCAAATGTGTAAATATCTTTCTCAAAGCAGCTCCTTGTGTATAAAATTTCTATTTATAAGACATGTACTGTGAGAATAAGATTCTTTGAATTGTCTGTAAGAATGTTTTGAAGTCTTACAGTAACCCTCACTGAAAAGTAAAAATGAACTTATGTCAAGATGAATTCTTATGGGAATTTGTGTCATTTATTTAAAAATAAAAGTCACTGTCTCTATCAAACATTACTTTGACAAAGAAAAGCAATCTTATGTCCCACATTCTATTTTCATAGTTGAAACAGGAAACTAAAACAGGCTGTGCTTGCTTCATTTGCATGACTTGGGTACTTAAAAAAGAACAGTCGTTCAGGTAGAAAAACTAAAAGTAGAAACCTTTTAACTTACTGTCAGTGTTCAAACACTTGGTGGCATCAGGCTGGTGAACATTAAACTGATGGAAAGACTCTGCAAGTGCAATTTAGTCCTTTTGATTTTAACAACACACACAAAAAATAGATGAAGCAATAAGTGCTGAAGCATCTGTCTTGTTTCCAAAGGCTGAAAAGATTTGTACAACATAGTGAAAATAATTAGTCCTATTTACATCTGTTTATGTGAGGGGGTCCATTAGTGGGCTATTAAATGAATCCAAACACACTGAAGATTGGTGATTGGACTGTGGGTTTGGTCGGTATAGGTTTAACCACCACGTGTGTGTGAATTTTGTGTCCATAAGGATGTTCAGGTATTTCTGTCTCACTCCCTGCTGCCTTGCTCCACAGCCCCAGGGGAGGATGGGGCACTACAATGTGACTGTGGAGGACCTGGTGTCCGTGGTACTGGACGGGGCAGCAGCCGTACAAACTCACACAGTGGTGAGAAGTCCGGTCCAAATGCAGTGCGTCTTTGTCAGCAGAGATCCGTCGCGCAGACGCAGAAACAGCTGCCTTTGACTCATCATCATAGACTCTCTTCCTCTTTTCGTTTTCACCTCCTTCTGTCGTATTTCCAGGAATCTTTTTTGATCCTAGATGTGAATGCTCTTTCTTACTCGGGGTCAACTTGGGTTCCTCCCAGAATGAGGCAGGCAGTTGTCGTTTCCTCATAGGCACCTGCTCCACAGCGCTGCCCACATTCTCTACATCCTGCGCATCCTTCTGTGCGCCCTTCACACTCTGATGCGCACTGCCCACCGTTTTCGCGCACCCATACTCAACAGGCCTGTGTGGGTGACACCTTGGGACTCTGGAATACTTCTGAGAGAAACGCTTGAGCTGTTTCTGTAGATATTTCCTGTGATCTACGGATCTCCTGCATGGAGCTGACTTATCCAAGGCCGCTTTAATGTCACTGGATGCCAGGTTGACGAAGTTCAGCAGCGTCTTGACCTCACTGTCTGCGTTTGCCATTTTGTCAAGACATTGATTAACTCAGTCCATGATAGAAATATTAGTCCAATGTCAAGATCTAAAGAGGAACCACAAGGTAAATGTAAGCAGTTGTGCGCAATTTTCCAACCAAAGGCCTAAAATAAATGCAAAGCCTCTCAATTAGCAGTATTTATAGGATGAATAACCCTTTACTCACCACTGCTGGATCACTCCAGACTGTCCACGCCACAGTCCAGACTTCTCTCCAGGCAGCAGTAGGAGCACTTCAACAAGTTGAATGAATATAAACTCCTTGTAGTTATGGTGCTTTCCTTGAACCAATCAGCGACCCCAGGTCCCGCACAATACACCCCGATCAGCCTCCAAGCCCCCTGGTATCAAATTCTTCACCACTGCAAATTGTTGCCATGGAGATCTGGAGAAAGCCGCAGAGGAGATGCGATATTTCTGCTACACGGTCATTTCTGCGCGTTGGCCCAAAAATATGGAGTCTGCGTCAGTGGAAATGAGAAGTTGTGCAGAAATGTGGGTGCATTTAGACTCAATATGCAACTGTGTGAAGTTGAGATTTGAAAATAGATACTTCTAATATCCTCCCAAAGAGTGATGTCAGCTGTAGGATTTGGTTAGGGGGAGGTGGTGGTGGTGGTGGTGGTGGATGGGGGGGCTCTAAAGAGTGCATAACCATGGAAAGGGGCTTGAACGCTCAAGAATCTTGTCTTTCTGTTTGCCCCCTCAATTGAGCGACACAAAGGCTGAATTACTCATTCAAACCTCGCGGGACAAAGGAAAAGGAGCTGGATAGCACTCCTGCATTTGTAGTCAAACATTTAGAGACTTAAATCGAGTCGTCATGAAGGAGAAAGAGTCGGACAAAGCCCATAGAATTGCCATCAGCAAACATTTTCCTGTGTCATATTATGGGGTCTCCATGGCTCCCTCTGGCCCGTGGACAATAGCACAAGTTTGCACACTCGAATACTGTCACCCTGCCAACGGCAACAAGGGCCCAAAACAGGACAATCCCCAGAGAAAGCATGGGCTCTGCGGGAAGGTTGCAATAGAGGAGGAAAGGGGGACTTGTGAAATGCTAATTGAGCTTCATCCCCTTATTGAAGTAGAAAAAGAGTACCTATCGTTTCATTGAGCCGTAGCAGCAGTGGAATGAGATGTGAGGAAAGCGTTTGTCTACTGTGTAAAACACCTCATGCCTGTACTTAAAGCTGCTGTCAAAGCACAGATACACCCACAGCTACTCTAGCACCTTAAAAAAAAAAAAAGTCAAGTCATATAGATTTTTCACCCAAAAATCACAGACTAAGGATACAGACCATTTATCTGGTGACAACTGCAGGCTACATGATTGATGGTCTCATTCACTCAGTTTGGGGTTGTTTGAGGATAACCCTGCAAGTCTAGATGGGTTCTATCTTTGAAGCGATGCATCCCTCTAGCTCTCCAGAAGAAATGAGACCCTATTGTCCCCCTGTACTTTCTTCTTTTTCTCTTAACCTCTCTGTTTAGCTGAAAAGGCCAATTAACAAAGGGGGTCCCCTCCCCTGGCCTGTCACCATGCTCTTGTGCTTTTGAAGTGAGGGAGAGGGAGGGAGAATACTGGCATCCATAAATCCAACAATGTGTCTGGGTGCTTGTGCCCAGACAGGTGGACTGGATGCATATTGATAATTTTTTTTAATATTACAGGTTCTGTAATGTTCACATGTTATTTACACTATCAGTCTATTAAACACATGCGCTGTCTGTACACATGTGTCTGCATATGTACTTTTGACAAAAATCTAAAGTTTCTCAGTGTGCATATATATTACATATAGATAGAGAATATACATTATGATGTGCATATACTGTATATCATTGCCCATAAAGTTGAAATAATTTTTTTTACCTATTCTTATGACATGATTGTAATGATGTCATTTATTTTTTTCATTCATACATTATAACTGGGAGTACAGTGTACCTGGACAAATGTGATTATTGATGTGTATAAATAGGAACAAAAACAGGAATGTGTCCAAAAACAAAATTACTCCAACTGTATCTTCATCATGTGTACCAACCTTAACCCTAACCCTACCACATACATACTTTTGATATATGTAAGAAGATATAAGTTCATACATAGCATAGTTTATAGAAAAGTTGACACTGAAGTTCATAAAATACAGTGAAATTAAAAAATGTTCTTGAATTTTTCTTTAAATGATAAAGAAAAGACTTTCAGTGTTTTCAATGAAAATACAATTTATATTTTGTAAATAAATATTCATGTCCACGAAACGTCCAAGGAAAACAATTAGACAGTGTGTTTTAATACAGTTGTTAATTACTTGTGAACTGAGAATAATTTGCATTTTAGAGTGTGAAGTTTGTTCCAAGTCCTGAGTTCATATTTAAATTTGGTTAAAAATGAAACTGGAACCAGTTCCTACTTCCATTTTGCTGAAAGACTTTCCATACCAATTTCTAGTTCCCAGTTCCATTTAAGTAAAATGTTTAAGTAAAACAAAACATTTAAATACAATGAAATGAAATGTGGATCTGATTACAACAAACCTTTCCACTATCTTTCAGTCCATCTAAATTGAGCCCAGGCTCATTTTAAATGCAGTCTTATCTAAAGCTTCATCAAACCAAGCATAAGTCATTAAATAAAAATGCCATTCTGACGTAAAGGATATTTTATCAGTCAACAACAACAACCCTTTTATCCTAAAAAGCTCT